>CM074983.1:2502801-2521772 GCA_037576825.1 Pangasius krempfi | reverse complement strand
GGAGGCGTGGCTTCTAATCCTATCAGTCTTAATGAAGGAGGTGTGTCCTCTGATCCTGTCAGTCTTAATGAAGGAGGTGTGTCCTCTGATCCTGTCAGTCTTAATGAAGGGGGTGTGGCCTCTGATCCTGTCAGTCTTAATGAAGGAGGCGTGGCTTCTGATCTTATCAGTCTTAATGAAGGAGGCGTGGCTTCTAATCCTATCAGTCTTAATGAAGGAGGTGTGTCCTCTGATCCTGTCAGTCTTAATGAAGGAGGCATGGCCTCTTTTCCTGTCAGTCCCAATGAAGAATCATCTCAGTGTGTATTGCGTTTGCAGTTAAGAGTGTAATCTTGGAGATGGCTCCCCTGCTACACCGCTCGGAGGGATTGATAGAGTGCAGGTTCAGATGTGTGTATGTGGACTGCACTACACTCACACACTCTAAACAGTCTCTTACCAGGCATCTCATCTGCATTATTGACAGGTTGTGCATCAGTGGGAGACCCCGATCCATCTTCACTGGCAGTAACGTAGTCTTTAGGAGGAGGGAGGACTGTGTACACCTTCCTGCCTGATACAGCAGGCGCTCCTGCATGACCTGTGAGAGAAAGAGAGAGACAGCAAACACCCACAAGGTATTCATATTCAGCTTTAAGAAACAGTACACACAGTCTCATACACATTATGGAAGCTTACTCCATTAAATATTTATATATTTATTAATTTGAAAGATAAGAGTATAATTTGTATCCTTACGAGTTGCTATACTTGGCTTCAGCTGAACACCTTTGAAAGAATTAGCTGCTTGGGGATCATGGACAGGAGTCTCGAGCACTTTTTCTACCTTTAGGGTAGCGGGGTAGAGTCTCTGCAGGACTTTCGCCTGAAATACTGACAAAGAAGAAATGCTGAACATGCGGGAAAATTCCCAGTATGGCTGCAGAGAAAGCATAAAGTTCAGCGCTACAAAAATATCAAAACTCTTCATTTAAACAGTGATGTGTAAACATACTAAGGTGCACTAGAATGGCAAAAGTAAAATATAATATGTATAGCAAACAGCACATGTGTAATATTAAATGTAGGATGTCCTTTGTATGTGGAATCTAGATACTGAAAGGAAATATCGACCCTGAATGACTTGCATATCAACATTTATAATCAAAACGTGATCTTCAGTTATGAGATTTCATGATTATACTACTTTCATTGACAATCAATTTTCACCTGCTGATGAACTGTGGTGCCCTTCATCTCTACCTAAAGAGAGTGATGCAGCGGGGCTTTAGTCTACTACAACCTACAAACTACACTGCAAAATTTTGGAAGTGTCCACTTGGTAGTTTGAGGATCATCCAGTGTGTTTGGAGAAGAGTTGAAGTTTTAGCATCTTCCCAAAGATTAAGGTTTAGTAGGTTCTGCTACAATGGTATTAAACAAATATCTAACTCTGAATTACCACTATTAGTCCATTTTGGTGGAAATGAGGAAAACACTAAATTATCAGCTGTGAGGCATAACCAAGGGGTCTGTGATCTATCCATCTGTTCTCTGTACCGTATATCCTACACAGGGTCATGGGGGAGCCTATCCCAGGAGACTCGGGGCGCAAGACGGGGTGCCAATCCATCACAGGACACACACACACACGTTCACTCACTACGGACAATTTGGAAATGCCAAACAGCCTACAACGCATGTCTTTGGACTGTGGGAGGAACCTGGAGTACCCGGAGAAAACCCCCAAAGCACTGGAAGAACATGTAAACTCTGTGCACACAGGGCCGAGGCAGGAATCGAACCCCCAACCCTGGAGGTACGAGGCGCTCAACGTTGTTATGTTTAGGGGTCCAAGCACCAAAGTCAACTCAGACCTATGGTGTTCTATCAGTGGAAGGTAAAGCAGTAGAAAGCTCTATGGCTCCAAAAAGTAAGTATTATTTCAAAAATCTTGAAATAAATCCATACTGAGGAGGTTCATGGAATTGATTTTACAGTTAAAAAAAACTGACAAGTTACAAAAAGTGTGAAAACCTCTGGTGTAGTCACCTCAAGTTATCCACAGGTGTTTTTCTCTCATTAAAATAACAATGGTTGTTAAATTAATGCAGTGGGAACACTGTTTTTACAGAGACAAGGACAGTTAAAAACACTCCAGATATGAACCTCAAGAAATAATTCTGTCAGTAAATAAATAAAAAGTTTACATGTTCCCTTTATTTATCTATTAGCTTCAGCTAGGGTAAAAAGCTCAGACAGGAAATACTGTGAGAAGATGATGTACTGTAAACTGTACATTTCTACTGAGTGAAGAATTTGCTGTAGTTCATTACTCTCCACTTGTGTGTAAAATAAATAAAAATGTTATTAAAATCAGTGTGAGAATGTGTGTGTTAATGCTAACTGAACATCACACAGTGATGGCACGCGCACATACCTGGTTTTGTTATGCCCGAGCACGAGCTGGCACTGCGCGCGCTACACTTGCACCAACCGTCAAATTTCACCCCAATAAACGAATTAGCTTTGCTAGCTCTTCTTACCTTCTTTTCTGAGCGACATGTTGACGGTTTGTTCTTCTTCTTTGTTGAAAGGCGTGACACTTTAGCTGACATCTATTTTCGCTTACTAAACCTGCATAACTTACAAACAAACACTCCTGCTAGCCAAGTTACCTAGCTAACCCTATCGAGTTAGGTACACTTAACTAGTCGGGAGTTTAAAAAAATGGTCATGGCTTGCATTAAACGGTTGCATTCTGACATCATTTAAAATGCATACCATTCTATTTCATAAAGTATGCACATTATTTCGTTCATATAAAAGAATTCGCATAGTAAGTTGCTATTATTCTTCGAGACACAGCGCTAACTGTTGGTGACCTTACCAAGATGGCGCCGCCTTGTGTCACTGTGGTCGCGTCACTACCATGCGCGGACAGCATGTTTGTTCCGCCCTTACTAGTGAAAAATCCCGCCTCCTGAAATGTGATTGGATAATATTGTTTATAAAAATGTTCTGATTGGATGGTTGAGAATCCTTCGGTTATAGTACTAACAAAAAGAAACTTGAGGACTAAATATATACGATTTGTCTTATATTTATTCATGTTCATTCATATTTATAGACTCATATTTATTAATATTCTTTATTGTCGTTACAGCTTCCAGTTTGAAGTTTGTGCGAATCCTAGAGCACGAAGGCGGGGTTTGCAGAAATACGGATGGGGAGGGGGGAGAGGGGGAGTTTTGACAGCGGAGGTTGCTCAGCATCAGGACCAGTGCGCGCGCATCTCAGGATCGCCCGCGTGCACGCACACTGTGCAAACTTCCCCACGTCTTCAGCATGTGAAAAAAAAAAGGTGGAAGCCACGGGGAAATATACTGGATCGCCTATAATGCCAGCGCTGAAAAAGGTTGGTGTTCAGCTTGCATTTATCACTCACTCCACACACACACACACACACACACACACACACGAGCGCGCTGCAGCAGTTTATGCATGTGCACATACAGTTTAGATGCATGAGGATTCAATTTAGGAAAATAAAAACCAGCTGCATTTTTAAATCGTGCATAAAACAAGTAGGGGCAAGGCTTATAATATTAGAGTAGTTCATTGTAGATCACTAAGCATAATATAAATTACACTTTTTGGATAATAATAATAATGGATATTGTAAAAGTGGATATGTAATTTTGTAGAAGTTTGCACCAAAGTTCAACTAACTCTCATTTCAGACTCATTAGGCTTCATCAGAGTGCTTCACTGAGACACAACCCTGTACATTTCTTGTATCATGCATGCAGGTTTGGTTCAGAAATGGTTTAAATGAATTGTGCTTTGAATATTGAATCAGTCGATGAGCTCTAAATATTGTCCGATAACTGATACTGATCCGATACTGACATTTGCAAGACTCTGTTGCCAAGGTATGCAAAATATGAATGGTGTGATGATGTGCTTTAAGACAGGTTGTGTCCTGTGCAAGATTTATGTACATTCATGGTTTAAAATATATCAGTGGTCTAAAATTCAGTCCAAAGCAGATCCAGTGTTCAAAACTGAAAAGTGGATAACAGCATATAATTTCAAATAAAAGGAAGAAGGAAAAGGATGTTTCCTCTGCAGGGGTTCAGAGCGGCGCTCGCTGGACTCGGTCCCGCTGAACCGCTTCAGTGCCTGGATGATGATGGACAGATAGTGAGAGAGAGAGAGAGAGAGAGAGAGAGAAGAAAGGAAGGAAAGGAGATGGAGTAGTCTGTTTTTTTTTGTGTGCGAGATGCAGAATAGTGGATGCACATGGAAGAGAGGAGGATGAGGGATGAAGAGAGATGAATGAGCGTGGACAAGAAAGATGAGAGAACGGGAAAACACAAGCCTCTAAAATGCGAGAGAGAGAGTGAGAGAGAAAGAGAGAGAGAAAGAGAGAGAGAGAGAGAGAGAGATCACAGCATGACCTAGCCTGAACTGCTTCCTCAAAATAATGTGAGGAAGAACGTGGTTACATAATCCAGTCCACAAATCACACTAGCAGTGTAACGACAAGTGTAACACATCATTCACAGAGCAAGAAGGAAGATCAGGAAGATGTAGTGGACGTGTCGACTTGCAGCATCTACGAGCTAAAGTGCAGTATCAGCTATTGTGCAGCTGCTAAACACAGTTTGTATACTTCTGTATAGTTAGTATGTGCTGAGGAAGCATCGGTTAGTGTGCAGGAATACGTATTCATACTGCATAATAAATATACAGTGCACACTACATAATCATACCCAAGTACGTATACACAATTATGAAGAAATAGCTATGGAAAGCATATTAATAGCTGATTCACTGATATACATACTGCATATAACTGAACACTATACTGCGTATGCATACTTCGCTGGGTACAATTAGTACTTAATATGCTGAGACTTTGAAAATCAGTCATGGTAGAAAAAAGCACAATAGAAATCACATTCAACTGAAATGTATACATTTGCTCATTTATTTATTTAATTCATTCACCGATCATTTAAATTATCGACTAATTTCCAGTGCAGTCGTACAAATGGTGTATTGGACGGAATACCCAGGGCACTCGTTATTCGTTCCTTCATTCATGCATTCACTAGTAAAGAAATAAACAGATTTTAAAACGTGTTGTTCAACAAATAAAAACGTATAATTGTTGATATGGTGCAGCTTTCCAACATTTATGGAAGGAGCCTCCAGTGTCAGTGCTTTGTAACAGTCAGAAGTAAAGCTGTAACTGATGCTGGATTCGACTAAACATCGCACCTCGGAATGCCTACTCGGGCACCCGGGCACTCGGGACGGTCTCGTCAACCGCGAGTTCAGCAAGTGACGTCAAATCAAAATGGCCGCGCATAGCATCAGCAGTAAACAAAGTAGCACTTTTTACCATTAAATGAGTTATTCTGTATACAAGTATCTGCTTTCGATCAATCAACATACAGACATAATCGCTTGATAAATCTATACAGTTCACTCTTTTGTTTTGAGGAGGAAATTATACATCACTCATCACAGTTAGTTAGCTAGCTTGTAGCTAACGAAGGACAAACACGAGGGTGTATGTGTTTTTTTTTTCTTCTATACGCATGAAAGTCAGAAATGATGTAATTCCAAGCTCTGACTTCCCACCTTCTGAGGTAAGTGGAATGAAGTGTAAGTCTTGCTCTTTACAATTTCCCTTTAACGTGATAAGCTGCAGTTTTTTTTTGCCTTATTAACTCCAAAATAGAGAAAATAGAGTGACCCATATGCAGAATTTGTACTCTGCATTTAATCCATCTCAGTCAAGGTATTGAGGGTGGAAGAGAGCGCTGGTCATTCACTCCCCCCACCTACAATCCCTGCTAGACCTGAGACTCAAACCCATGACCCTCAGGTTCACCTTTGGGTTATAAGTCCAAGATGCTAACCATTAGGCCACGACTTCCTTACGCTACTAACATACTTCAGCTTGTATAAAGACCTACGCAGTGTTTACTAGCTGTTTCTTTAATGCAAACTAAGTAGATAATTATGTACATGCAGTCCAAAATTTATAATTAAATATGTAGTTGCACTAAGGGGAATTTTGCCTAAGAATAAGGGACGTTAAACACACCATAATACACACATTACACATATTTACACACACACATCAGTGCAGAAACACAACATCACATGCCCCTTATCCTGGTCATGGTGGATCCCCCTGTATGAAAGAAGCGTGCTGGTCCTGTTCTGGACTGTTGCTCTGACACAGGGTGTACTCTGTGGAAAATTGTGTGTGTGTGTGTGTGTGTGTGTGTGTGTGTGAGAGAGAGAGAGCGAGAGAGAGAAAGATTGACAGACAGACAGACAGACAGAGAGAGGCTGTGAAGTGTCCTTCTCATTTAAAATGCAGACGTGTAAGAACGTGCTCTCGCAAGTCCACTGAATGGATGAATGAACAAAGGCAAGGTGTATGATGGTGTGTGTGTGTGTGTGTGTGTGTGTGTGTGTGTGTTTGAGTGAATATACATATTTATCACTTTGTGAAGACCAGAAAGGACCAAAATGTCCTCACAGTGATAGCACAATGTCAAAAGTCCTCACACTAAATAAGACAAAATGTTTCTTCTGGTTTCTAAAGATAAGCATATGGACAGGGTTAGATATCAGCATAGTGTTAGTTAGATACAGTAATCACTATGTCAATGATGGGTCCTCACAAATTGTGTGTGTGTGTGTGTGTGTGTGAGAGAGAGAGAGAGAGAAAGAGAGAAAGAGAGAGGCTGTGAAGTGTTCCTCTTATTTATAATGCAGGCATGTGAAAGTGCTCTCTCTGAGCCGCTCTACAGGTCCACAGAATGGATGAATGAACAAAGCCAAGGTGTGTGATTGTATGTGTGTGTGTGTGTGTGTGTGTGTATTCAAGCATCTAACTGGAGCCAAGTAGCAGAGAATGTAAGGATGATTCAGAAAGGTGTGTGTGTGTGTGTGTGTGTGTGTGTGTGTGTGAGGAGTAGGTGAACTCACCAACCAGCCATCTACATACTGTAATAACAGAGTTTAGCTAAAGCAATAAACTGAATGACTTTGACACCTCTAATCTAAGATGTCGGTGAACTTAGACTACGATTAATAATAATTAATTATATTAATTAAATAATAATCCAAATAATAATAATAATAATCAGTGAATGTATTTAAGTCTAATTCCGTTACTATTAAGCGTTTAAATTATCTGATTAATTACCGTGACTACGGAGCAGTCATATTGTAACTCAGTCAGAAAGAAATACATTTGAAGGAATTTTGGCTTAAATGTTTAAGGTGTAAGAATTAAATGTAATGTCATTATAATTTAATAAAAAAGCAAGTACTGTGCTGCACAAACCCTCATACTTCTACAAATAAAACTCTGCTCAGGGGAGTGTTTGTGTCACATTTGTGCATGTATATACATGCCTACTAAGAATTTTTTTTTCCATGACCATGGTTTAAGTGAAGCGAAGTGACCTGTGGCCAAGCACGGTGACCCATACTCGGAATTTGTGCTCTGCATTTAACCCATCCAAGCACACACACACACACACACGGAGCAGTGGGCAGCGTTTTTAGCTGCAGCGCCCGGGGAGCAGTGCCTTGGTCTTGGTATTGAGGGTGGCAGAGAGCGCTGGTCATTCACTCCCCCCACCTACAATCCCTGTCAGACCTGAGACTCAAACCCACGACCTTCAGGTTCACCTTCAGGTTATAAGTCCAACTCTCAAACCATTAGGCCACGACACAACAGGATGAGGTGATGAAATGGAGTCACTGTTGCCACCCTGACGTTGATTACCTTATAAAAACGGCACCTTATAAAAGCAAGTTTTTCCTATTATAATCACATTTAATCTTGTGGAAAGTCCGTTAAACATTTTAGTTCATTTTATCACTTAAGTTATAGCGGCTATAAACAGTCGTTCCCGCACCAGCCTCTCTTTTTTTCTCTCTCTTGAAGTTAATAAGACAAAAAAAAATGTCATGGTCGAAGTTACAACTTATGACTATTACAAAGCACTGATACTCGAGACTCTTTAATAAACGTTTAATAAACATCTCCTTACCAGAAAACTTAACTATATCAATAATTACATGTTTTTATTTTAATTCAATTATTATTAGACTTAATAATAAACCTATAAACATAGAAATCTGACATTAGTGGAGCTTGATTTCAGTTGATTACTGAAAAGTAGTCATCACCTTTTGACCAATCAGAATGGAGAAAGCACCAGGGCTGTGATATTAGAAGCAATAATCAATCAGCTTCTCAGTTTTTTCCACAGTATAATCCTCCATGCTGTTTTTAAATGGCCTACAGTTTAAATGGTCTTTAGACTCATGAATCCAATTTTATTTGTATTTATTTCCGATTCAGTTTTTGCCATTTAAAAAGTAGACTGCAGCCCTAACCACAGCTTCCTGGAGGCTTGATGGCCTGAATCAGACGTGTTACATAAAACGACAGTGAATATAAAGCCCTATTATTTACAGCAAGCATTAAGCCAGTTTCCGTATAAAGCAGCATTCAGACAAATTTGACTTGAATAAGAAATGAATTCTGGTGCATTATTTCCTTTAAAACGCTTCTGTTTTTTTTTTTTTTTTTTGCTTCTTCTCATTTTAGCCTTTCCTATCTTGGATGTGTGACTGAAATAAAAACAAAAATAATTTCTGCTAAAAACAAAATGAATAAAAGGAAAATAAGACCTGGCTATAATTACAAAGTATTCTTGTTATTTCTCATTATTTTCTTGATGTCACTAAATGTGTTGTGTTTGTTTTTTTTGGCAAACTGAGTTAATTGTAAAATTGATTTCAAAAACCACTTGCTACCACACGTATGGGGCGCACTGTACTTATTTCACAAAACCTGAAATCTTCCGAAAAAATCTTCTGCTTTTTAGCCACAGGAAGTCTCATTACTCCTCTAAATGGCTAAATGGGATAATGATTCGGGACAAGGCCGTTAATGACCATACGCTAAAAGAGAATGCACTTAGTGAAGAGCTTTTCGAAAGTTTCTCACTTAAACAATCTACCTGCGTCTCATACAAAATTGTAGTAACACCACCCACACACACAGACACACGCACACACACACAAAGCCTTTTGTGACGTGCTTTTCGAACCTGATCAAGGCAACAACAGTGTGTTCAATTAACTGCTCTGTTTAAGGAGGATAAACCAAAAGGCTTCTGTGGAAATTGTGTGAGTGTTTGAAAGAGAGAGAGATAGAGGGACTGTAAGAGAAAATGAGTGAGCAGGAGAGAAATAAAAGAAGAAACAGTGAGCAAAGGAAAAGGTTTTATACACAGAGAGGGGAGAGACACGGGGAGAAGAAAATTAGTCTGAATGGCAAAAACAGACGTTCAGGACTATTCAATTTTCTCTGCAGGTTATTTTGTTTGTTATTTCTTTTTTTTTTTTTTTTTTTGCCTGACTGGATTTATTCTATGTTCTATTTTTGTTTAGTTTACTCTATGTTCCCTTGACTGCTCTAACAAGGCAATTTCCTTTAGGCTGTCACTTTGTGTGTGTATTGTTCACATACACACCTGCATGTGTATGGCTAGGGATTTAAAAGTGATATCCACTAGGTGGCACGTCAGAAGGAAAACATCTCTGTGCAGCAGGTTTGCACGTCACACCGGCTAGCGATCTCATGCCAGCTGTTCTGGGACACGTAACGTATTTGCTGCTGTCGCATCATGCTATATCACCCCCACTATATATGCTGGTACTGCACCATGTGCACACAGGCGTAAAAGCAAGTATAAGCCTGGCTTTAAAGCATTAATAACATCTGTCTCTCTGTCCATCCATCACACATACACTATATACATTCACTCTTCTGGCTGACACTTTTATCCAAAGCAATGATCGATCCATCCATCCATCCATCTGTTCACCCATCCATCTGTCTGTTCATCTGTCCATCTCAATATCCATCCATCCATCTGTCCATCCATACATCCAGCCAGCTGTCCATCCATTTGTCAATCCATCAAATCAACTATGCACTCATATTGTTCAGCCATCCCTCTGTCTATCCATATGTCTGCCTGTCCATCCATCCATCCATCCATCCAGCTATAAATCTGTCATTCACAACAGCTACCCTTTTAGCCATCCTTGTCTGTATCATTCATTCAACCATCCATCCATCCATCCATCCATCCATTCATTTGTTCACCTGTTCCTCTGTCTATCTATCCATCCATCCATCCATCCATCCAGCCAGTTGTCCGTCCATCTATCAATCCATCAAAACAACTATCAGGTCATGGCTCCTGTGGTTTAAACCTGACCTCTCAGTGAAAAAAACACACCCTGCCTATACCAAACTATATTCAGAAATCATTTATAAAGGCTTGGAATACCATTTCAGCAACATACCTGCTGAACCTGCGTGTAAGGATGCCTCATATGTCTGACTTGTCTTTAAAGCTAAAACAGAATTAATGCAGAATGTAGAATTAAAAGTAACCAAAAATGACACATCAGATAGTTGTATGCTGTTGCTGTAGATATCAAGTATCGTTACATGCAGGTCTGATTAAAGCTGTTATAAAATTTCAAGTAATACAATAAAGACCCTTGCACTTGACCAATTACTTTAAGTGTCATTTTGATGTATTGTCTTGATTTATTGATATATTGTCTACACCTGCATGTGTGTAAACCAAACTGGACAAACATGCACAAAATGCCGCAGACTTCATTCAGCATGGTGACAAAGCTTTCTTTTTGTAAAACAACCCTCAGTTAAATATTTAGCAATAAATAGCCACATGTGAAAAATGTGGTAGGGAAATGTGAATTTCAGTGAAAACGTTTAAGTAAAACTATACTCAGATATATTTTGGGTGATCGACTGCTTTTGAGTTAGCTCAATAATTTGTGTAAATTTGATTGCTGTCCAATTCTTTAAAGGAATAGTATGGATAAAATTAAATAAACACGATAATTTTTGTCCTGTAACAGGAAAATAATCGACGACAGGGGCTGTGATGAAGCAGAGTTATTGTCACCACCCCAAAGTTAATTATTTTCCTATAAAAGCATGCCATAATGTTTTTTTATTCCTCTTATACCACAGCAAATCTTGCAATGATGATTTTTTTTTTACCCGTTCATAGTTACATTTAATGTTGTTGAATGTCCATCAAACAAGTTCCTGTTATCACTTACGTTATAGCAGCTATAAACAGTCGTTCCCTCAGCATCCTCTCTCTTTTCTCTCTCTTGAAGTCAATAAGACACAGCTTGTCATGTTACTGAGAAACGAAAGCGTAAACCCCTCTGTCCGGAAGATGTCGGAACCCTTAGTTACAATCCGCTGACACTGGAGACTCCTTCCATAAATGTTAAATAAACTTCTCCTTACAGAAATCTTCACCATATATAATTACACTTTTTTTTTAAAGTCCCTGTGTAAAGATATACTATACTATATAGAACGATAACTTATTCGAACAAGTGCATTAATATGAACTTGTGATTCGCAGCTGCACTACTGACAGAAAACTAATCAACACCTTCTGACCAATCAGAATTGAGAATTCATTAGTGCTGTGGTATAAATGTACATAGATTTTCTTAAACATTGGTGTAAATTGTGTAAATTTTGTTTTGCCTTTATGGCTGGAACAGAAGGGATGGTACTCACACTGTCTGCCTTTGTGGAAGATTTTGTTCTCCTGCATTGTTTCGGCTCATTTAATCTGTTCGGCGGTCTCTCGCTATCAGTAGCTGTTTAATTTAGTGGCCTCTCACAGCGAGAGTGTGTGGCATGAGAGAAGAGGAGCTCTTCGGCTTCATTAACCCTTATGTTCTGTTCCAATCCAAATGACCATTTGAATCTTTTTGACCAAAAGTGAAATAAAGCTTGAACATGAACCTTTATGTGCCTGGATCTAATCAGTGCTATAATGAAGAGGAAAATCTATTTCAGGGTCATTTTGACCTTGAAAGTATAAATCAAAGTGTTAAAAATGAAAGGCATTTATAAATCTGACATCGAATATCAATGCTAATAGTAATTAGATTAAATAGTGATTAAATATGCTGGATATTTTTAAAAATATTGGTTTCAGAAAAGTATATTTCAATGTAATTTATTTGCAAAAACAGTACATATACTGGACAGATCCCATGCACTAAACCCTTACCCTTGGATATTAGCAGAGAGGTGGATCAAAAAAAGTGCAATTATAACATGTATAATTAGTTTTACACCCATTGGGACTTCAGCAGCTAGTGTTATACTTCAGCGCACCACTGCAGAGTAACGCCTTTGTCAGCGTTTAAGAAAAGGTCCCATACGTCACAACATATTGGCAAATATTTATGAGCCATTTATGAAAACGTGTTAACCTCATTTGTATGTGTCTGCACGTTTTATGTGGGTAATGCATCATCTGAACACGGCGTAAATATTAATGCGGCGTACGCGTCAACACTTCTCTTTTAAGAAAAAGAGGGTCTGAATTTTGTCACAAGTTTTATGACTTTGTTTTTTGGCTGTGCTTAATTCTTTGTAACTTGGCAATATGGTTTGTCTTATAAAGCTACGTTGGAGTTCTTCATACCACAGCACTGTTCAATTATGATTGATCGATTAATTTTCTGACATTAGTGCAGCTGCATATCAGAAGGGTTTATATTAATGCGCAAGTTCTAATATGTTATCATTTCTAAAGTAATAACTCATTCACAGGGGCTTTTAATCTACACCTAATTAAAGATGTATTTCAAAGATGTGTAGCAAAAAGAAGTATAATCATTGCTATGGTGAAGTTTTCTGTGAGGAGATGTTTATTTAACATGTATGGAAGGAGTCTCCAGTGTCAGAGATTTATAACAATCAGTTTGATTGTTTGTCGACTGTCCAGTGGTTTTTATTTCCAGTTAGAAACGAGAGTAGCAATATATAGTACATGCTTGGCTTCGTACTAGCTTCGTTAGCAGATTAGCCAAGAAAGCTAACTGTACTCACTACATGCATTCACCAGACACACAAACGATCTCTACCGCTTCCTCCCAAGAGTTTAACTCTCAAGTGCTAAGAACTATTATCTCAGGGGTTCCCAAACTTTTTAGGCAAATGACCCCAAATGGACATTATGAATTTAATATGACCCCAAGCCTAGCCTACTTTGTGACCACCCTACTTAATTTTTTAAATTCCAGATTTATAATATAGGTCTACTGTAACATCTGTACATTTTATTATGTCAGTAACACACGTAGCCCATGGATAAAATAAGTAACTAAAATCCAGAGGAATAAATCTTGCACTGATTTACCAGTCTAGTTGCGTTTGAAAGGGCACATCTCTTTGTGTGCGGAAGCAGTGGCTGCACCAGTGACATTATTCACACACTCGCTGTGTATCTTATGTACATCCGGAGGAATAAAAAGCCACATCACACGGGATAGTGAAAAAGCGAAAATAGCACGTACGTCCTTCATTTAAATGTGGCTTCATCGAATGCAACTCCCAGTAACTTTCAAAATCATTTGTAAAAGAAAGGAATAAACAAATAGAAGAATTTTGAGTTTCTCTTCTGATCCCATTTGTAAATCAAGCGACCTCAGTTGAGGTCACAACCCCTAGTTTGGGAATGCCTGTAGTATCGCCTTGGCATGCCCCATGAGTAATTCTGTCAACTTGTATCTATTTTTACTTATGACGCTACGGTGTGTAGGAATATTAATTGTTTTAATTAGATTAGTGTAAAGTGTAAAGATATATAATATTAAAACGTAATGTACCACTGAAATTTCCGTCACAATCTCAAGAGCCCCCTGCAGAGCCACCACGAACCCCCAGGTTGGGAAATCCTGTTCTGAAATCCTGAACATTTTTTTGTATTACACTACATTGTGTCACATTGAAACAGCTCTAAAATGTATTGTATTAAATTACTGGATGGTTTAAATGTATCAGCTTTGGAAAAAAAAAAAAAGCCCTGGTTATATGATTGTCAATCTAATATATGAAAGTTGTACTTAACTGCACATGATTGATATCAGACTTTAGTGATACAGAGATGCCTGAATCAGCGTAGTCGTATCATAAATCTTGACTTGCTACAAAATGTTCATTCCTTGTCCTTCATCCCTGCTTGACATGAATTTCCTTTTCATGTCTACTTGAGCATGCAGCAAAAACAAGCAGTGTCCCTTCAGTTTTGAAATGCACAATGTGTACACTTTAACTGGAGGTCAGTTGCGTATATTGTTACCTTGTGTAAGTGTGTCGGACCTTTGGAGCGGGTTACTGATTCGCCATGACCCATGGAGATGGAGGTTTGGGTTCTAGATGATTCTTTTGCCATTGCACAAATTGTTTGTGTTTTTCCACCGTGCCGTTTGGACAGGTGGAGTTCGGAAGCACTCTTGCGTGAAATTACTCTATGGTCTGTCTCTATTCCTCGCTAACTCATTCTCTTTTTTCTTGTTCTCTGTCCACCGGGGCTCGGACTGCGGGTTTTTCAGGCTTCCGCAGTCGGATTAGCATTCTATAGCTGTCCTGAAGTTTTGGCGGAGGAGACAGTTTGAGAATTTTCTTGTTTCTTAAGAGGTCCGAGCCTCTAAAGTGCAGCTCAGAGATCAATTCTGCTAGTGTGGCATTCGTTTAGCTCCACTTTGCGTTACCTGTGTTTAAGAATTAAAAGTGATTTAATGGTGATTGCAGTTTGTAAGAAAAGTTAGAAATGATTAAAGTCAGGGTGATTTTTTTTTTAAAAGACTTCATTCGTACAACACTGAGTTAGTCTCTTGTTCAGTTGAACTACTTTAGTTATTTGTCTGTCTAACACTCAAATGTGCATATAAATTAAAATCAAGTGCAATTATGTACTCTGATCAGCCATAACATTAAAATCACCTGCCTAATATTGTGTAGGTCCCTTTTGTGCCGCCAAAACAGCTCCGACCCATCGAGGCAAGGACTCCACAAGACCTCTGAAAGTGTGCTGTGGTATCTGGCACCAAGACGTCAGCAGAAGATCCTTTAAGTCCTGTAAGTTGCGAGGTGGGGCCTCCATGGATCTGACTTTTTTTGTCCAGCACATCCCACAGATGCTCGATTGAAGTGAGATCTGGGGAATTTGGAAGCAGTGTGGCGGGGCGCATTGTCCTGCTGAAAGAGGCCACTGCCATTAGGGAATACCTTTGCCATGAAGGGGTGTAGTTGGTCTGCAACAATGTTTAAATAGGTGATACGTGTCAATATAACATCCACTTGAATGCCAAGATCCAAGGATTCCCAGCAGAACATTGCCCAGAGCATTGCCCAGACTGCCTCCGCCGGCTTGCCTTCTTCCCATAGTACATCCTGGTGCCATTCCCCAGGTAAGCGACACACACGCACCAGGCTGTCCGCATGAAGTAAAAGAAAACGTGATTCATCAGACCAGGCCACCTTCTTCCATTACTCCATGGTCCAGCTCTGATGCTCACATGCCCATTGTAGGCGCTTTTGGCGGTGTACAGGGGGCAGCGTGGGCACCCTGACTGGTCTGCGGCTACACAGCCTCATACTCAGCAAGCTGCGATGCACTGTGTGTTCTGACACCTTTCTATCGTAGCCAGCATTAACTTTTTCAGCTACAGTAGCTCTTCTGTGGGATCGGACCAGACGGGCTACCTACGAGCTTTGGGTGCCTGTGAGCCTGTTGCCGTTTCAACAGTTGTCCTTCCTTGTACCGCTTTTGGTAGGTACTAACCACTGCATTCTGGGAACACCCCACAAGACCTGCTGTTTTGGAGATGCTCTGACCCAGTCGTCTAACCATCACAATTTAGCTCTTGTCAAAGTCACTCTGATCCTTACACTTGCCCATTTTTCCAAAACGTCAACTTTGAGAACTGACTGTTCACTTGCTGCCCAATGTATCCCATCTCTTGACAGGTGCCACTGTAACGAGATAATCAATGTTATTCACTTCACCAGTCACTGCTTTTAATGTTATGGCTGATCAGTGTATATATAAAGTAATACTAATTGAAATCAATGAAGGATGTTTTTCGTAACTTTCATCTTTGAACAGTTAGCAAGTAGGCAGCGCCTTTGTATCTGTTAGAACCTGGTGAAGAGGGTGTGTCCTCTATACCTGTCAGAAGGAAGAATGCATGGCCTATGTACCTGTGAAGAATGATCTGGTCTCTGTACTGGTCAGAACCTGCTAAAGGAGGAGTGGCCTCTGTGCTTTTTAGGACTTGGTGAAGAAGTTGTGGCCTCTGTACCTGTCAGAATCTGGTGAAGGGTTAGGGTTAGCACACATTTTATTTCTAGCACACATTTTATTTCTACATCACTGCAGAAATTAACCTTCTGAAACTCAAATCCTTGTCTTTCATGCTTTATTTTATGCAGCATGGTCTTATGACAAATCAGCTTGTATAAAAGTTATGGAAAGTTAAGGTCAGTTTAATTTCGTTTCATAGGTGTTTTTTTTTTCCAGGGGAATTAATTGGAGTGTGCAGGCTGGTGTGAAAATTCTCACTGTAGCACATTTGCCATATTTGAGAGAATCAGAGCTGAAATCCATATAGCAAAATCTGAGTTGAACATGTGGCACATCATGTTCCAAAATGGAGAATGACCATACATCACTCACTGGTTTATCTGAGGAGAATGGTGTGTGGTTGTTGGTGTTTCCATATTGCATATTCATCAAATTTGGATTTAAACGAATGGCTTTAAAGTTAGGGTTATTGTTTTGGTAAATTACTTTCACACTTTATAATAACTACAAAATTAGCATGAGGTCAGGTTCATTCATTAGCTAGTTAATGAGTTTAATAATAAATCACAGACAAGAAGAAAACATTAAAATACAAAAGTATGTGTGTTTATCTGAACACATAATGGAAGATGAATAATCGGGTTTAATAATTACTGAAGCCCAGCTGTGTGTCCTCTCAGTCCCTGTGAAATGCTAAGTCATTCTTTTTCCAATTTAGATAAATTCCTCGGATTTTGTAATCTCTTCTTCTTAACCGAGAAAACGGCATTCACCGCTTTGAAGTGTCACAAAGCTTTCCACAATCCTTGCTCTGAGAGCCTGAGCGGAGTTGCCAAGTTCACGGCTTTCATGCCCAAGTGGGCACATTTGATGACAGAATTATAAAGTCACGGGTTAAAACTGCTTTCAAAATTTTCCATGAAACCAGAAAGCTTTAACTGCAGACAGATGAAATGGAAAGATAACGTTTTATAAATATTGTTTTATATTGAACCTGGTGTTGAATAACTCACAAAGACAGGCATATGTGAGAGAAGGGAGGTGAAGTGAGGGACATGCTTATGTTAAGTACATCCTGCCTGTTGTGTGTTTCATTTCATAGAAGTTCTCCAAATCCCCAGTAGGCTGAATGGTGGATAATTATTGTTAGCTTGAACAGTGACAACAGCAGGCAAAATGTATAAGTAGGCGCAAATAGAAATTTAAAAATATATATTAAAATAGATAACAAGAGGGCAGTTTCATTCCAGTTTCATATTTTTCCCCTTTACATTTGAAAAAGTTTAATAAATTCAAACACAGAAGAACGTGGACACCAACGTCTGTATATATGAGTGGACCCCATAACAGGGATTCAGAAGTAAAGCCAAAATGTCTCTAAGGCCCTTTAGTTTCACTTTTGTTGGCACCCTTATGAGCCGACATGAAAATCCCTTTGGAGCTCTTTTTCACTGCAGATGGAGAGTAGGTGTTGGGAGCTGAACCTCATAAGGTTCAAACCCTAGAATCACCTGTGCTTGATCCGTCCCTGTAGAGTGTTAAAGTGAAGAAACCTACTGTGTTGCCTCATCTGCCTCTAATTTTCAGCTGTATCTCATTTAGAAGCTGCTGCAGATGTTTTGTACAATACATGTTTCTTTTTCGTAGGGGAACAAGCGAATCTGTGCTTAGCAGAGCATTACAAATGGCTTTCTATCCACCAGTGTCCTCACTGTTGGGTGTTAATGTGAAATTATACAAGGGATTTACACACACACACACACACACACACACACACACACACACACACACAGGGCCCTTATCCTTAGCTTTTCATGTTCTTCTGTCTTATCATTCTCACTCTTGTCTCCTTTCTCAGCCTGAGAAAAGCACTAATGATTGCTTATCGGATTATTGCTGAGTTGGATCAGTGTGATACACACACATCACTGTATTCCATTGTGCTGCTGTGTGAGTTAGGGGTGTGTTTCTCTTCGGGTAATTTAATACAGAACTGTAATAGGTTGTCAACAATCCACTGTATGAAAAATACATTAAAAACAGCCAATACAGTGATGAACAGATCAGTAGCTCATGTCCCCAGGACAAACAGATTGTAGTTGGCAGGTGGACAGGGAGGGCCACCAGTTTTTCCTCCTCTCTATTGTGAAGCAGTTATTTGTTATGCGTTTTTAAAAGTCAGTTGGTTCATGTACATAGGCCTCATAGGCCATCCCTCCTTCACTGTGACTCACTGGTACATAGGCCACACCTTTTTCAATGTGATTCACAGGTACAGAGGCTACACCTTTTAACTGTGATTCTCAGGTACAGAGGCCACACCTTTTTCACTCTGACTGATAGGTACAGAGGCCACACCTCTTTTACTGTAACTGATAGCTACAGAGGCCGCACCTCTTTTACTGTGACTCACAGGTACAGAGACCACACCTCTTTTACTGTGACACACAGGTACAGAGACCACACCTCTTTTACTGTGACTCACAGGTACAGAGGCCACACCTCTTTTACTGTGACTCACAGGTACAGAGACCACACCTCTTTTACTGTGACTCACAGGTACAGAGGCCACACCTCTTTTACTGTGACACACAGGTACAGAGACCACACCTCTTTTACTGTGACACACAGGTACAGAGACCACACCTCTTTTACTGTGACTCACAGGTACAGAGGCCACACCTCTTTTACTGTGACTCA
>CM074983.1:2468490-2500582 GCA_037576825.1 Pangasius krempfi | reverse complement strand
AGTGAGGTGTAAATGTCCGTGATGGAGGGAAGAGAGACCCCGATGATCTTCTCAGCTGTCCTCACTATCTGCTGAAACATACAACTGCTTTCTTTCTTTCTTTCTTTACTATATATCTGTTTAGTGTTCATACTGAATCAGCAGCCAGTTAAACACATACAACTGCTTTCTTTCTTTCTTCCTCACTTTCTTTCTTTCTTTCTTTCTTTCTTTCTTTCTTTCCTTCCTTCTTTCTTTCTTTCCTTCTTTCTTTCTTTCTTTACTATATATCTGTTTAGTGTTTATACTGAATCAGCAGCCAGTAAAACATATACAACTGCTTTCTTTCTTTCTTTCTTTCTTTCTTTCTTTCTTTCTTTCTTTCTTTCTTTCTTTCTTTACCATCTATCTGTTTAGTGTTCATACTGAATCAGCAGCCAGTTAAACACTTAAAACTGATGTCTTTCTTTCTTTCTTTCTTTACTATATATCTGTTTAGTGTTTATACTGAATCAGCAGCCTGTTAAACACATTCACCTGCTTTCTTTCTTTCTTTCTTTCTTTCTTTCTCATACTCCAGCAGTTAGAATAATTTGCCCATTTATTAGTGTTTTACAATAGATTGATACAGTATACATACTGCTTCCTTTCAGGATTAAACGATGGAAAATGCTGTAATATTCATGTGATTTCCCATTCGTGCTCTCTGTGTTACATATACAATATCACCAGGTTTCACTTTGTTGAGTTTCACTTGTTTCAAGTGTTCTGTCATGATGTATGTGCCTGTGACATCCCGATAACCATATCTCCAAACGAAAAAGAGTCACACTCACGAGCAAATCAGCCTTCCTCTCTGAGGCAGAGAAGGACATCATGAATGAATCCCAGCCATTTTCTTTATCATGAAGAGGCGGCATTCACTGCTTCCTTCAGTCTGGTGTGTGTAATCAATCAGAGTTTGGTTCTATTCAGTGATCCTGCACTGTATCTGGCTTGCTGGACTTCATAGTGGACGGTTGGTTTATGAAGTGGAGTCAGAAATCAGGGAACAGCTTGCAGCTGGGACCTTCAAAGTACATTCCATGAATATAACAATAATTAGGTTTTCTGAATGCAGACATTCAGTGAAAAAAACATCATTTAACGCTAACAGGAAACAAAATATTATTGTTTGAAAGCTGCTGCTATTAGTAATTGCAAAAATGCAGTGTTGTTTCACAAAAGCATCATTTTATACTTGGACTGGCTAAAAGAACAGAATTTCCACAAATCAAAGGTGACCAAGTCTGTCTTTGCTGTGTGATTTTAAAATGCTTCCTAAACAAGTACTGGCATTTCTGGTAAAGAAAATTTCTCGGCATTTTTATTTAGAGGAGAAGTTTTCTAAAATGATAAGAAGTTTCTTCTTAAAAAAAAAAACCTGAGTTAAAGAATAGAGTTGGCCTACTTCTACTGGCGCATTACTTTTATATTATTTTAATTGTTGTATTTGTATCTTTTTTTTTTATCACCCTTTGTTTTTATTACCCAATGTTTGGTTACCTTTTATTTCTGTTTTTTTTTTTACATTGTTCTCCAGTCTGATGCTTGATGTGAACATTAACCTAAGCACTTGACCTGTAACTGCATGATTTAATACATTATTATTATTATTATTATTATTATTATTATTATTATTATTATTATTATTATTATTATATGGCCATTCTAACTTTCTAACTTACACTCATTCACTCAGGCAGCACACACTTCCCTCTCTCCCCTTTGTACAGGAGACACCAAGACATTTTTCCCCACCTGACACTCGTTTACACCATTTGTATCCCATTTCTGGCGTAAAACAGCACTGAGCGATTCCACTCCCACCCGTAATCCATGTCGACCTTTCCTCAGTGCTGATCATTTGATCATTTGTTCCTGCAGCTCGGCTCTTGTCTTCCTGTACTTTGTTCAGGAATTGTTGTGACAGTATTGGCATTTCCCCAAACGCAGCTTTATAAATATGCATGTGTAATTGTTATGCATTATGCCCAGTGTGCGATGCCTTGCCCTTGGTGGAGGATGTAGGAGAGTTGGCTCACTTGGCATTTGCTGAATGAGTCTGAGATGTAGAGAAAGAGGCAGATGAAGACTTGCAAGTGTATAATCATTTAACTAAAGTAAGTGGCTGTGGACTACGGCTTATATTTCACTCATGCCGGAACCCCAGTGTATTAATATCCTATAAACGAATGGCCAATTTCCCAAGCTTTATGGAAATGGAAAGCTTAAGTATAGTCAGATATTATTAGATATATTATATAATCATAATCTTTCAGTATAGAGTCATTTAGTTAGTATTCTGAGTAGTTAGGGGTGGGTGATATGACAAAAATATCACATCACAATTTCTTTTCTATGAAACACGGTATGCATCAAGATATATAAGTTTGCTCACAAACTGCCAGGAAAACGGTAGTGTTGCATGAAAAAATTGCATTCTAAATAATAATTAATTGGTTCATTATTAATAAAAAAAAGGTGTCGTGATGGAGTTGGAGACGGATGCGATTGCAATTAGAAAGTTTATTAAAAACTGGCAAACAAATCCAAAAAGTGAGCCAAACTCATAATCAGGTGCAGGTAGAAAGCCAGGAGATCAGCAAACAGCAATACAGAGACAAAATCCAAAATCCAAAACCAGGAATCCAAAGGAGATCAAAAAAACCAAGGTAGCAAACACATAAACAAAGGCTTGTCATCCTTCGCCACTGTTCTAACTAGAGTACCCAAGGAGGACAAGCTAATCCTGCTCCGAGATTTTAATGCAATGGTGGGATGGAACTACAACCAATGGAGAGGTACAACTGGCAAAGAAGGAGTTGGCAATGCAAACTCCAAAGGCATACCGCTGCTAAAACACATTTCAGTTCGCGAACACATTTCTGTTCATCTGGAAGTAAAGTACGCTTTTGATTGCGTGGCGTCGAAATCCTGTGTTGCCAGACAGATAGCTGAATTGTCACTAATTTAGATTCGTTTTAATTACACCTAGGGGCGTGTGATTTTATGCTGAAAACCATTCGTGCCATGACAAAAGGCTGATATAGCAAAGACTGACGAGCTCTCTCTGCACGCTGAGCTCGGAAATCAGAGGAGAAGTACTGACCATGGTTTCATTCGGTTTCTATGGAGACAATGCGGAAAACGTCGGGATAGGTTAACCTGCGACTGGGCTCGCTGATGTTTCGTTTTCAGTCTTCTGCTGATCTGCCAGCAACACATTACTATTCGAATTCATCAAACACACTGTTATATAATACTACATGGATTCCTGTCAAGATCTCATGGTTTTTTAAATGTAATGAAGCAGTCTGGTTTAGTATGACAAACTGATTTATTATACAGCTTGTGTTTGGTTCCACTTATGATCAGAACGCTCCTGCTCTGCGTAAACTGTACTGTTGTAAATGTTATTTTCGTATATCTCTGGCCTAACTGCACAACAGTACCAGTTTTGTACCCATAACTAGAGTCCAGTGCCTTTAGCTGCTGAGATGAAAACAAGCAAATCGGCAGAAATAACCAAAGTGTGTAACACAAAGTATCTCAAACAGACCGAATCCGTCATGGTACTGTAAATACAGGTGTTGTGTGTATGTGTGTGTGTGTGTGTGAAGAGCTGCAGGTATCCCAGAAAATGAGTCTGTATCTGTGTGGTGGAACCAGACTCCCAAAAAACTATTCTGACAAATGCTCATGCATTTGTGTGTGAGATTCTATTTTTAACCATTTAATTAGCATGTTAATATTTTAGCATTATGTGTCCATAATTTTTTTTGTCCTCGCCGTTCGCTTTTACTTTCTGCAGTAATCGGTAGAATCTGCTGCTTCATTATGTGCTGTTGTGGGAAAAATATCAACGATGAGATGGTGTGATAAAGTGGAGTTACTGTTACCACCCACAAGTTGATTGTTTTCCAATAACAGCACAACCTGAAGTGTTTTATCCCTCTTATACAGCAGCAGTTTGCCAACAATCATAGTTTTAGGTTTATTAAAGCACCATATCCATTTATAGTTACAGTTAATGCTGTAGAACAGTGCAACATGACGTTTTTTTGTTTTTTTTTAACATAAGTACTATATGTATTACTGACAAGGAAAGATTTAGTGTTTAAGTGATTGATTTAGATAAATGCACAATTTAACCTGAATTGCGAAAAACGTTAGGTTTGACTTGTCGTCAAGTATTGCGTAATCTCATACATAACCTATTTGATAGAAAATAGAAACTTTTATATTAAACACTAGCATTAAATACACACACAGGTCTCTTTATACTGTATCACATCTTGATTTTATCCATACTCAACTTCTCTACGAGTGTAGCTTTAGCTGATATCAAGGTGCTGCGTTAAATGAATGCTCCATGGGAATAGAGTGTGCGTGTTCAGCATTGTCTGCTCGCATTACGGAAGAGATCCCTCAATAATGTAAACGGCTCGCAGAATACTCCACAGTAGAACAGTGGCTAAATTAAACTGCCGTTCCTCTCGTCTCTCTTAATGAATCTCACTTACAGAGCAGACTGAATATAGGACAAAGTTGCTAGCGTTTATTGTATTCAGCAGAAACTTTTTTTTTTTTGGATAACCCTGCTTTGCATTCTGGGAAGCAGATTTGTATTGATTTATTTGGACTCTCTCAAATGGCTTTACGACTTTCATTTCAGCATCTTCTCTCTCTCTCTCTCTCTCTCTCTCTCTCTCTCTCTCTCTCGCACACACTCTCTATCTCATACTGTAGTCTACTAGCAGCTTTGCACTATTTTCCTTTTACGAAAAGAGAGACAGAGAGAGAAAAGAGGAGAGACTGAAAGACACAAACACTCTGATGCTAGGTCAAAATTGCCAAGAGCGCTTTTGGAAGCCAAGACAGGCTCATTTTTAGCAAGTCTCATTCTTATGAATTGAAGCATGTATGCTGTGAGTTTTATTCCATTTCACAAACATGGGTCATGATTCGAATAATCAACCAAGCATTCAATCATTGTACAGCACATTTCTCTCGAGAGAATATAAATGCAATTTAAATGGTGAAATATACGTATGGTTTCTTAAAGTTGAGGTGTCAGAGTGTGTTATAGGCAGAAAAACCCAATTTTGGCCAAAACCCAATCATCTTTTTTGTCTGTTTGCCAGAAATCAGTCACAGCGATGAATATTACATTTATGTTCACTCCTGACATATATCTCACCTCACACATGCAGGACTTTCAAAAACTTATAAATGCAAAGACCTTACAGCATACTTAAGTGAAAGAAATTGCTGCTCTAAGAGTAAACATTCAGCGTCCTTGTCCAAAACGTATGGCTCCTACAACATCACTCATGCAAAGAGGGTTATAACTTATATGCAACAGTTAATCTTGAAATGTTTACCAGTTATTTTGTTATTGAATTTCTCCCAGAACACTGTGGACCCTTTGGTTACTCATTTTTTAAGCAAGTCTTAAGTTCTCTATGTCATGTCACAGAGTATTTTACCCGTTACGTTAAAACAGCTATAATCAGGCCCTTGTTTGAAGAAAAGCAATCTTGAATTGTGTGTAAGCCAAGCTTTCATGGACCACTGAGAGAGTAGTGTCCATCCTGTTGACTGAGTATCTTAGTCAACATTTCATTTCAGTATCTCATCATAACAGTGTAACAGTAATGATCAAAATGTCCTAATATCATAAGCTATCAAGTGGTGTCCCCCAAGGCTTGATTCTCAGTCCACTGTTGTATTATTTCTAACCTAATAAATAGACATGTTCTTTATATCAATATGCTGATGACATCACATCAAACGTTATCAAGTAGTGTCCCCCACGGTTCATTTATGGGTCCAATGTTGTACTATTTTTGACATAATAAATATATATAAATGTTCTTTTATCAATATGCTAATGACTCCACGTTGAATGTAATCATCTGGTGCCCTCCGAGGCTTGATTATGGGTCCACTCTTGTTCTACTTCTGACAAAATAAATAGACTTAACGTTTTTTTGTTTTGTTTTTTTTAATGCCGATGACACCACATCACATGTTATCATGTAGTATCCACCAAGGGTCTATTCTCTGTCCATTGTTATTTTGTTTTGACCTAATAAATAGATATAACATGTTCTAGCACTTGATGCTCACAAGTAGTTAAACTCCTTGTTAAGCTACATTGGTGAAATCAAAACATGGCAAGAGAAAAAGTCTTGCCATTGGGAAGAAATTGTAGTGAATAAACATGATTGGACGGTTCCTCTAGCTTTACAGATGCTGAATTTAGCTTTACTATGTATGAAGCCTGGTACAACAATACACACACACACACACACACACACAGTTCATTTCATTTGGATGGCAGTATCCTAGGTCCTAGGTAGAAAGTATATTTGGATAGCTCCTGATAAAAGCACCTTATTTTGATCAGACTTGAAGGCAGCTTCACATATATCCTTCTCGGACAAGGCATTCCCATAACTGAGTCCGGAGTTCTGAAAGTTTTGACAAACATTCTCCTTCTTCGAGCGATTATCAAAGGTGTGTCAGTGCCAGGAAAATAGCTGCCTCTAGTTTCCATTATACGCACTCATTTGGCAGAAGCTTTTATCCAAAGCGAGTTACAATTGAGCTGATCAGAGGAAGTTTAATGACCTTGCTCATGGACCCAACAGTGGCAGCGGGGTAGTACCAGGATTCAAACTCACAACCTTCCAATCAGAGCTGTAACCGCTGAGACACAGTGCCCGGTTTGGGCTCTATCCTGAGGTACATTTCTGAGCAATGGTAAAGAAGCAAATGCCAGGCATGCAGTGTGGTAATGAGGTCCTGAATGTGACGCCTGCCGAGATTCCTTTCTAGTTAAAATACTGTCCAGAGAGTCAGCTAGTCAGAGAGTCATACAATTTCCGTTATATTCTTTGTGTTTTTTTGTGATTTCATTTGAAAGCAAGATTGCAGTTATAGGTTACTTTCCTTGGCATGAGGCTTTTCTTGATCACATGTGGGCAGTTGGTCAGATTGGAGGCGGCAGCCTTTTTTTTCCTGATGCATTCTCACACACACACACACACACACACACACTCTGCTTGACTGAGTTCATTTAGAAATTTAGCACATGCACATTAAAGCTGTAATTTAAATGAAATTATGTGCTGGGAAAAAGCACAGAACGCTAGTGGGTTGATGAGAAGGAGCATAGAAATGTTGATATTAGCGAGATGGGAGACTGAAGATAGTGCTGTGTGTAGGTGTATGTGGAAGGAGAACTGTCTGCTAATGGCTACTATCTCTTCTTTCCGGCAAGTTCTCAGCAGTTAGACATGTGGGTGGTGGTGGTGATGACGGTGGGTTAAAGATGTTGAGGAGGTGTTGAGAAGCGTAGCAGTGTGTTGTGAGTTATGGAGGTTTCTGACGTAGTGGCATGGCAGTGTGCTTTGTAATCTTGATATTTGCGTAAAAGATTACATCAGGAGTCTGTATAAGTGTGTCATAATGACTGCACTTCACATAAATGACTGGATATGCACAAAGGGAAAATCGTCTTTTGTAAACGTACAGCTTTTGTAAATGTTCAAGTTTTTTTTTTTAACAGGCTGACATTAAAATTGTGTATGCGGCTGATGCCGGAGGGTCTTTTCATCGTTTGAACTCTGAGAGAGAGTAAATGCAGTGTTTACAAGTGGCATTTCAATAAAACCAACTGACGTCTTTCAGAGAGAGATGGATAGAGGGGAAGAGAAGAAAATGAGAGAGGCAGAGAGGAATAGCAAGAGAGATGAAACAGATCGAGACAGAGATGGATAAATGGAGTAAATATGTAGAGAGAAACATATCTGGTGGGAGCAAGTGACAAAAGATGGATAGAGAAATGGAAGAGGAAGCGATGGAGACAGGGACAGAAATAGAGATGGATAGAGGACCAGTGTTATATCTTGAAGACAGGGAGATGTAATGCAGGATTGAGTTTTATTAAAGCGTTCCAATGCATACAAACCAACAGGGCCAGAAAGAGTCAGATGATCTGACTGATTTTATTTTTTTTAAAGTGTATGTCTAGCATATGATGCATATCAACGTATCAAACATTCACTCAAATACACGTCCTGCACCAGCGTAATTTAACCACACCCACTTCTACCACTTCAGTATTTGATTAAGATCGATATGTATTAAATAATTTTCCTTTTTTTTTAATACGCAGAAAGTCTCTGCTGTAAATTCTTTAGGCTACAAAGACTACAGAGACTGAACAGTTTGGAAATACCCGCGTTACCATCCAGTGTTACAACGTGACACTCAAATTGTATTTTTGCAGAGATGAGGAGAACTTAGGCTAATTAGGCTTATCATATGAGCCTGGCTAGTCTAATCTTATCTTGCAAAGAGCACAAACTTTGACGAAGTGGGCTACACCTGATAGTAAAGCAAGTAGAACTCAGCGCCAAAGGATTTATTACATATCACATATTCAAATAGCGTAGTGGTAGAGGTGGGCGTGGTTACATTGTGTTGGTGCAGAATGTGACCTACAAAGCATTCGAGTCAAAGTTTGATACGTTGATATGCAACGTATGCTGGAGACAGAGTGTTGATATTCATCCTATAGAAGGTCCTGTAGATATGTTATATATGGATGTTTGTTCTGTAAGACTGGGTGCATACTCAATACCACGACTGAGGCGAGTCCCTTGAGCAAGGCACCGATCCCCCCAACTGCTCCCCGGCCGCCGCAGCAAAAAAAAGGCTGCTCACTGCTCCGGGTGTGTGTTCACTACTGTGTGTGTGCACTTGGATGGGTTAAATGCAGAGCACAAATTCCGAGTATGGGTCACCATACTTGGCCACACTTCACTTCACTTCACTTCATATTGAGAGCAGGTGTGTGTATCTCCCGGATGCCCCGTGGCCAGAGATGTGTGAGCCCATGTAATGAGGTTATCATGAAGAATCGAGGGAACGCAAGTCTGTTCGGGTTGGCACTGAGAGAGAGCATTGTGAATTTGAACAGTTCTTTCTTTGTATATTACCCTACTAAAGGTAGCCACAGAACATGATTCTGGCAGTGCGGCGTTGCTGTATAAGGTCTTGGAATTGGTCAGGACCAGACATTGGCTTTGACATTCTTGGTTCCTGGATGATAAGAAATGGAGTAAATAAAAACAAGGACAGAAAAACGCACCTTAATGCTCTGCAGTTTTCAGGCACTCAAGGATTTTAAGATTTGTAGAAACTATAAACTCTGACCGGTGACACCACTCTTCTACAGCCAGTTCGACAGGCACTAATTCTCAGTTTTAGTGATATATGGTTTTCTGTAGGTGTGAGTTTATAGGAATAAAGCAATGGGACACATTTTGGTTGGGGAAGAGATATGGAGAAAGATGGATAGAGATATGCAGAAAGAGCTAGGAAAGTAAAAACATGACCGAGACCAAGGGAGAGAGAAGGTCAGAAAAAGGATGAGGAGATATATCTATAGAGAGGTGGATTGAGAGAGAAAGCATTAAAAAAAGGGTAGAAAGGGAGGGAAAGAGGGAGACAGAGTGAGAGAGTAAACAAAAGCAGTCAGTTCTATATTATCTTTATGCCAAGTGGATAAAATGCCTGCCAAACCTAATTAATGTGAGTGTGTAACACACACACACACAGCCGTTCATGTAAAAGGAATTTGTACTACTGCACACAGATCTATTTATTATACTGACTGATCAATGTGTTATAGCATTATGATTGATATAATCTATTATATCTTGGCCCTGGAAAAAAAGTACTCATCTCTGATTGGTTGGAAGATGTGCAGTATTTTCTCAGATGAGGTTCAGTCAGTCAGACAGTCAAAAATGAATTTAGATCTCAAAATCAGTGCTTTTCATACTATCACTACGTTCAAATCTGGGCAGATGTGAATATGAATATGTTTTACGAGAAATTTGCTCACAATGAGCCCACTCTTTGGGTACTCACTACTTCAGAAGTCGAAATTTTCTGACTGCTTTACAAGTTGTCGTGATTTTCAAAATGGTGGAAACCACAGACTTTTAATTGGTAGTCGATGCTAACTGTAATTACAGTATAATTTGTGTTATAACGAGTCTTCTCTTAGTAATTTACCAACTCATCTGAGAGAAATGTTGACCTTCCTGACAATGTTGTCTTGTTTCCACACTCACTCTGGCTCAACATTGTCTGTATAAAGGATTTAATGCCTATGTGCTAGTTAGCTAAATTGCTACCCTAATTTATTAGCTAGCTTATGCCCATTGTCCATATTGTCAGATTGCCTAGCAGCAATGTTTTTTTTTTACTTAACTACTATGTAACAACTTATTTAATACCTATCCACTGTTTGTTTATTAAATCCCCTAAACTTTTCATTTCTTCTGACAGGATCTTTTTGCTTTTACCATTTAGCAAGTTAATAGGCTCTAATTACCATATTAATTGAGAATCTACGTTGTAAATTAAAATCGTCCTGTGGAGCTCAGTTGGATTGGAAGATTAAAAAAAAAGTCTCTGTTATTCCACTAGGGGCAAAATAAAGTAATAATCTCAACTACCAACAACACAACTTTTATGTATTTCATTCAAAAAAACAAATTTTCAATCTATATTGATTCCCCCCCACTTCATGTGTGATATGCCCCGTTACCTAAAATCAGTTTATCACCCCCTGATCTATCAGATAGTCATTTGGTTAGTTGACCAATATACAAAACTGAATTAACTTTTAAACATTGAATTAAATTTTATCTGAAAACATTAGATTCTGATCTCAAAATCAAGACAGAAACATTTGAATCAGCGCAAAATACAGTCCCTGGATTGAAGGAAAAAGTTTTGACAGTGTTGATCCAACAATTCCTTTGACACTACAAAGTCACGCCATACAAAAACAATAATGAGAGGTAAGTAGAGCAAGACTAGCAGCTTGCTAATGGCATGCTAGAAATAATACGCTATTCAGAAGCTAGCAAAAAGCACTCTACTTAAATCAATGCAGTCATCTGGAGGGCACATGGATGCTAACCCAGTATGACCATATGTTGCAGGTAATGTAGCAGATAATGTAGCTGAGGGAGAGCAAAATGTTATCATTTTGACAGTGGATGTACTCTGATCTTGCAGTGATTTTAAGGCCACTAGCAAAAACCAGGTTTTTAAGCAAGCACGCTACCTAGACTTTTTTCTAGCAATTGCGACCCGGCTTAAGTACCTACCTTATTTTCCACAATACTGTTTTATAACAGTGTGTTCAATAACTGTCCATTGTGTGTTTAAACGCCACCTGCTGAGAAATGTTCACGTTTAGCCAAGTAGCAAAAATCCATTTGGCAGAGACTTTAATGCCAGCTTGTGCATCAAATGTTCTGTACTTCCTTCCCTCCTTCTGGCAGACTTCCTGGCTCTTGTCTGTCACACTTGTTTGGTAACAGCTGGCGTGTGATTGCTTGAAGAACCTTGTTGGAACTCACCACTGGCACCTGCTTTCATGCTTGGCTTTATTTATCCACAATGCTGAAACATGTCTACCTGTAGCTGAACCATCTGGACACATCGTGTGCTCCTTGGCGTTGTGCGCCAACTTCCTTACGTTCTGTACTTCTTTCCTTCCTTTTTTTTTCCCATTACAGATAGATTAGCTGGATCTCTGCTGTGTTCATATTATCATATTAGCTTGAAAAGTTCTCCTGGCCTCCAAACCACCTTGAAGCTTTGAGGCAGAGACGTAGCCAGGAGTTAATTTTGGGGAGTGCGACACACTCATGGATTTTGGGTCGAAGCCAGACAGTAGTAGGAGCAACGATGGCACAAATTTGTTATTTAGTCATTTAAAGCATAATCTACCTTAAACCAATCTTGCCATATTAATAACGTTGCCATAAAATAAAATATACAGTTTCACTGAAAAAAAATTCATTAACACGACATTTAATCTTATAAAAACAGATCTATGTCTTTTTCTCCTGCTGTAAACCTCGGATGTCACCTCGGGACCTGTGCGCTCAGATGGCTAGCAGCTTTCAAACAGAGATGGGAAAAATGCGTAATTTGGATTGGTTAATTCTGTTCCTCACAATAGCCAATGAAAAGTGATTAAACAAACTAAGGGTCATTGAGTATTTATGAACATCATTATAGAGCAATTACTGTACTCAACAAGTTATCTGCCACCTATATAATCAGCTGCGCTGGATGTGTGTTATATTAAACACCCATTTGGAAATGTCATCAAATTTCAGGAGGGGTCAAACCCGAAATCCAGCCCTACAGTGTTGTGGTATCTAATTTGGTATCGGCTATTTTAGCTCAATGCCAGTGCTCAGTACTTTGTCACAGATTTATAAACCTGTGAGCGATGTATTCAGTGTCCTCCAGTCTGTACAAACGTGGAGTAAGTGTGACGAGAGAGAAAATATTACATCAGATGGACGTCAGCATAGATAGGTGTCATATCAGCTTCAACTGCGAGAGGTTTTTTAGTTTCCCTATCTGACTTATTTGTAGAACTAATTAGCTCATTATCCAGAAGCACTGTTCTCTATGAAAATCATTTAGAAAATATAAAAACTAAAGTGTAGTAACAGTAAACCTTAAATATTTTTGCCTCTGCTTGCCTTTAGTCACTTGTGGAAAATCAGCTTGATCCAAAAACTGTATAACATCATTTTATATGTCTTTAACTTTTCCCATGATATAGTCAGGTAGGATTTTGCCTCATATTCTCAGCCCGCAGAGGGTTTAAGAGACGATGGTCACAGAGACCAATCCCCACCCATATGTGCTTGTTGAACATTTCATTCCAGATTTATTCCCCCTTTGCTGTTATAATAAGCTCCACTCTTCTGGGAAGGCTTTCCACTAGATGTTGGAGCGTGGCTGTGGGGATTTGTGCACATTCAGCTACAAGAGCATTAGTGAGGTCAGGCGCTGATGTTGCGTGAGGAGGTCTGGGGTGCAGTTTCAGTGGGTGGGTTCCAGTTCATCCCAGAGGTGGTCAGGGCTTTGTGCAGGACACTCGAGTTCTTCCGCTTCAGCCTTGGCAACAACCATGTTGCAACAATCTGGGGAAGACTCACATACTGTATGGTGTCCACAAACCTTCGGCCATATAGTGTATATTGTACACTTTTCTGGCCACAAGCATCAGAGTCGTACAGGTTACAATCTTGTTGGATTTTTACTGTTTCATGCGCACTGGGTGTGTAAAGCAATGACACTATCTGTATCTCTATCTGTTTAGTACTCCAAATACTCATAGCTGTAAATGTATTCAGATTTGAAACAGATTTTTTTTGGGCGTGGCCTACATAAATGAGCTATGAACCCTACCACGCTGTCCCTGGAATCACTGGAAAGCATTGAAGAAAAAAAAAAAAACAGATGTGGAAATGTCAGAAGTGTGAGCATGTTGTGTGAATTCTGGCTGTGACAGTTCCTCAACTCCAGCTCATAAGTGTTTTTGTACCTGCACACAGTATTTTCTAACAAATTTATTTGATTCTATTTCCCAAAATATGTACAAACTAGTAGCCTTATTTAGACCACCACAGCCCTGACCAGGCAGTTACTAAGGATCGCTCAGCACTGCAACTTCATGTTAATGAACATTGTCTTATCTTTGTCCTGTAAGCTTCATATTTGAGCGCTTGTTCCCTCCTGCAGGGCAGTAATCTCTTCCTGTTTGTGCAACTTTTTTGTTGCATCCCATCGGAATTCCAGTCATGATGCACACTTAGAGTTTTCATATCTATTCGTATCTGTATTTGTGTTCATTAGGAACACATTTTTTGTTCATTGTGAATAATATATTCGTATTCGGTTACATGACTAATGTATACACACTTCTGTGAGCTGAAATTTTTAACACAAGGGATAATCTTGTTGAAAAGTTCACAGCATCCTGAGAGCTTTGTTTGAAGCATTCACGGGTGAGTACATTAGATAGTCTTGTGTGTTTGCTGATGTGTTATAGGAGAAATGTGAGTTATAATGTTCTGATGTGCAAATGAAAGCAATTTAACACCGGTTTATCAGGAAGAGGAAGTGGGATGTGTAGAGTTGGACTTCTCAGTGAGTTTAACAAGAATCGCTACGCCAAGAAATGTATCATTCAAAAAAAAAAAAATAAATAAAAAAATCTAAAACGTTTTGGGTGCCGTTAAGTAGCGCATTCCTGATGAATATGCTTGAGTTCAATTTTGTATTAAATAAACAACAGTTGTTGGTAGAGATGTCTCATAATTGAAGAATTTACAATTCACCACCAACATTTTTAGATACAAGCGCTAAACGAGAGAGAGGTCTCACAAAGACCAGATGAGTCTAACAGACAGGTGTTATAATCATCTCCTGAGGCGCACAAACGCACAACGTAAAAAGTGCTGAATGGAAATTAAACATATACCAGTCACTTACATTAAGCCTCATTTATCAATCTTTTAGTAAAGTTGTGTGTAAATATTTCAGAAATGCTCATTTTCTTCATACACGCAAGCATATGGTGATCAGCTATGAAAAGTGCGTGCCTGACACAGCTCATTTGCATGTAGTGAAGCCCACAAAACTCCATAAAAGGTGACGTGCACAGACAGCTGGGAGCAAGAAGTGAACAATCAGGGTAAAGTCACTTCTATGCCAATATACATATTTAATAACATATAATATTAATAATAACAATAAGCGAGCGCTAAATCTTCCGTCAGATGAGGTGTTTGTTTACGAATTACGGCTTTGCGCAGACAGACCGGCCTCCACAGTATATTCCAGATATAAAACTGCAGCAGTCCCCACAGATTAATATGATCTGAAGTCAAGTTGAGGTTTACATTATTTAGTCTTCTTATGCATAAATTTACACACCCTGAGGAGCACAAGAAGGATACGAACATTCTTCCAAATTTAAAGGATTTTCATGAATACCAAATTTCGTGTGTAAACTCGTGTGAAGGACTTGATTAATAAGCCCCAGTGTGTCTAAATAAACTACCAAAATCACATTCATTCAACTTAATTTACGTAGAATTTGTTTAATTTTGTAGTAAAGTTTTGTAGTAAGTACAGCTCAATTCAATTAAAGCTGTTCTAACTAAATTCTTTTGGTTGTACAAACATGAAAAGATCCATGTAAATGGATGCATTTTTTTTTTTTTTTATGTGAAGGCACTTACCACTGAAATAAATCAGTATTCACACAAATGCCAGGCAGGAGTCAAACATTTATGTTAAGACAAAAACACTTCAGGGTAAAGCATTACTGTCATCAAAACATTTAATTTCTAATGCACATTAGAAGAACAGTCATTCAGTCTTACATTAAACACTGAGTGCAGCTGCTGAAAACCGTTAATGCACTAATTAGATAACAGGAAATGTTTGTTGCAGCATTTTCCAGCTGAAATACATAGAGACAGATAATCAGTCTTACAAATCCAGCACGTTATGCATGTGTTTTATGTGACTATTGTTAGTTACTATAGTTAGTTAGCTAGAACACAGGACTTGCCACAGGAGCCCCAGTCCATGTCTACATATGTATCAAGCAAACCAGGTAGCTATCTAGCTATAGATTCCACAACAAAGCATTTCTACAATTTAACCACTACAAAGTTATTACAGATGCATAAATTACGTTTTGAGATAATATTATATTAGATATTAAGTATTTATTTACGTTTCCTGCATCACAGGATTGCCCTGTGATTGTAATCCTGAGAGATCAGTTCTCTCTCTCTCTCTCTCTCTCTCTCTCTCTCTCTCTATCTATCTATCTATCTCTCTCTCTGTCTGTTCAGCCATGCTGGAATGAATGAAGGATGAGCTTTCTCTCTCTCTCTCTCTCTCTCTCTCTCTCTCTCTCTCTCTTTCTCTCTGTCTGTCTGTCTGTTCAGCCAGGCTGGAATGAATGAAGCATGAGCTTTCTCTCTCTCTCTCTCTTTCTCTCTGTCTGTCTGTCTGTTCAGCCAGGCTGGAATGAATGAAGGATGAGCTTTCTCTCTCTCTCTCTCTCTCTCTCTCTCTCTCTCTCTTTCTCTCTGTCTGTCTGTCTGTTCAGCCATGCTGGAATGAATGAGGGATGAGCTTTCTCTCTCTCGCTCTCTCTCTCTCTTTGTCTGTCTGTCCATTCAGCCATGCTGGAATGAACGAGGGATGAGTTCTCTCTCTCTCTCTCTCTCTCTCTCTCTCTCTCTGTTTTTCCATACAGGGTTGATGATAAACGATTTGAGCCTCAGGAATTTTTCTTGCTTTTTATCCTTACAGTCTTAAACAAAATGTCTTTCTTTCCTTTTGGATGGAGTGATATTTCTGCAAAACCAATAAAATAATAACACTGATGCTGCTCAGTGTGAGGTTTTTCCTGGCTAAGCGAACAGCTACAGCGTGTTTAAATTGGACTTGTAGAGAGCCGCTTAACCTACAGTACCATACAAATGTAGTTTTTCCATCTCTTTGAATGCTTTTTTGCCAAAATAGGATTTTTAGTTTTCACTGTCGCTAATGAGTAAGGATCGATTATAACCCCCTGCTTAGCTATAACTGCATTCCTAAGTCATCACACACTCGGCTCAGGCCACGTGGTGTTCAGTGTCTCAGACTCAGACAGACATGCTGATGTAGTTTCTGACTCTGACACACTGGTATCTATAAAAATGGACAGAAGGACGTCACAGGGCTAAAAACAGTCGCAGCTTCTTCCTCAGCACACAGTAGGAGCAGGAATTAAACTTTTTTAAAACCAGAGCAGAATTTCCACTCGAGTAAAATATCAAGCTTTTACATATTGATACAGTGTCTATGTTACTACAATGTATGTGTTTCTGTTTAAGATAGTTTACGCTAAACCTGCCATTATTTACCTGTATGTGGAACTTACATAATTTACTTAAGTGGAATTTCAGCCCTTAATTACGCTTCATACTTTATATTGATTTATAGTTACTTTTAATGTTGCGGAGCATCCGTGGAGCGAGTTAGTTCCTGTTCTCACTTATGTTATAGCAGCTATAAACAGTCGTTCCCTCACCAGCCGCTCTTTATTATTTCTTTCTAGGTTAAGAAGACAAAAATCCACAAACCTCAAGCTCTTCTTTCCTTAAGATCTTTTCTTGGTGGAAAACTAAAAGTTACAGCTTTAACTCTGACTGTTACAAAGCGCTGACACTGGAGACTCCTTCCATTAGTGTGAAATGATCATCTCACAGACATCTTCATCTCATCTCATATCAACAATTACGCATGTATTTTTGATTCATTAGCTGTGTTTACGGTGCGTATTTGGACGTCTGATCCACATGCATCAGCGCACGTGTTTTTACACTTTCACTGAAGTGCAGGATTCAGCAAATAAACTCAGAACAGTGAGTTCAGTTTAAACTCAATAAATAAACAGTCATAAAAGTTGGGAAGACGACTTGATACCGGAATTTGAGGAGCAACAATAGCGTCACGTGTAACGCAAAAGCTTCCTGGTTGTTTAATCTTTCATGTATTTTATTAGATTAAAAATCTCTTTGGCTACATTAAGGAGAATATCTGTCCAGTTTAGGCAGCAAAGGAGGAAATGATAGAGAGAGCAAGAGAGAGAGAGAGAGAGAGAGAGAGAAAGGATTATGGAAGATATACAGGAGGTAAATCGAGACCTAACGACAGGTGTAAAGTGAGAAGATGAAAGAATTAGTAGCAAGAGTGCTAAAACATGAGCTTTACACGTGACAAATGTTATAGTTATACACGTGACGGATATTATACAGAGATACGTTGTTTATGATGTTGGAGAAAAGACGAAAAGTAGCAGTGAATATGTACAGAAAGAGAGAATTAAAGGATGAAATGAGTTGTGAATAAGGACAACTAAAGGAGAAAAGCGAAAGATCAAATAAGTGCTTAAGAAGAAAAGAGTGAAGGAGTGGAAAGGGAAAGAGTAAAGGAGGACATACGTATGGAAATGAAAGACTGAATGAGAGAAGAAATGCTCTGAAGGGAAGTTTTGAAGGAGTGGAACTAGTGCTGAATGGAGAACATAAAGACATGAGCAATGAGTAAATGAGTGCGGAAAGGGAAAAGAGGAAAAAGAGAACGAGTGCTGAAATGAAAAGAAAAAAGCTGAAGAAGAAATGAGTCCTTAAAGGAATGGAAAAGTGTGAGGGATTGAAAAGCAAAAGAGTGAAGGAGGGAATGAGTGCTGAAATGAAAAGGGAAAGATTGAAAGAGTGAAAGAAGAGGGGAAAAGTGAATAGTGAAGGATTGAAAACGGAAAGAAAGAGTGAAAGGGGAAGAACTGAATGAGACATGAATACTAAAAATAGAAAGAGTGCAAAAGGCTAGCAGATGACTGAATGAGTCAGTGAGCGCCGGATGGAGAAAGTGAAGGAGTAAATTATTGCTGAAATGAAAAGCGGAAGAATTACTGGGGGACTGAACAGAAGAGCAATGAGGAAGAAAAAAAGAGAAAGATGAGAGGAGTGATAGAGGAGAGAGAGAGAAGAGAGTGTTTAATATTTTTCACTCATTTTCTTTTTCAATCCTTCAAGCTTTCCCTTTATTCATCTTCTCTTCTCTTCTCTTCTCTTCTCTTCTTCTTTTTTCTTCTTTTTTCTTCTTTTTTCTTCTCTTTTCTTTTCTCATTTTCTCATTGTCTCATTTTCTCTTCTCTTCTCTTCTCTTCTCTTCTCTTCTCTTCTCCTCTTCTCTTCTCTCATCTTATCTTCTCTTCTTCTTTTTTCTCTTTTCTTTTCTCATTTTCTCTTCTCTTTTCTCTTCTTCTCTTCTCATCATTTTTCTTCACTTCTCTTTTCTCATCTTATCTTCTCTTATCTTCTTCTTTTTTCTTCTCTTCTCATCTCTTCTCTTTCAATATTGTGTGTGAGTGAGTGTGTGTGTGTGTGTGTGTGTGTCTAATTTTGAGATTTGAATATAGTGTGTGATTATTGGAGCTTGTTTCTGATTGCATACTTGTCTTTAATTGGCATATGCGTGCTTGTGTGTGTGTGTGTGCGTGCTTGTGTGTGTGTGTGTGTGCGTGCTTGTGTGTGTTTGTGTTTGTGTTTGTGCGTTTTAAAGGCATTTGATGATGTGAAGTGTGTGCAAGTGTGCTGTTGATTGTATGCTTGTGTTATAGCCAGCGTGTGTGTGTGTGTGTGTGTGTGTGTGTGTGTAGATCAGATTAAGGATAAAGCCATCTGCCGTGCGTCATGTTTACTAAAAACAATTACACACAACACACACACCATCATCAGCCGCCTTATCAGTGCTTTTCTTCCAGCTAGAAACTTTCATGCTGCACAGTTCTCACTAATTTATTTAGTGCCCTTTAATTCGGTTTAGTTCCTTCATTACTGTTTAGAAAACGACTTTATTCAGTTTTCTTCAGCTGAGCATGAGTCGGTTTAATTCAGTTTAGTTCACCACAACTTGATTTAACTGATTCAGTTTGGTTTTTCTTCAATTTGCTTTACTTCTATTCAGTATACTTAAGTTGATTTTATTACACTAGTTCAACTTACTAAATTCTACTTCCTCCTACTTCACTTCAGTACAATTCAGTTTGATTAAGTTCTGTTCATTTAAGTCACATTTAATTGGGTTTGATATGACTGAGTTTAAAATTCAGTTCCGATTTACTTCTGAGTTTCAGTGCTGTTTACATTTAGTTTCAGTTCAGTTAAATATGTTCAGTTCAGTTCATCTGCCTCCAAATAATCTCCAAAGTGTTTCCAACATGCAAACTTAAGAAACTTTGTTTGTTTGTTTTTTCCAAACAAGTGTATTGGACATTACAATCTTGCATATATTTCAAATCTTTTACTTTTTAACTAAACAACAAAATCTCAAAGTTTTTTTTCCCCCAACCAAATCTATTGGATGTGTTTTGCAAAACACAATCTCTTATCCTGCAGCATTAACTGAATTGCTTATTAGATTAGATTCAACTCTGTTGTCATTGTGCAGAGCCAGTGAAATGCAGTTTTTCGCATATCCCAGCTTGCTAGGAAGCCGGGGCCAGAGCGCAGGGTCAGCCATGATACGGCACCCCTGGAGCAGATGTGGTTAAGGGCCTTGCTTAAGTGCCTAACAGCAGCAGCTTGACAGTGCTGCAGCTTGAATCCCCGACCTTCCGATCAGTAACCCAGTGGCTTAACCGTTCAGCCACCACTGCCCACCACTGCCCATTATGTGATATGACTCTGCAGTGAAGTGTTTATTTAAGACGTCCACTTAAAACAGGGAAGCAGTGTGTGAAGCGATCCAGCAACATGTCAAAACAAACCAAGAAATGACTATTTTCACCTTGAGGAAGTTCACTTGTTGTTGTAGGTGGAGGAAGTCCACTACTTGTTGTAGGTGGAAGACAGGAAGTCATTTCTTCAGCAGATTCAAAGGTTGATTCCCCAACTGTCTAAAACAGCAGGCGTGGGCGAATATGCTCCATGAAAATGTGCAGGTAGTACAATTGTCAGAACTTAAAAAATGGCACCTCCCACTTTAATACAACTGGGGTTCCCTGTCTCCCACCTGAAGAAGCCGCATCTTGTTTTATAAATACAGTATGACACCCATCTTCCTCCTCAGGAGGCCAGAACCACTTGCCCTCGGGGGTGAAATATGACACATTTTAACCTTAAGAGATTACAACAGACGCTGCAGGTACACAGGTGATGCAATTAAAAGAGTGTTTAAGACTTATTTAACTAAAAAAAAAGACATTGTGAAGTTTTCCATGAGGAGATGTTTATGTAACATTTATGGAAGGAGTCTCCAGTGTCAGTGCTTTGGAACAGTCATCTTCACGACATTAGACTTTACACTTCCTGGTTTCTCTGTAACATGACAAGCTGCACTGTTTTCTCTTATTAATTTCAACAGAGAGAGAAAAGAGAAGCTGGTGAGGGAACGAGTTTGATAACATTGAGAACAGGAACTAAATTGTTTCATGGACGTTCCCCAACATTAAATGTAACTCTAAACAGAAAAAGTATGAAGTGCCATCCATCCATTGGTATAGGAGGAATAAAACACTCTGCTACATCACACCACCCTATCAGTGATTATTTTCCTATAACAACACAACGCAGAGTGTTTTAATCCTTGAGATGTAATGCCACTTCTCCAGATCTCCAGGTTTTGAGTGTGTTCTTCTGCATCCAGTAAGCTTTTCAAGCCTTTGATAAAGAGAAGTGGATCTGTAAGCGCAAGGTTTCTTAGATGCACGGATAAGCACTTTGCTTGTATTTTCCTCATTCGTGAGTCGCCTTGGATAAAAGTGTTTGCTAAATGGATAAATGTAAATGTAAGCACAAAGCTGAGCCAGGCAAAATCCAGAACAACACCGTAACCAGAAACTGATAAACAAACGATACTGAAAGAGATAAATAAACAGGTCTGTTCTGAGAGAAAAAAAAAGCACGGCTCCGAAGTTGCTAGCGAACTGAAGGACTCTGCGCTGGCTGCGTGGGCGAGCGGGGCATAAGATAGGCGGCAGGCTAATGAAGCACACCTGGCACTTTTCACTACTCTGGGGGTGTGCCCTCTTTTGGACAGGTGGTGTATTTTGGTGAGCTTTTAGCATTTTTCAGATTCTTTAGTCCAGGTAAATGCCAGCGATGCTAGAGTGACTAAAATGAGCTTTATTTTTCTCGGAGGAGAAACTTAAATTTCTTTTCTATCTAACTGGAAAATGTTCAGAGTGTCAACACATGACCATTATGACCGCAACCACCTTAGATCAGTGTATATAAACCCCTCACATCAGATAAGTGAACATGCCTCCTGGGGTTTTTCCTGCTTTTCCGTGCTTACACAACACATGATGAGATTCACACGAATTCAGATATTTTCACTGCATGATATTCTCATATGTAGCTAGCTGTCTCATAAGTCAGTGGTAGGTACCTGATAGAAAACGCTTTAAGATGGGCTTTAAAGGTAGCATTACATCACAACATTTCCAAGATACTAATATACATATTAGACACGGAGTCCAAACTGCTGTGTTCCAGAGTTTTCCAACACCAATTTTTTTTCTTTTTGGTGCAAACCCTTTGATTTGAGACGCCAGTACCCTCAGTGTCCATTTTGAAATGCATCTTAAATGGAAAATTGCCTGCATGACTGTCTGAATCACCGATTTATGATCATTTTCAAGTACTGCTTAAGTTACAGTGTAAGAATGTAAACCTAAGGTGATTCATTTGATGATTTCTGTTGCTCTAGCTAAGGCCCAGGGCAGTTTAATTTATTAATTCATTCATTAATTCATCTTCAGTGTGTCCTGGGAACACTGGACGTGACGTGGGAATACACCCTGGATGGGACTCCAGTCCATCACGGACACACATTCGCACGCACATTCAAAACTTGGGGCAAGTTTGGCATATCCAGTTCCCATAATGGCATGTTTTTGGGAAGCCGGAGAACCCAGAGGAAACCCACCCAGACATGAGGAGAACATCCAGAACTCCACACAGACGGGGCATACTGCACCGATCCAGTTTAATTCCGTCAAATTGAGTTCAGTGTGATTCTTTTTGTTTGAATCTTTTCTGTTCGATTGATTTTTATTCAATTGGAATGATTTAACTTCAAACGAATTTAGGTTATTTTCATCCAGTTTAACTCTAACATTCTCTCATACTTGGCAATTTGCCCAAGTTATGAAAGGTAGGAGTAGGATTAAGGGTGGCATTAGCATTTATCCCTTTTTATATGACATTATTCATAAGGCGTTGAAGGAAATCCAACCACATTGCCCTCGATCGAATCAGTACAGTTTCCATGAGGTCAGGTTCCGTATTTCATTTTAGTTCACTTCAGGTAACTTTACTTCATTCATCATTCATTCATCTACAGTAAGTGTTTTATCCTGGTTAGGGTCACGGTGGATCTGGAGCCTATCCCACTGGGAACACTGGAAAAGAAGTGGAAACACACCCTGAATGGGAAGCAGCAACTTTAATGTAATTTAATTCAGTTTACTCACAGTTTCATCCAGTTTTGTTCGTATTAATTTAATTCAGTTTTATTAGTTAGTCAGGGGTCTGGATTGTGAGACATTGCAAAACTTCTAATAGGGATCTTTTACAGGAATTCCTCTCTGTCTCTCTTTCTCTCTTTTTTTGATGCAATATGGTGTTCAGTGATGAAGACAGATGGCTCTTATCTGAGGCTCGGGGGCACAATGAGTTTCAAATACACTTGCATTGGCCACTGGGCAAGCGCTCATTAGAGAGTGTAATGGGGTATCTGCAGTCACACCTGCTTCAACTGGGATTACATACCCACACACACACACACACTTTGTAAAATAGAGCCCAACATTTCTGAGAACTGTTTATTCAATCAGTGCTAGGAAATGATTACCATTTAGTCAAATGAAATTTCCCAAACAATGTCTCATCATTCAGTCCATTAAATTGCTCTTATTAAATAAATAAAAAAAACAGTGCTGATGATAACACACAGCACATACAGGAGGAGTGTGTAGTGTTAATCATGCGGAGACACCAAAAATCAACACTGTGTGTTAGGCGCTTATGTTTTTAAATTCTTGTGCATGTCGGAGGAGAAGTCGGTGTATATTACATTAATATGGCATTTAAAGCGGTGTAGTAATTTTGTGTAGTAGACAAATCGTAGCTCACACATCGTAGATCACAGATTTCTTTGGTCATGAGTTGAGATCGGTGGTCTTAAAATCTCAGAGTGTGAGCGCTGCTACGACGCTCGTCTAAAATCCACCAATAGTAGGACGTCATAGAATGACGCAAACCTCACGAGACAGCTACAAGTACGCTAGCAGCAATTTGCGAAACATAAACGAAGCACGCTAATGGAGAGAAAGTATCCTTTACCTCAAACGCGTTTTGAAGAATGTTTGTGTTTCCTGCCTTGTGTTTCCAGATGATTGATAACGTAAGCAGAACGTAATAATTTTCTTTAATCGCAGGTCTGTTGTTAGAGGATCAACAGATCAGGACATTACCACACAGTCTGTTAATGAATTCAGCCCAGATTTCTGAAAATCATTCCGTGAAAAAACGGCATAACTTCAGATCATAAGCAGATACTGTGATGTGCTGAAAGCATAATATTGAGTTGTCATACTGTGAATTTTTCATATTTTCTTTTCATCGTCTTCATCTGTAGTCTCACTGAACATGTCTGCAATCCTCATGGTACCTCACGTATTATGATATGCATTACAGTGAATTATGCATGCAGTAAATTTTTTGGAGACGAAGCTGAGAGACAGGATGTCTCTTGCCTGGGTTATTTTTGATTTGGTAATGTGTGTGTGACTCACAGCTCTTTTATCAGCCCAATCTGCAACGCAGGAACTATGAAACCCTGGAGAGAAATGGCGTTAGCTTTCCTAATCTTACTTACTGGTGTGAGTCTTTTTTTTTTGGTGATGGCTAGAGCAATTTGATTTATTTGATTAAGTTGTAGTCTTTGTGGCTGTTTACGCAATAAGATTTTGTATCTGAAGGTCAGAAATACACACGGGAGAAGCAGCAGTGTAAAAAATAACTGCATGTGGGTGCAATATTTGCTTGTGTTTGTGTGCTTTTTGTGCACGTTCCACACCATTTATTAATCGTAATTGTAATCATTGGCAAATTGCTATGGTATAAGCGCAATAAAACACTTTGGCGCATATTGTAATAGGAAAATAATCTACTTTAGTGTGGTAGCAATTAGGGTGTCCCAAGGCTCATGGATGCATGTGGGAAATGAAGGCTAGCCCGTCTTGTCCGATCCCACAGGAGAGCTGCTGTAACACAAATTGCTGAAAAAGTTAATGCTGGCTATGATAGAAAGGTGTCAGAACACACAGTGCATCACAGCTTGCTGCGTATGGGGCTGTGTAGTTGCAGACCGGTCAGAGTGCCCATGCTGCCCCCTGTACACCACCGAAAGCTCCTACAATGGGCACGTGGACATCAGAACTGGACCATCGAGTAATGGAAGAAGGTGGCCTGACGTTTTCTTTTAGATCATGTGGACAGCCAGGTGTGTGTACGTCTCTTACCTGGGGAAAAGATGGCACCAGGATGCACTATGGGAAGAAGGCAAGCTGGCGGAGGCAGTGTGATGCTCTGGGCAATGTTCTGCTGGGAATCCTTGGGTCCTGGCATTCATGCGGCTGTTACTTTGACACGTACCACCTACCTAAACATTGTTGCAAACCAACTACACCCCTTCATGACAAAGGTATTCCCTAACGGCAGTGGCCTCTTTCAGCAGGATAATGCGCCCCGCCACACTGCAAGTCAGATCCATGGAGGCCCCACCTCACAACTTACAGGACTTAAAGGATCTGATGCTAACATCTTGGTGCCAGATACAACAACACACAACTCCTGAGGTCTTGTGGAGTCCATGCCTCGATGGGTCAGAGCTGTTTTGGCAGCACAATATTAGGCAGGTGGTTTTAATGTTATGGCTGATCGGTGTAACAACACCTGTTCTGGAAGAAACGAGACTTTATTGGAGAACATGAATAAACAAACGGCATCATGGAGAACAAGGAGCTATCAAAACAAGTCCAGGACAAAGTTCTTAAAAAGTATCAATCAGTGTTTGGTTACATACATCCCAAAGAGCATCATTAAATCCGTTATTAAGAAACAGAACTGTGTCTCTATCTAAAGGAGACTGTCCAATAAAATCAGTGACCAGCTAAAGAAGGGATTAGTCAGAGAAGCAACCAATAGGCCAAGGGTAAGGCTCAATGTGGTGCTACCATCACCATGCTTCACTGCAATTTCTTTCACGTCAATATTAAGGCCTATTTTGTGTAGACATATATTTCACTTCCAGGTTGCATCACTACAAAATGTGTCACAGTTCAGGGGTGAGGGATACTTATGCAAGGCATGAAAAATGAAATATATGGCACCTTAATATTAAATTTAATACCTTAAATTTAAAAAGGTAAGCAAGTTATATTCAAATAGTTCAAACAGATTTCAGCTTAATCCAGCTAAATATTTACTTCTCAATGGGAAATAAGAAAAGAAAATTAATATTAAGCATCAACAATTTTAAAAACAGATTTTTTTTTTGCATTATAAATTCAGATTTTTATTTCTCATTGTACTTGTTCTGTAGTGTGTGCATGTGTGTGGTGAGCGATGTCTGCAAGATACCATGAGATGGTGCTATACGCCTGTTTTTAACACACCTTCATACACACGCCTTTCTTTCTAAGTCTCACTCTCTATCCCACACACACACACACACACACACCACTGGTTTACACCAGTATTCTGCTTTCCCACATCTCTAGTCTCCTTCAGCATTCTCCTCTTAGTTCACTTTATCTTTTATGGCAGTGCCGTAAAAATCAGGACGCTTTCCCTTCGCTGATTAACACCCCGATTCCCGCGGATTATTATTTCACACGCACCTGCGTCTATTATTCTGCCAAAAGTGTATTTACCTCATTACCTGCACCAGGTGTTGTAGCGCTGTACATTTCTAGATTGGAGATGAATTGGGAAGCCATGATGTGCTCTATTCAGACTGTAAAACTCCACTTCCACTGAGAGTTTGGATCTGGCATCATGGATGTGTTTGCAGACTAAATCCTGTTTAAAATCCTCTGATTTGTGGATAATAAGCAACAGTCGGACGTTTTATGTGCTGGACATTACACATCCTACGTCACAATTACATCATCTTCAAATATGATTCCTGGCCCTAATATTCATTATTGATCTTAATACACAATTCAATCTTTGATTATTAATACATTATTAATGGTGGGTTCAAATAACGGTGGTTAGTTAGCTAGCTAGCTGGAGAAGCAATAATGTAAAAGTCTATTCATTGACATAATTAAATATCAAAACTCTAATTCTCTCTTGGACATCCAGTATCGGATAAATGCTGGTCATCATACCTGTCATCTTTGTCCCTTTAACTCCACAGATTTTGCAGTCTTACATATATTTCTACATAATGTGTCCTGACTGTTTACTTCTGAGTGTGTAAATCCCAATTATGAATAGAATTAAAATATTGAAATGTGACATCACGTATAAACAACATTAACCTGAAGGAGGAGAATTGTTGCCTTTTCTTACTGTGGTGATGGAAGGTGGTCATAAATTTGTAAAAATTCTCCAAACTCAGTTGTACAAAGTGTAAGGTTGGTGTTTTAGAATGAGTTAGCATTCATACATTTTCCTTTAACTTAATTTGTATTAAATTAACCACATTAAAATTAATAAGCCACATTAAAATCCAGCAGTGTTAATTAAGCTGCTAATTCATATTTACATTTTAAACGTATAAACAGCTATTTTATTACAGTAAGACCACTGTGTAAATGGACCAGATGGGAGATGTAGGTGCAGGGGGCACAAAATGGAGGTGTAGATCAGCTGACATCTAAATAACAAGATTATTGGGATACAATCCAGGCGTCTTTTTTTGGATTTCTTGAATAGAGACTTAACTTAAAAGTTACCCTAGTATTTACGCAGAGAGATCAATTTTCTGGGTGTGGCTTTCAGATTATGCAAATCATGCGTGTAGTTCACTCCCCTGAGGTTGCCAGATCTTTCTTGAGTAGAAGGATCTGAGTTGGGGTTTTTAAGTAACATCTAGACCAACACCTGAAACACAAGCACTTCCCTACAAACAAAAAAAAAACCATCAGGGATAGAAAATATGGACTGAAGAAGAAAATAGGGTTTTTTTTTCCCTTTGCCCTCAATTGCAATATGATGTAGCATTAAAACAAGGGATGGTTAAAAACAGACGATATATATGTAGACATATATAGACATATGATGCTATGTGAACGAGAAGATGGCGAGCATTGAACTAAACATCTGAACCTATAGGAGTTTATTTACTGTCAATATATTCCTGCACGAATTGTCCTAACTGTAATGATCACATTAATCATGCAAATTTAGTTTAATTTGACAACACGGCTTCCACCATTATTATTCAGCAGCTTGTAAAATAGCACTTGATCCAGCACATCCTATTACTTTGCATTTTATTCAGCTGAAGCCACAAGATACTAATTCAAGGTCATGAAATCGTAATGTGTATACAGGATACGATCTATTTTGATGATATATTCTCCTGTACAGAAAACCTGAGCACAGTTTGAAGAAAAAGCTGACCGAGCACTCATTTGCTACACTTACAGAGAAAGATTAATTGAATTTTTTTTTGGTTCTTGGGGTGCAAAGTCTCCATTTAAGATGAGTGAAAAAAAAGGGACAACATTATTCATCAATTAACATTGCATATGTATGTGTTTAAAACTGGCCTCAAATGGCATTCAGTAGTTTTTTTCCCAAGACATAAATTTCAGTGTGACATTTTGTGGTTACATAAAACAGTCAGACAGTGGTTGAGCCGATATCACGCATGAAAAACGGGCTTAAATTCAAGGACAGAATCGTGTGCAACTGAGACACGCCTCTGTTTTACTCAAGCTCCTTCCCACATGCAGAGTTACATCTGAGATCTATATACTGTTACTGATGTGTACAGTTTCAGTGTTAAATCCTCCGTGCCTGCGCTTAACTCAGCTCTGAATACTGCTCCTAGTGATTATGGCTTTGTGTGTCAGTTGCAGACAGACTGTATAATCACAGAACCAACCCGAGTAAAGTTTCTCCTGCCAGTCATAAAACACTTCAGTTCATTGTTTTTCACTTAACAGAGCAGATAAAAAAAACAGCTCCAGTGTTCACACAACTACAAGACACTCTGACTGGCTGTAGTGCGACCTAACGTAACCAAAACGCTCAGAAACGTCAGAAACAGTCATTCTATATGCTGTCTACGTGACCACATGGATAATCTGCTAACTGCAAAACTCAGACTTTGTAAACACATGTAAACATCGGAGCGGTTGAGACTCAGATTCACCTTCTTTACTGAAAGAATATATATAAACGCATGCGATTCCAAATTTCAATACAGGCACCAAATCTAAAATTCATATCGCCTGTGAAAAAGGGCCCAAAAACATTTTCTCTCTTTAACGCAGTCATATCTTAACAATTGATTAGCAATCTTTATTAAAGCTTTAGATAATTTTGTCCTTTTTTCCCTAGTTATTGTCAGCTTTCCCCCAATTACAAGCCTCTACAGCTTTGTCAATACATAAATCAGTATCTCCTCTGATTTGGCAATATTGTACTGCATCCTGTCACAGCAATACGGATATTTATTATATATTAAATTGACCTGACCTGAGTGAGAAAGATAAATAGAGAGCGAGGGAGCAAAGGAGAGAGAGACGCAGGCCAGGATAGTTAGACATAAAGGTTTAATTCACTATTTTCAATATTAATGAAGTTTTCATAGGCAGAAAGGTCCGCCCTGCCGTCTCTCTCTTTTTTCTCGCACTGATGGCCCATTAGTTATCCTCTAAAATATCACGGGCATGGAGAAAAAGGCCACCGGAGTCTGTCATATCCTGAACTTCCACATTTCTAGTGAATTTCAAGTTTGTGCGTAAAAAAAAAAAAAAATGGATAGAAATGCTAGGTATTGGGGAAAAAAAAAACGCCAAATTATTTAAAAGCGTTGTGCCATCTCACAGCTCCAGGGTCCCTGGCTCGATCCTGAGCTTGGGTTACTCTCTTGGGAGTTTGTCTCATGATCTTCACGTGTCCGTGATGGTTTCCTCCGGGTTCTCTGGTTTCCTCCCACCTCCCAAAAACATGCCAGTAGGTGAACTGACTAAGATAAAATTGTGTGTGTACATGATGCCCCGTGATGGGCTTTTGTACCTGCCAGGGTGTATTCCCGGGATTCCCGTGTTTCCTGGGATAGACTCCGGATCCGCCAGGATTCTGACCAGGTTAAGGCGCTTACTGAAGATGAATGAATGAATGAATGAATGAATGAATGAATGATGATACTTGGCAAAGCACAGATGTGCAGGTTGCTCAAAGGTGTGATGAAAACCGATTTCTTAAATTAAATGATGTGTGTGAGTGTGTGTATTCAGTTTCTCCATGACTGTGCGTTTCTCTGGCACTCTGTGTACATACAGTGATGCTTCTCACGTTTCTTAAGTAGCCAGCTGGATTAAATCAAACAATGATTTTCTTTTGGAAATTTGGCAAAACATTTGTATGGAAACGTATCCTGAAACCCCCACCCCCACTGTGGTATAAGCCACCACTTTGTCCTGTGCTTCTCTATCCAGGTGCTTGAGGAACTTCAAACTGTACCGTTCTTTATGTTCCCCAGTTTTATCACAGCTGACTCAACTGAGCTGGAGCAGGTGTGTTAGAGCAGAAAAAGCACTAAACTATACAGCACAGCAGTCCTCTGAGGTCGAGATTAGAAAAGAACGGGTCAAATCCCAGATCTTCAGCTGACAGGTTAGGGTTAAACACCTCGCTCAGGGCTACAAAGCGACAAACAGAGGACAAGCAGATGTACTAATATCTGCGTATAAATAACAGAGAATACAGAATTGGCAGTAGTGTTATGAGCTCCAGCTTATGAGTGCTCTTTCATCTGATTTATTCTCTAGAATTGTAATTACAGGATGGTCCTAAATGGTTCCCTATTGGATATAGCAGAGCATAAAAGATCTAAAAATTCACTTGTATGGGGAAATAAAAGTAGAAGTATTAAATACTAAACTAAATAATAAAAAATTGAATTGCTCAAATGTAGCCAATCAGCCGATTTGCTTCTCTCATTTTATACTGGAGCTATGAGGCTAATTTTAACGAGTTTGAGAGGCTTATAAGTAGCATCATATTAGTATTACTAGCAATTTACTAGACGGTCTGGTATGCTTTATCAACAAATGTTGCCAGGAATGGCTTACTTTCACAGAATGATTCCATTTAACTGAAGTGGAAGATGACTTATCCCCGTCCCCTTATGTCAGATATGTGACATTATCTCATATATCTTGATCAAAACTGTTTAATAAATTTTAAAGACAAAATTTTATGAGCTTTTTTTCAGTCCAGTGAATATTTCGCTTAAAAAAGCTCATTTGTCACAGTCTTCCAAAGTTTGTTTTCCTGCTCGAATGTAGACAGAAGTGCAGAGAGCCAATTGGATTCTGAAGCATGTGGCCAGAAACGTGTACAAAAGATATCAGACACTCTGTGAACCATGGGTAGAGCATCTGAGTCTAGCATTGAACAAATTGCTTTTTTTTTATTTAGATCACAATCCCATCATGATGTAACTCAAGGATCTGAATCTTTGAAATCAACTGATTTGATACTTTTTTTTTTATAATTAATTGAAAAACAGAAAATATCAATTTTAGAATTGTTAGAATTGCACAATTTATTGAATTTTTCTATGGAAACAGGGTTAGGGTTGGGGTAATGACTTAATTAGTAATGTATTTCTTTGGCTAAGGTTCATGACTCTACATTGAAGACCATGTTCAGTACTGTTTTAGCTACCTGTTGTGCTAGTGGGTGTGGCCATTTCAGCAGGTGACACAGGCACACCTTACCTAATTAACATATAAACTCAAGGCAGTTTAAACCTAAATTTTCTCATCAGGCAACAGCCAAATCCAGACTATTTTGTGAAGACGATTGTTGTTAGCATTAAACTTAATTGCTTTTTCAGTTCAAGTGCTTTCTGTTTCTGGTGGGAACGAACTGAGTGAGAGTTTATTAAGTTAAGGATTTAGCAGAGAAAATCCAATAAATTCATAACAATGTAACTTGGCAAGGGGATTTTTTTTCCCACAGAAATTGTTAAGTTTGTCATTGAACAGAAATGAATAGGTGTTTGTGAAGAATATTTAATAACCCGGGGTCTCATTTAGCAAAGCATACCGAGAACAAGTTCTTATTGTGAAAGAACCATCTGTATGCAGTAGAAAATGTATATTTCTCGCGGTATAAATATGTATACACAGCTGTATGCAGTAGACATTGATAAATCATACACATTCTAAGCTTCTGTGCTCATGCAAACAGCCATATAAGATAAACAAGATCCCTTATAATAAAAAGCCTAGTAGCCAAGTCAATCACCTTACCTGAATCCGATTGAGCATGCATTTCACTTGCTGAAGACAAAACTGAAGGGAAAATGCCCCAAGAACAAGCAGGAA
>CM074983.1:2448691-2461103 GCA_037576825.1 Pangasius krempfi | reverse complement strand
CACGCCTCCTTCACTCGGACTGAAGGTCTAGAGACCACACCTCCTTCACTTGGATTGATGGTATAAAGACCACGCCTCCTTCACTCGGACTGAAGGTCTAGAGACCACACCTCCTTCACTTGGATTGATGATATAAAGACCACGCCTCCTTCACTCGGACTGAAGGTCTAGAGACCACACCTCCTTCACTTGGATTGATGGTATAAAGACCACGCCTCCTTCACTCGGACTGAAGGTCTAGAGACCACACCTCCTTCACTTGGATTGATGATATAAAGACCACGCCTCCTTCACTCGGACTGAAGGTCTAGAGACCACACCTCCTTCACTTGGATTGATGGTATAAAGACCACGCCTCCTTCACTTGGACTTTTGGTATAGATACCACACCTCCTTCACTTGGATTGATGGTATAAAGACCACACCTCCTTCACTTGGATTGATGGTATAAAGACCACGCCTCCTTCACTTGGACTTCTGGTACAGAGACCACGCGTCCTTCACCAGGGCTGACAGACACATAAGCCACACCTCCTTCACTTGGACTGATAACCACAGGGGCCACGTGGGACTGACAGACACAAATGCTGCCTTGATTTAACTCAGAAGTGGGAAGTTGGAACTCAGAATTACGTCATTTTTGACCACCATGCATTTGAGCTACAAAGTGGGGAAAAACATGGACACCTCTATGTTCATTATTTGTTAGCAACAAGCTAGCAAGCTTTCTTTAAAGGATATGCACCTCCTCAGAACAGTGAACTGTTTAGTCAGTGTTCTAGATTTAACAAGCGAATATGTCTGTATGTTGATTAACCTAAAGCAGATACTTGTATATACAGTACAACTCACTTATAATTTACTTATAATTCACTTACAGTTGGGGTCATAAGTTTAGATACGCCTTGCAGAATCTGAAAAATGTTAATAAATTTGAAAAAATAAAAATAAAATTCATAAAAATTGCATTTTGTTTTATTTAGTACTGCCCTGAATAAGCTATTTCACATAACAGGTGTTTACATATAGTCCATAAGACTCAATAATAACTGAATTTACACAAATGAACCATTTCACAGGTTTACATACACTTGATTCTTAATACTGTGTGTGTTACCTGGATGATCAACGACTGTTTTTATGTTTTGTGATAGTTGTTCATGAGTCCCAATTTGTCCTGAGCAGTTAAACTGTTCAGAAAAATCCTCCAGGTTCTGCACGTTCTTTACTTTTCCAGCATTTTCTGCATAATTGACCCGTTTCCAGCAGCGGCTATATGATGTTGAGATCCATCTTTTCACACTGAGGGATTCGAACACGACTATTACTAAAGGTGCAAACACTCACTGATGCTCAAGAAGACAACACAAGACATTAAGAGCCAGGAGGGTGTAAACTTTTGAACAGGATGATTGGTGTAAATTATTATTTATTATTTTCTTTCGTTTAGTACTGCCCTTCAGACGCTACATAAGATATCTGCAAGTTTCCTGGAAGACAAAATAGTTTACACTGCTAATCCTGTTCAAAAGCCTCATGAACAACTATCACAAAACAAACAGGTAACACACACAGTATTAAGAATCAGGCAGATGTAAACTTTTGAACTGGCTCATTTGTGTAACTTCAGTTATTATTGTGTCTTGTGGACTATATGTAAACGTCTGTGTCAGGTCCACCCAGTCTAGTGACTCAGCTATCTTTACATGACATCTGTTATGTGAAATAGCTTCTTCAGGACTTAAATAAAAAACAAAATGCAAATTTTATGATCCCTGTTTTTTTTTGTTTTTGTTTTTTTTTTAAATTATTAACATTTTGCAGATTCTGCAAGGCGTATGTAAACTTATGACCCCAACTATAAATTCAAGATTCAAGATTTTTATATGACACATTCGCAGTTGTATACAGTATATCATTTGCAGTGAAATGAAAACCTGGCCTGCTCCTCTTTAAATAATTAAATAAAAATAAGAAATGAATAAGTAATAATAAGAAATAAGAAATATTAGTACAGGAATGTGCAAAAAATAGTAATGTACAAAATGTGCAGTTATGTTACTTGTAGTAACAATACAAAGTGCAGTGTGCGGAGTGTCAATGGAGTGCAGAGTGACAAGAGAGCCTTTCTGGAGTCCTAAGGGATCTGTGTGGTGGACATGTCCATGTTGAGAAGTCTGATGGCCTGAGGGAAGAAGCTCCTCTCAGTTTTAGCCATCAGACTACGGAAGCGCTTGCCTGATTGCAGCAGGCTGAACAGACAGTTACCGGAGTGGGTGGAGTCTTTGATGATCTTAGCAGCTCTGGTACTGCATCGCCTGGTGTAGATGTCGTGCAGAGATTGGAGAGCAGACCCAGAGATGTGCTCAGCTTAGCGCATCACTCTCTGCAGGGCTTTGTGGTCCTGGGTTGAGCAGTTTTCCGTAACACACTGAGATGCACTGAGACAGTATATTTCTATAGCCCCATGTTTTCAGGATCGCTGGGGAGAGCCTGAATTTTCTCAGCAGTCTCAGAGGATACAACCGTTGTCTGGCTTTGTTCACCTGAGCTTGAATGTGATGAGTCCGGGTCAGGTCCTCTGAGATGTGGACTCCAAGATACCTGAAGCTGCTCACTCTCTCCGCAGGGGTCAATCTTGAGTGTGGTGTAGTTCTGCTGCTGCCTCTTCCTGAAGTCCACAACCATCTCCTTGGTTTTGCTGATGTTCAGAGAGAGATAGTTAGCCTGGCACCAAGCTATTAGTTTCTCCACCTCATCAAGGTAGGCGGCCTTGTTGTTGTTGGAGATGAGGCCCATAACCACTGTGTCATCAGCAACTTGACAATAGAAGTGGAGCTGTGAGAGGACACACAGTCGTGTTTAGAGAGAGTAGAGCACGGGGCTCAGGACACGCAATATTGTGGGGCTCCAAATGCTCAGGGTGATGGTCTTGGAGGTAAATGCCCACTCTCGCTACCTGGGGTCTGCCTGTGAGGAAGTCCAGGATCCAGTCACAGAGGGGGGCATTAAGTCCAAGGTCCTTGAGCTTGGAGATCATGGAACTATGGTGTTGAAGGCTGAGCTGTAGTCTATAAACAGCAGCCTCACGTAGTTCCCTCTGTTGCTGTCACTGTGGGTGTGGATGGTGTGTAGGATGTGAGAGATGGCATCCTCAGTAGACCTGTTGGGGCGGTAGGTGAACTGGAGTAGGTCGATGGGGTCAGGGATGGAGGAGCAGATAAGAGCAGATAATGGTAAGCCTCTCAAAAACCTTCATGAGAAGTGATGTGAGGACTACAGGATGACAGTTATTTAGGCAAGAGGCCTTATTGTTCTTTGGCACAGGAATGACAACAGATTTTTAAAAGCAGGTGGGGACCACAGACTTAGCTAGCGACTCGTTAAAGATGGATGAATGCTGTTTTGTTTACACTTGCTGAACTCAGGGTTGATGAAACCATCCTGACTTTCCCAGCAGTAATTCCGAGTTGGGTGCCGGGGAAGGACGGTGGGGTGGGGTGGCTATTTCTTTGGTTTTTCCTAGTTGGAGGTTGGAAATTCTGAGAATAAGAATTAATAATCAGTTAACATAGAAGTGCAGTTGATAGTGTTTAGGAAGGTGTTTATTGTGAAAGCAGGTGTGATTAGAATAAGTATATGTGCATATGTAGTGTCAGATTTTCAGTAGAAGAGGGACATACAGGCACTGAGCCGGTCATGCATATCAGAGTGAACACACACACACACACACACACTTTTTATGCTCTAGTTGTCGAGTCACATTGATGGAAAAACAAACAAAAAAAGGATAAAGTCAGCTCGTGGTCATGTGAAACACTGACACACTGAGGGCGAGGCGTTTGAGGGGTAAGATGAGGGTTAGAGATGAGGCCGAGGTGTCAGATATGGATTTGAGTCATGCTGTGATCGGCTAAAGCTACCGTGAGAGATTTACTGGAGTCTTTCTTCAGCTACGTTACCCCCAGAATTCACACCAGATCCTTCACATAAAGTGTCATGTCACGACTTCAGTCAATCCATATCTAGCAGAAGAAGAGAAGAAGTAACAGTGCACTTCCTTTTTAATCTGTTTTGACAGCTTGCACATTTTATTAGTTATGAGTAGCTGAATTTACATTTTGTTTTGAGAGAGATGTTAACTGTCTAATGTGTAATAATTAATTGAATAAGCCTAGTTCAAGAGCTACCAGAATCCATCCACTAACAACCACACCTCCTTTTCGACCACGCCCCCTCTCAGCCATGCCCCTCTAAGCCACGCCCCCTCTCAGCCATGCCGAGTAAACTCATTACCTCCTTAGTTTCCTCTATAAAGGTCCCTCAGTGTGTAACTCACATTGCTATAACAGGATAGAAGAATGAGATGAGGAAATTTTGCTCCAGACGTAAACATTTTGCCGAACTGTCATGAAGACGGCGCTAATACGACAGATTGGATGGAAAGCGCCCCAGCTGTATTTACAAAATCATTCAGCTAAAATGTGACAGCGGGACAGTGAATAACTGGTGTATTTGTATTTATCTGGTTTCACCTTTTTGGTTTTAAATGAGTATCATTTAACTATCATTAGCATCCAAGCTCATTACTCCGTTTTAAATAAAAATTTACAAACTTTTTTTAAGAGCAGTCCTTTTCAAAATTCATTAGACAACGACGTCTGCAATTTTCATGATCCTCAGAAGACGTGAAAAGAAAGTCCACAATTTAAATCCAGGCGTCAGGTTACCAATGAAAACCAGCTATGAAATCACATTTATTTTTAAACTTCCTGAAAATCAGAGATCCAGGTTCTAGATGACCTGCATTCATAAAATTGTACATGTTCATTCCAGTCCCTATGTAGAAGCTTCAGAGGAATTTCTCAAAATTTGATAATTGCTGGACTTATGATGATTTTTATACTGAAAAATAGCATAAAATCTGATTATTATAACAGTGTATGTTTTATTAAGCAATAAATAAATGACATTCCAACAAACTGGAACCTGTTCTGTAAAAGTCTCGATATGAAAGTGCGTTCACGTCATACACACACTAGAGTTTGTTATTTTAAATATTACTTAAATAATAGAATATCAACAATTTACTGGCAAAGACTGATTGTATGTTATTTTAAAAAAAATTTGTATTCGCCTCAAGCAAGCCATGAATCCTCTCGCAGTGAAAAACAGCAAGGGGACGAATAACAATAATGGGAATGATGGGAACACCTGGCGCATCGTTTTTACATTCTCTCTCTCTCTCTCTCTCTCTCTCTCTCTCTCTCAAACACACACCCATGCATGAGATTTGGTTCATGAAGTGCACTACATAACCATCACTCAGCCCCAAAAGGCTCCTAATTAATTAACTCCATCTCCATGTTGATTTATTTGGAAGGTGCAGGCTTGCAACCCATCATTTGTCATGATGTCATGGCGCCAGATGTTGGGTAAACATCGTAAAACGATGACATTTTCTGCACCGAAAGCTGTGAAATAAGACAGGCGGCGGAGGATGTAATGAAAGCAGGCATGTGTTGCTTTAAAGTTTCAAAGATGCGCGATTTTATTAGATTAATAAAATTAACACACACTCTTTCCTCATCTGGTACGAACAGTTACACTGCAAATGCCTGGACTGACTGCGAGACCCGCAGCCCACAACCACTCAGCCGCGTGATTGTATATGACCAGATAATGTGCTATTGTTAAATCACTTTAAATAAAAGCCAAGCTAAAACGTTAAGTGAATGCTCATAACGCTAATAGCACCTTGGCTAACTTGGTAACTGCTTCTAATTTTAGTTAATTTCTGTTTTTTTGTGCAAAATGAGAAACATTATTGTTCCCTTATTATTTCAAACATTCAGTGTGATCCGACGTTACATGTTTTATAAATAAACATTTTCTACAATACACACTATTTAAACTTTTGATTTAATTTGTCTAAAAGGGTTTTTTTTAATGCTAATTATACATGTGATTAATTTGCCAGTTCAGATCTGGTTGTAAGTAAGTGCCGTGAACATGGAGCAGTATGGAATAAAAGCATGGAGTAAAACACTTCAGGATGTGCTGTTATAGGAAAATAAAAAACATCAGGATGGTGTGATGCACAGAGTTACTGTTACCACCCTAATGTTGATTATTTTCCCATAACAGCATGTTTCTGGTATGGTTTATTCCTCTTATACTACAGCAATTTGCAGTTGATTATAATTTTTTTTAAATTTATCATACAACAAAATTTTTTTTTTTAACTCTGACTGTTACAAAGCGCTGACACTGGAGACTCCTTCCATGGATGTAAAGTAAATGTCTCCTTACATAAATGTAGCTGGTCCTGTTACCGAGAAACCATAAAGCGTCCTGAAGATGTCGGAAAAGATAGTTCTGGAACTAAATGTACAGTACTAAAGTACTGGGTGTTTCCCAGTACCATTTAAAGGGCTGCATTCGCAGCGACAGTGGGCACTAGGAAGTGACGTAAGCCGGTCGACAGCGACGTCATTTGTGCGAGGCGTTCAACAACGGAAACAAAGAACAACAACGTAAACAACCGGAGGATGGAGGACGCTGTGATTGGAGCCGTGTTGCGCTTCAGCGTCCGTCCATCTATCGCTGTTCTCCGTACTTGCGAAATAAGTTACTAAGACACTACAGTATGTTTACACGCCGTTTAAAATCATGGTGGGTGAGGGCGTTTTCGAACGCGTTTGGCCAATCAACGTCTACTTACGTCACGGATAGTACCAGTCGTGCTGGTTAGACCCTTCTCCGTCCGGAACTAAAATCGCACCCAGTTCCGGAGGTGCGAAAACGCCAGAAAGTGGGTAGTTCCACATTTAGTTCAGGTACTATGAAAAGGTTCCTGTGGTGCGAAAGGCCCATATAACAAAGCACTGACACTGGAGACTCCTTCCATGGATGTTACACAAAACTACACCACAATAACAAGTCTTTGTGGAAGTTGTTATTATAGAAACGATAACGTATTAGAACGAGCGCATTAATGTAATCCTGAAAAAAATCCTGAGAAAATGAATCAACACCTTCCGAACAACCAGAATCCAGAATTTAACAGCACTGTGGAAGTATTTTAAAAATAGGTCATAACATGGTGATAGTATATCAAGTGCAACAATTTCACACTCAGTTTCATAAACAGAGCAATAATGTTACAAACAAACATTTTATCCACACATGTATCCCGCAAAGCTACTTTTTAAAATTGCTTTTTTTTTTTTTAAAGCTAAAGTGGTGCATCAATTTTGCTATCATATTGTTGCAGTGTGACATCCTAGAGCCATTGTTTCTCACTCCGCTGGCTTAGTCATTTCTGTCTCTGTCGATTTGTGCTCAATTGGCTCCATGGGAGTTGTTCTGGCTCCACAAGAGCTTTTCGCTGAGGTTTGTGGGATATGAGTCAGGAAAACCTCGCTGATTTTATACAGCGACAATACAGCCATATTAGATAACAATAAACAAATAATACTGGGCCAGTGAGACGGCTGAATAAGAAGGAATGAAATCTGTGACGGCTTTAATATGTGAGTGATCATACGCAGGCATGAGAGGGAAAGGTGAGTGATGTAAATGCACAATAACTCCAATTCCAGCCACTGAAAGGTGTTAGACTGGATGAGTTTTGATTGAGATTTGAAGGTGTACATGACATGGATTGTTTAAAGGGTTGCTTCTGGTGAATATATTTGTGTGTTTGGGTTTGTGTATTGATTTAGTAGATACTTTTATCCAGAGTGAAGTACAAAAATAGCTCACAGTAAATACTTTAATATCCAGTAAAGACCCATAACCTACACACACTGGCCTTTATTTCACTAAAGTTTTATCCTCAAAATATAAAGCTATTAGCAAATCATTTTTCTAATAAAACAATGCAGAGAGCTAAATATAGGGCTGTATGACTCCAGTCCAGATTTGAGACGTTTTCTGTATTGATCTGGTCTTGTCTTGGACTTTTTGGCATTTGTATTCAAACTTAGACATTGGTCTCGCTAATTATGATTTTGGTCTCCATCCAGAGTGTGTAAAAAATAATGTTCATGTTGTATTTTCTTCTAGGAAATGGCTTAATCTTTGGCTCAATGAACAAATGAAGTTAACTAGTTGAAGGAAAGGCTTGGCCCAAAAAGGACTGGATGGTTTTCGGTCTCAATAGTGACTTTTAATCTCACTTTTTATTGGGAGTCGATCTTGAATTCACCACGACCCCCTTAAGACTCGGTGTTGACTTGAACCTGGCTATTCCTGGTCATGGACTGGTCTTGGGTTCAACAGTAGCAATCTTGAATACAGCCCTAGGTAAATATTTAAAAATGGACAAATGGTATGATAAGCTGTAACATTTTATCATATAGTCTACTAGATTTTATTATATTATATCTAGTTCATTGTTGTTCTGTTCATTGTTGAACTGTGGGATGTGGGACTAAGGAAAAACATTTCACTACATTACATCACATGTATGTAATATGTATGTGACAAATAAAGAGCCTTTACCCCAGTAGTTAATTAAAATTCAAATGGCTTTAAATTGAATTCCCACTATTTAAACAAAGACGTTATAAGATGTAACACATTTTATGCCATAAAACATAGCAAATTAATCTGCAAAAAGTTCCCAAGCAAGCAATCAACCCTCTCAGTATACCCATAAAAAAAAAGGGAATGTGTGGCCGGTCAGATTTAGAAGAACATATTATGTCTAGTTTACATAAATATATTAGTTTCTCGTCAAAAGGGCATTTCATTGCTTATACTAAATTTCATTTAAACAAGCTTCTTATTACTAGTTTGAATTATGTAGAGTGAGCGTGATCAGATCATGTTGTATTAACGTGACCCAATTCTGTTATAAAATCGTGTGAGGCTGTTGGCTCTAACCATAGTGTTAAATGAACTGAATTAAATCACGTGCAGTATTGCAGTGAAGTGAATACCCTCGCCGCCTCACAACACCAGCAACCTGGGTTTGATCCTGAGCTCTGGTGAGAGCGCGGAGATTGATGTTATTTTACTTTGAAAATACATGATCACATCATGCTGGATGTACAAAAACAAATAGTGTCCATGTGACTCAATTCACTCATGTGGAACCGATGTACGCATTTGAATTAAGTAGATTCAGTGAGCTTTTTTTAGTGTAGCATGTGTGTACGAATACTCTTTCTTTGTAGTTTTTCAAAGACATTGAGATGACACATGCTAGCTTTAAAGACACACAGATGGACTCAAACACTGTGTTGTAATACTGTCTACTGCCCTTGTCTACCGATTCACATTATTTTTATACTCTTCCTTTAAACCAGGGTTATTTAACTAAAATTACTGCAGGTCCTGAGCCATTAAATTGCTTGCTTTACAAAGGTCCAAATAAACGACTAACATGACTGAATGGCAGTAACAGTCATCTCTTAATGCTTGACCAGTATCGATTAATTCACAGCTATAAATAAGACGATGACGAAGGTGCTTCTCGTTACCACTTGTCTCTAAAGCCACAGACTCTGAACAGATGAGACGTCTGTTGTGAACTGGAAGCGGAGGATAAACACATGCTTCTCCATCCAATCGTCTTTAAATCATCTTTAAAGATTTTTATTTTCATGCAGCCATGTCATCACTTCACTAACCAGACCAGAGAAGTCAAATCATCTATGAACATCTGTAAAAACTCTCGCTTTTCTCAGAGAGCTACCTTCAGCTAAATCATCTAAATAACTGCACGTGATTAACCACAAAAAGCCACTTTTAGAGAATCTGCTCCGGAGGCTACAGTGGCTCACGCTTAGAGTCGCTGAAATGCGGCAGATTTTTGTTCGTACGTCGATTGGTTCAGTATTTTTCAATTGTTGTGTCTTATCCTCTGAAATACTTTGCTTTAAGCAGCTTGCATGCTAGCTACCTGGCTTGCTGACTAGCAAACACAATAACTGCCTAGCATGCTACTTAGTTGATGAGCTGGCAAAATAAAGTAATGAAAAGCACATATATTAGCTCCAGATGGACGGCTTGGCTACACAATATACATATATGGTACATACTACCCTTATGACACATGCATTTTAATCAGAATAGTACCAAACTGAGTGAGAATTGAGTATGCCTGTTATCTGGATTATTGTTTTAAGTAAATATTTGCAAACTGCTACACACATTTAGGGTTTATTTCCTTGAATTTATGGCTGCTGGCATTTGCAGAGTTCATATAACTGACTGTAATTTATAGATTTATAGCCGAGTTTATGCTAAAAGTAAATACAGTGTACTTGTGTGTTGAACAAGCGGGGGGAAAAAAACAATGTAAAGACACAAATCCATCTAGAAATCTGCAGACTTAAAGCGGATAAGTGTTGTCTTGTGTCAGTTTACATTTTTATTGCAGCATATTGCAGTGCCTCTGGGTAAATTCTGCTCCTGACTTTGATGATACCTCGGATATCCATAGTCTCAGGTAACAAACTTAACTTGACGTAAAAAAAAAAAAAATGTTATAACAGCCATAAATATAGTAATAGGGATCCAACCAATGGAAAAGAGGAGTTAGTCAATAAGGGCATAGTCATTAAGGGTGTCTTGAAAGCAGTATGGGAATGAAACCGGACTCGGATTGGACTGTTTGTTAATGAATATAAATCTACAAGCTTATTGGGAGTAGTTTTTAAAGGAGATGTTCAGCTTCTGTGTCAGTTTCTTTGGCAGCTTTTACTGAGAGACAGAAAGAGAGCGTGCTGGATAGATGAGAGCTTATCACTGAATCTACTCACCTCACTGTCATAATGGCCGTTTTGGCGTTTCTGGAAAGCGTTCGTCATCGGCTTTATCCAGTATCAGTCTGTCATTCCTGTAAGCCGCTGTCACAGTACTGTCTCTAATACACCAGATATCAGTATACAGGATGCTGCCTTGTGTCAGAGTCCATAGGGTTAGCTTCAAATATTTTTAAAGCCTGTGTAAGACACAGACAGCTGTGAGCTTCATCCGAGTTCTACAATTTGCTTAATGGTTAATCATCATATGCATTAATATGACATTTCAATTTATTATTTTTATTAAATCTTACCCAGGCTTTCAGCGAAGAACAAAGACAATCAGTTAATTACCTGACGAAATTCTGAAAAGAACCAACTGTTCAATTGTTTTTCCCCCCGAGACAAATGATTGTCACCTTCCCGAATGAAGCGCTGCATGAGGTGACCCTATTAGACGCTGGCTGAATGTTTAATTTGATGTTTTCGCACCTGTCAAAACGCCCGAGGGTAGGGCGCGAAACGCAGGAGAGCTGGCTTTCTGCACAGAAACCCACATAAAAAATACATGTATAAAATCATCCTGGTTGGTTGTTCTGCTCATGGACGTTACTGCTATCAGAGATTGAAACATAATATGTTATTTTAATGCATCAATTTTAATGCTAAAATTGTGCAGTAGGAGCCATAGTAGTAGTAGTAGTAGGAACCTTTCTTTCTTTCTTTCTTTCTTTCTTTCTTTCTTTCTTAAGAGCAATTGTAACATGGCAAAGCAATTTCCCCCTGGAATTAATAAAGTTCTTTGAATCTTGAATCTTGAATCATATCAGTGATAGGAGATAAGTTGGTCTTTCAACCAAGGACTCTGTGCAGCCTTTTAGGTAATTAAATTGTTTTCAAATGGACGAAGAGTGTTGTTCAGATGGAAGTGGGCCATAGCAGGGTTTCTGTAGGTTCAAACTGAAAAAAGAAATCTTGTTCAATCACCACTGCTTTTCTTATTCTTCGGTAAGATGGTGCAGAGATCTTCAGGACATGGACTTTGGGCTGATCTTTGATTTCTCCCCAAGGTTATATCACCCAATTATGTAAGCAATCCACTGACCTTGAACTTGGTGAGATTCCAGTAACAGATTGTAGTATGGCAGCGGCGTTTATTGCAAATGCTGCATTACACTGCACACATTTGTGACTTTGTTGAAGATCTCAGCATGTGTACGCATGTACACAAGAAGATATCCAGGGGATTTTTACTGCCCCTGGAGGTTATCCAGGGTTCACAGACCCGCAGACGCATGAGTACGTAGCATTTACCACTAATAACTGTTTATTTAAACAGTTATGAAGATTTTATGCACTTTTGTTAATAATATTCTCACTTGAGTTAACATCATAATTCACTAACACAAGTCAAAATAGTTGTTGTACTGACAGTATCAGATACAACATTGCGTAGTCTACTGAATCAGTACTTTGTGTCAGTTGTTAAGAGGTGATAATTAATTAACGCTGATGATACACAACTATATATGAAAAATGATGCTCACTCATCATCGTCATCATCATCATCAACTTTAACTACACTCACTGCCTGTCTGGAGGAGATAAGGGCGTGGATGAATCATAACTTTCTCCAGCTGAACAGCTCAAAAACA
>CM074983.1:2429693-2448591 GCA_037576825.1 Pangasius krempfi | reverse complement strand
TTTAAAAGGGGTCTAAAAACGTACCTTTTTAAAAAGTGTTTTAATGTTTAGAGTTTAAATTTCTGTGCTAATCTCAGCTGGCGGCTGGTTTTAATTGCTTATGTTATTATTTCTGTAGCACTTTGAGATTTTCTTTAAAATGTAAAGTGCTTTATAAATAAAATGTATTATTATTAATTAATTATTTGTATTAGTTTTGTTGACTTTTGAAAAAAATAAATGACAAAATAAAACCTGTGCTAAGCACGGCTCCTGCTCTCGGCTTCATATTCAAGATCTTGATAGAATAAGTGTGTTAAATTTGGTGTCCAGACTAAACCCACACAATGATAATCCTCCTGAAGAAGAGGATGACCTTCTTGAATTTGAGTTTGCTAAAGGTTGCCACTATAGTTGACCGGATTTTAGGTACTCTGTTCTTGCTCTGAGAAGGGCGCCATCATTTTCCAGTCAGTTACTGGCACTTCTTTCTGAGTCCATGCCACTTGGAAGCCACTTGGGTGTGAATGAATGCCAACACTATCAAGCTTGCCAATTTACAGTAAAAGATCATTATTATGATTTCTGGGTCATTCAGGGACACATTATCCCAAGGGTAGCCAGGGTTTGGGACTCACATTTGTAGAATTATGGTATTGGCTGAAACCTGTGAGTGGTTGGGGGATCAAAAATCCTGAGATCTTCTGTTTCCCCCTAAAATTAATATCCATAGATACAGAAAGAGTAAATAAGTCTTTGTTTTTATTATTTAATATACCTCCAGTGCATATATCTCCTTCAAATTTACCCAGATAATGTCTTTTGACTTTGTACATATATATATATATATATATATATATATATATATGAACAAAAAAATATGTATTCATGAGCATAAACAATGATATGTGTAAAAAAAATAATTTATAGGGAAAAAAGTACACTAAAAATATGTACACATGATTTTTAACCTGTATGTAAAATATATACAGGTTACATAAAGCATTCTAGATATAAATGCTGCAAAGATTGCATCTTGTGTCATAATAATAATAATAATAATAATAATAATAATAATAATGATAATAATAATGATAATAAAACACTGCCGTTGCAACAAGTAGCACTCATGGTTAGGAGCTTTCTAAAGTTCTCCGGGACAAGATTATTAAACATCACTTGAATGGAAAAGCTACAGAACCATAGCAAAGAGCTTAATCATCCCTGTCAGTGCAACACACTCTCAGACTGATGATAAAGAATGTAAGAAAGAAGCCTGCAGTCACTTGAAAAGAGTTGCAGGACAACCTGAAAGCAGCAGGAACAACAGTTGCATGATCTTACTGTTCTTTCTCATGTTTGGAGAAAGAAGGGTTGCACGGATGATCTCAAGAAAACCACACCCATGGTGAAGCACGGAGGTGGGAGCATCGAAGGGAGCATGAATGGAGCAATGTGCCGGGACATATTAGAGGAGAATTTAAAGCCCACTGGAAAAGAAGGAATAGAATCTTGTGAAAAGATGGATGATTCAGCAAGAAGACAACCTCAAAAATTCAGCCAAAATAACTCAAGGAGGCACTGAAGGGCTTGGCCAATCTCCTGACTTATATTCCTTTGAATATTTATTTATGGGGGATTTTGCGAGTCTGTCAGAGGAAACCTCGTAACCTTGAAATTGCGAGTCTGTCAGAGAAAATCTCGTAACCTCGGTGAATTGAGGATTTGATGATTTGCCAAGTTTCATGGGCCAAAATTGAACCATAATGCCGCAAAAGCCTAATTACTTTTTACAGTAGTTGCCTCGAAGCTTTGAAACAAAATACTAATTTATTGGTAATTTGTGGTGTCAGAAAACCTTTTCCCAAGTCCCAGTTGTCTATGCTTATGAATGCATACTTATAAATATGAATGTTTTGTTCATATTTTAAGTACAATCTCAGATGACATTTGAAGTGGGTATATGCACTGGAAGTATATTAAATAAGAAAAACAAAAGAGTCTGAATACTTATTGTCCCTCCCTGTATTTGCCCATGGTGTTGCTAATGATAAGTCAGTATGGCGTCTCATTTTGTGTAGGATGTAAAATAATTTGTAAAATAATTTGTGAATCTGTTATACAGATGGTTAAAACTATGAGTTTATCGACATTTTCTTTCTAACATCAATAGTAAGGAATCCACCAAATATGACCCTCTCTAATGGAATCTTATTATTTATTTTATTCTGTAAGTAAGCAGAGTACCATCAAAGGTTTTGAGTGGTCTGAGGTTCTATAACCATCTGTGCCTGAGAGTCCAAGAAAGCATAATTTCCCCTGCTCACTGGGTGGAAAGATGGTTTTCCTCTATCCCTTGTCAATCACGCTGATTCTAGGCAATTGCAGCCCTCTGTTAGCTCAAGTATGCATATAAAGGCTGTTGCTGCACTTCTCCAAGAGTGCTTGTTTGCCTTATAACATCGCATGAGCAGCCGTTTGGAAAAAGATGCACCAGCTGGTTTCAGAGGCAGCACTGTTGGCCTTTGACCTCCCAGATTGTTAGCTGTGAGATAATAGTGGAAACTTAACTGTTGGGTAGGAAATGGTTATGAGTAAATTGGGCTCAAATTGGGTAAAAATCATAAAATATTAAGGTAAAGAAAAGGCAATGGCATTGACTTTTTATATATTTGTGGCAGGGACTAACACTGATGGAAATGTGGATAAATATCAAAAATGCGAATAGAAATAGAGATGAAATAGAAAGTCTCTGATATTAAAATCCGTCTACACTATATGGCCAAAACTTTGTGGACATCTGACCGTCACAGCCATATGAGGTTCTTCCCCAAACTGTTGCCACAAAGTTGGAAGCACACAACTGTATAGAATGTCTTTGTATGCTGTAGCATTAAGATATCTTTTGACTGGAGCTAAGAGGCTCAAACCTGTTCCAGCATGACTTTGAGGAACAGGATTGATTACAATGAATAAATCTGAAATGGGATGTTCAGCAAGGACGTATGGATTTGATGGTCAGGTGTCCATATAGTTTTGGCCATATAGTGTACGGCCAAGAAGAGCCACAACAATGAACTCATCTACAGGGAAGGAAATCCAGGCCATTTTCTTCAAAATCAAATAACCACAGATGCATGGCAAGGTTGGATTTATTACTTGGCTTGCTTGCTCTTTGGCAAGCTGCCGCTTTTAAGACTGTACCGAGATGCTTTTGTGGAACTCATAATGGCTGGGGATTGTCCGGACAATAGTGATGTAAACTCAATGACACTGGCGTAATAGCGTCTCGTACCGGGTTCCTTTAGATTTGTGACAGTGCGCTGTAAAAGTTCACTTCAAGGATAACAAGATGGCAACGTTCCTCCCGCGCCATGGACTATACCAATTTAAGTACCTTAAATAATAAGTGCATTTTCGCTTATGCTAATTGTCCTCCACAGCCGAAGCAAGTTCAGATCTCATAGAGAACCCAGAAGAGTCAAATATCTATTTGTGAACATCTAATCAACTTTACAATCTAACCAACTTTACTGTGGTATTAACGTAAAGAATATTTACTGTCACTGAGACAGACATCATTGTAAGAAGCATTAACAAAAATGTTGTCTTTAAATATGGCAGGAAGCAAATGACTTTTTTTATGTCGCAAAATATGATGTGCATCAGGATCATGATCATTACTGCACTTAACTAACTAATTAACCAACCAACTAGCTAACTAGCCCGCTATTCGTTAATACATTATTAGCTACCACGTTTTTGGTTGGCATTTAGGTTTCCAAGCAACCAAAACACGAGGTTGGGCAGCACACTGGAGCGTTTACTTGCCTGGTGGATTATAGATGATAAATTTATGATGGAAATCAGGGCCTTTGTGCTGAATATCTACCTGAATACCTGCCTGAGATTTGTCTGATCCCGCCTATTGTTTTTTTTTTTTACTCTTTTTCATTTTTAGATTAAAGCTTCCTAGCATTCAAGTCAGAATCCTGGAAAGTCCTCTATATAATCCAAACTGCTTGCGTGATTCTGTTCTTAATGGCAGTGGAAGATGTGTAGTGTTGATGAGTTTACCAGATGATGACTAGACAAAACAATCTGATGTTTGGCTTCGTTTCTTAAAATGACTCAGATGGTTTCATCACGCCATCGTCATTATGCCTTCAGCCAAATGCAACACTTAACCTTAGTGATTTTACAGCTGCTTTGGATTTGTCTTTTGCTTTTTTTTTTTTTTAAGTACAGAAAACCCCTCTGAGAATCGTGACTGTCTGGAAACTCAGTGAACTCTCTGCTCTACACTCTGACGTCTGATGTTTTATCGGATGTATGGATCTATAAAATGTCCTCGTCCCCTTCTTTCACCTTGCTTTGCTAAATGAGCTGCTTTAATCACCAATGAAATGCTGAATCTTCTGGTCCTCTGCCACCTGACAAGCACCCCAAGGCCAAAACACGATCTATAAGGAATGTTAATACGTATAGACATTCAGTTTGATGGACGTGCGGTTGAAAGTTCATGCTTGTTCATCATTGTTTGAAGCACATTTTTAATGTCTAGAAATGAAAATGCATTATATAACCTTAATATAACAGCGCTATACTGTACTGTAAAGTGCAAAAGTCTGCGAACAAGAACTGTTTATATTTAATCAGGACGAATAGACACCTTTAGTGTTTGTAAACAAAAAAGAGATGTGTACGCGACCCTCAACCTGACGCTACTTGCTTATAATCTGACTGAAGAATCTATCAATTCACATTAGCTAAAATGTTATCCACTTATTATTGGTAGAATGGATTAGCACTAAAAGACTAAAACTAACACTTTCAAATAGGCTTGGCGTCCAGTCACTGGCGAACTGACGCTAAGCAGTGACCTAGCTTGCCATATACACATCTCGTAGACACTCAGAGCGTATATACTAGAGGGAACTTTAAGGCATAGAAGTCTCTTAATGCTTACTAATTTGTTGTTTGTGAGCATGTTCAAGACGTAAATTTTTACGATTACAACACTATAAACAAAGATGAATAAAGTTAGCTAGCTAAACATGTCCGTTATAGGCAACTCCTCATCATGAACATGACCTAGATTTCTTGTGTTAGATAGCTAGTTTCCTGACGTAGATTTTAGGTTAGCTACGTAGGTTTGTTAAAGCAATATAAATTAGTCATGTTAGCTAACCAGCAAGCTAAGCCTGTTAGTTCACTGTTAGTTAGCTACTTAGTTGCGATGAATTAGTCGCTGGAAACGTGGAGTTATCCCTTCTAATGGCCCGTAACCACAACCATCTTCTGTTGGCCTCAAAAGGTGTCTGATTCGATAGTGTGCAGTAAAAACGAATGGGTTTATGAACATGTTTATGATTCCGACATCCAACAGCACAGCATGACATTTTTCAGATAACAAATTCTGGCTCTAGTCACTATAGTCCCCTGCTATGTTTCTGCAACCAGGAGGCACGCCTGATGTCAGAGAGACGTGTCTCACTCAGGGGTTTATACAAATCTTAATGAATTTATATAGCATCTGTAATAACAGTTATTTTCACAAAGCAGGTCTAGATCCAGGCCTCTCAGGAAAGAGCCGACGGACACTGCAGTTCCAGTAAAATAAGCTGTAGAATCGGCTTACTGTATATTTCTGATATTTTTGCGATCATTGCTGCAGGTGGTAACTTGTAACTTGCCGAGCAGCACACGTGAAAAAGGGGTGGGGTTCGTATAAATATTTATTAATGGGCGTGGTTCATGTGGGCAGTATTTTAGTAATTTGGCTGACGCTTTTATCCGAAGCGACCTGCCTTTTCGAGAGGATGCAGCTGTAGCTCAGTGGTGCTGGGATGATCAGCTCCTCTCCTTGCTTAACGTCTAACAGGATTAAATTACATTTCACTTAAAGATGTCATACTGAAAAAAATAAGCAGCTAGATGACAGAAAATGTATTTTGTTCAATAGTACTGTCATAAGTGTGGAAAATTTGACACACACTTTTATTTTCATTGCCAGCAGAACGCAAATTGCAACAATTACAGTTAAAAAAATGCAAGGAGTTAAATATTCAGTCACTTTAATGCACAGATTGAAAGGCATTAAAGCAAAAACATGTGAACTGAGCGCATATTAATTGTGCACAAGTGGTTTTGCTTCCTAACTGTTTATTCAAATAAAAAAAATGCACTTTCAGTGTAGATAACAGCATGAGCATGAATCTGACTAAGAAGTGCTGTATGTTTCATGTTGTTTTTTTTATAAACGTCCCATAAAACAGAACATCCACTTGAGAATGAATGCAGTGACGACGACGACGCAGGATTCGGTTCTTCTCTAAAACTTATCTAAAACCAGATCTAAACATTTAAATTTCTTCTAAACGTCCAGTACTGAGCTCACACTGCAGCTAGATCAAAAATTGACTAAAAGGTGGCTATTAAACATGTACGTAGTTCTTCAGAATGAATAATAAATAGTTCATTGTGCAGCGTTTCTGGCTAAAATGGAAGGAAAAGTCCTCACAATCCGTTACAATTTCTGTGGTATTAGGAAAATGATCGTGTCTCTACTCGTACCATCTCTCAGCATACTCAGTGTAATAATGTGTGTATTTTCTAAATGTTTAATCTCACAATCTTAAACTTGGGTATCTTTGGGTAAATGGTTAATATTTTATGCTGTGCTACACAAAAGTACCACAACGGTGTGTGTAAAGGTGTGTGTACTGCTGATTGCTGCTGCTCCGGCGGGCGTGGACGTGTTTACATGCTGCCCTTTTGTTGTTCTCAGTGTCCTAACCCACGAGTGTGTGTTTGTGTGAGTGAAGTCATTTTTGTATACACACACACACACACTCACACGCATGCACACACACACACACACACACAAAGCCTCTGACTTATGCTAGAAATGAGCATTTTGAAGAACAGGCTATGAATAGTTGTCTCTCTCTCTCTCTCTCTCTCTCTCTCTCTCTGTTGCTGCTTTGTCAGTATCTGCTTACATTTTGAATTGTGTTTAAGCTTAGCATATGAACATTACGCAAGGAATAAAACACACCATGTCATGTCATGTTGTTATAGGAAAATAATCAATTAAAGGGTGATGTGATGAAGCAGAGTTACTGTTACCACCCTGGAGTTGAAAATTTTCCTAAAACAGCATGTCGCGAAGTGTTTTATTCCTTTTACACCACAGCAATTTGCCAAATATATATATATATATATATATATATATATATATATATATGTGTGTGTGTGTGTGTGTATAGATATATAGATATATAGTTACATTTAATGTTGTGGAATTTCCATTTCTATTCTCGCTTATGTATCCTCAGCCAGCCTCTCTTTTCCTCTCTCTCTTTACCTAAAACCCAGAAACCAGGAAGCGCAAAAAATCCACTGTCCTGTAGCAGAAAACTTAGTGACTATTACAAAGTACTGACACTGGAGACTCCTTCCATAAATGCTAAATATACAGAAACCATATCAACAAGCTTATCGCATTTATTAAAATAACAGCATGTTTATTCATATAAACCTGTGACTTGCCTTACAGCAGGAACTACTGTCAGAGCTGCTGTTATAGAAAATGAATCAACACCTTCTGACCAATCAGAATCGAGAGTGCTGTAAAGGAATGTTAGACGCTTAATACGCACACCAGTTTCCAGCCTGGTTATGTGTAGTCATGGCAATATTTATTTATAGTAATGCACAGTTCAGTGGTAAACCCTGATTAGAATAATATTTCATAAATATTCATTGTGTGTGTGTGTGTGTGTGTGTGTTTGATGTTGGAATAAGAAGGGATCAGGCGTTACTCGGCTGCCGGCGGAGCGGAGATTGTCTGCTGTGGGTGTGTGACCCATGAAATGAGTATTATTGGGAGATGTGATTTATGTGCACTAGCTGAGCCTTTTTTCTCTCCTCCATGTCTGAGCTCCAGTCGAACCGCTGAACATTTAACCTTGTTCTCGTAGTGGGACTCTAGAGTTTTAACCCCACGGCCTGATACGATGACGCTGGAGTTTTAACCTGAAATCCTGAAAGGAGTTTAAATTAGAGTCTGAAATGAAGATTAATTTCAACAGATTGTCCCTCTAGGAGAGAATCAGAGTTTTAACTCATCTTCCTCACAAACATCTCAAACATCTCAAAACATCTCAGCCTGAGATGCTCCGCCCACGGGATACCGAGATACTGACATATATTGTACACTTTTCTGGCCGCAAGCTTCAGGATCATGATCAGGATCTTTTATTGTGAATGGTCAAAATGTCTCCAGTGAGATTGCGTGTATCATGAAACTAAACACATTTGTCAGTTGCGTTAAAAAAAAAAAAAACATGTCTTACGTTGTTTTATGAACCAGATTTGCTAGTCCAGCTCACACTCTCTGACAGACGCACAAACAAACCAATAATAACAATGAGTAGGAGGTTCCTCGGCTTATGTTTCCTACTGGGTTTGTTTAGCGGTCGGATGGCTGACATCATGGAGGAGTTCATTGATTCAAAAATTCAACATTGTTTATATGGAACTGTCGGAAAAAAACCAACAGAAAAAAAAAATCGTGATAAAATCATAGTTCATGATCCAGCCTGAAAAAATCATAATGTGGATTTCGAATACTGACACAGTATGGGGCTTTCCCTTGCAGCTCTTTTATGAGAATGGAGAGAATGAGAGAATGGAGAAGGAGGAGTGTTTTTAATCCCCATGAAAGTGTATCCTCATGAGGTCAGGGTCTAAAGCAGCGTCTGCATCTACAGTTCTGTACAAAAGTCTTAACCACCCTGTCTTTTACTACACGCTTTCTTGTAGATGTTACTGAGTCAAACATTTTATATTTCCAGACATTTATTTCTTTAACAAAAAAATTAAATGTTCCAAAATTATTTTGTCAGTAAAGAAAGCAACATATTACCTTCCGGGCCACAAAAAGCATAACGAAGGCTGCTGGGTTTCGCTGCAAAAAAAGAAGGAAGTGCGACTTAAAGAGAGGGGGAAAAAAAAAAGAGGTTGGTGAGGGAACGAATGTTTATAGCTGATATATAACGTAAGTGAGAACAGGTACTTGTTTTGTGGAGGTTACACAACATTAAATGTAACTATAAACAGATAAAAACACAGTGTGTCGTTCATTAATAAATGAAAAATTTTAGTTGTTGGCAAATTGCTGTGGTATAAGAGGAATAAAACACCTCGGTGTTATTGGAAGATTTCAGTAATCAACTTCGGGGTGGTAACAGTGCCTCCACTTCATCGCACCACCGTGTCGCTGATTATTTTCCTGTAACAGCACACTGCCAAGTGTTTTATTCTTTACATATTGTTCAGCTTCTACAACGTTTTTATTTACAGCTGTTTAACTCATAGCTTGTGCATGACATCATCACTCACGTGTCCGCTAACCTGCACGTCACATAGGTGTGTACCTGTATTTCCATGAACATATATATATATATATATATATATATATATATATGTATAACTCACGCCCCTGTGAGGCAGCGCAGCTGATACAGGGTGTAAATCCGTCCCGCATCAGTGCATTAGCATGCTAATGGCATGCCGCTCAGTCTTGGCTAGGCTGGATGTTTGGATTGGCAGCTTATCCATCCTGACTGTCAGCGTTAATCATGGAGAAGCTCGCTTAGTGTGTGTGTGTGTGTGTGTGTGTGTGTTCATAAAAATCTGTGTGTGTATGTGTTTTGACCTTGGAGTTATGGGTTAGGACGTTTGGTGTAAAAGTCGTTACTGTCCCACTGTAAATCAATGACAGGCCCATGAATTATGCAGTGTGGAAAAAAACCTGCAAGTATAGTCACTCTGATACACACACACACACACACACACACACACACACACACACACACAGTGTCGAGGACGTGTGAGTGATTAGCCAGAGCAGATGGATGCCTAAAAAGTGTGTAAAGTCCAAAGCCTGTTTGCTAATTTGTTAAGTGTGTGTGTGAATGTGTGTGTTTGTAACACACACTCGTTCATGTGCCTTTCCTTCCCCATGTGCTTTCGTTAGTTACTTGTCCATGACAACAAAGCCAAGAGCCAAGGAAGTTGGCCATGTTTGGGCCCAGACAGAAGCATGATGTCACTTCCTGCCTGAGTTGGCGTTAGGATACGATGGAGACTGCATGGGGTGAAGAATGAACAGAGAGATGCTGTGAGTAGGAGTGCATCGCTGTTGCAGGAGGAGAAGTAGAGTCTAAAACCAAAAATGGAGAAAGGAAGAAAAATAATGTAGAAAATGTAGAATATTTGTAGAATACATTTTTCGGTCCTCGAGCAGGTGCTGTGATGTAAACAGCGGTGCTCTAAATTTCACATTACCCTAACGTTAGCTTAATAATCTGCTTATGTTTATACACACGAACACAAGCAGATACATACAGTGTATCAGTGTACTTTATTTATTCCATGACTGAGAGGCGTAAAGCTTTAAAGCTAAAACCTTTAGCCTTGTAACTTGCTGCTGCTGTGATACTCTGTAGCTGTTCTATAAATAATGCCTGGCACATTAATGTATAATCTACAAGCCATTCATTTATTAAATATATAAATACTACTTCAGTACTACTCGGCAGGATAAGATTTCCGGACAGTGCTATGACGTGCGTTTCATGTCTTTAATACGATCGGACTGACCTTTATTACAACTGCTTAAACCACAGCACAGTCAAATTCTAAATTCTGATTGGTCAGAAGGTGTTGATTAGTTTTCCGTAACTTTATATTGATGCGCTCGTTGTAATACGTTATTGTTTCTACGGTAACAGCTCATTCACAGGGACTTGTACAGAGGACGCGTCACATAATCAAAGTCTAATATTAAACTGATTAAAAAACATTCTGAAAGCGCTGACACTGGAGACTCCTTCCATAAATGTAAGGAGACGTTTAGTTAACTTTCATGGAAGGAGTCTCCAGTGTCAGAAAAGGAGTTTGTGCTCCCCGGTTTCTCGGGAACATGACAAGCTGCGTTTTTTTTTTTTTGTGTGTCATCAACTTTAAGAGAGAGGAAAAAAAAGAGAGGCTATTGAGGGAACAACTGTTTATAGCTGCGGTAATGTTACATTACAACATACAGCAACTATAAACGGATAAAAAGTAAGAGGAGTAAAACACTTCAGGACATGCTGTTGTAGAAAAATAATCCACTTTGGCGTAGTAACAGTAACTCCATTCCACCACACATACGCGGTCACTGATTGTTTTCCTCTAACGTCACGTCCCGCACTGTTGTAGCACTCGATCATTAGTAGGTCACATGACCACTGCTGGTGTAGGCTGTACCTGTGTTATTAACTCACCTCTTTTCTTCCACACGTCCTTTTAAAACGCCGTCTATATTTTATTGCTTGGTTTGGTTTTGGCGGGAGACAAAAAGATGCAAGCACTTCCTAAAAAAAAAAAAAAAGAAAGAAAAGAAAATCTCTCATCCCTCAGGATATAATGAATGTTTATGACAGATTATATATGACCTGGGATTATTTTACTGGTCATTTTATAGCAGGGATAGTACAGCGTGATGGAACGGACAATGTGAGAGTGTTATTGTGTCATAAAACATAAGAGCCAATCATGTTCTAGCATGCAAATGCAGGCCAGCCAATAGCCTATTCACGCTGCCAGTTCACTTATCGTAATATTGATGATATACTGATGTACAGGGTGTCTGAAAAGGAACCAATCAGAGTACCAAGAAGCACTCTCTCTACCCTTTTATCCAATGTTAGTGGATAAATAAGGAAAAAGTAAATATAAAAATTAGGTGTAAATAAATAATAAATACAAAATCATAATTTAGTATATTTAGTTTACCTCCCATTGGTTCCTGTCTTTTCAGACACCTGTATATTCATTTAGTAATTTTTTTTTTTTTTACATATTTATTGGTTTATTTGCGTGGAAACGCTTGATTACGTCAAGCAATTTACAGGTGCAACAGTCAATTTTTTTTATTTCTTACTTGTACAAATAAGCTGGAAGATACGTATAACATAGTTAAAAAAAAAAGGTTTCATCCACAGCTTTAGCAAAAGTGTACAAAGGGGCTGAGAAAACCCATTTGGAAAACTGACGTCCGGTCCGGAAACCTGGGGGCGGAGCTTCCTGAACATGGGTGGGAATGGGGGAGTGGGCTCAAGAAGTAAAAAAAACAAACAAACAAAAAAAACCATTCAAATGTCCAACCAACCAAAGTTACAGAGCTAATCTTGAAAAAAAGAAAAAACAAATTTCACCTACTGCAACTTTAATATTTCTCAAACTGTGCGTAATTTAACGGCTGTTTAATTTCGTTACAGAACGAACGACACAAAGCAATTTCAGTTTCATTTGCCTTCAGGAGAAAAAAGCTGAAGAGAAAGCTCATTTTCAAAATATTTGACTTGTAATATGTTCAAATATCCTCAACTATGATTTTTTTTTCAGACTGTGATGCCACATATGTATACAAACGTGTGTTAAGTGTCGCTTCCTGTTGACGAATACCAGATCTGTTATGCGTTATCATCACTATTTCTTTCAGCACACATCATTTAACTTATATTTCTGCAATGTTTTTTGAAGATTATATTATTTTTTTTATAATGAGAAAGAGAGAAAGAGAGAAAGAGGAGAGGTTCATGTTTGCAGTGTGTTACTCCAGCTCCAGGTTTTCAGCCTGCCTGTGCATCCGTAGATCAGTTCTACCGTGTGTGTGTGTGTGTGTGTGTGTGTGTGTGTGTGTGTATACACGCTCCGCTCTGCTCTGCTGCAGTGGAGCCTTAGACGCCGAGCCGATAGCTACTCCTCCACGGAGGGCGCCGCATCCTCCCGCGTTTTCCTTTTTTTTTTTTTTTTGCTTTCCGTTTCTTTCTCGCTTGCTCTGGGGAAAAAAGAATAAAAAGGGGGAGGTCCTGGATGATAGAGGGAAGATTGCAGAAAGAGAAAAGGAGCTTTAAATCAAAATAGGGAGCGAGAAAGAGAGAATCCATCCACACCCATGTCTAGCATCGAAACGGAGAAACGCGAACGGACCCACATGTTACCCCTGCTGAACTCCGCTGACAGGTGAGTCGCCGCTGGAGGTTTCTTCCTTCCTTCTGTTTTCTCCCCATCTTCCACAGCTGGAGCTCCCTCTCTCTCGTTCTCTCTCTCTTTCTGCATGTCTCTCTCTGTATGTCTCACTTATTGTACTTCCTTTGCACTCATGTCAAACAGGTACACGACTTGTTAGTGTCAGGAAGCAGGGTGACGTCTTTAATTTGAGCATTTTTATTTCTTAAGATGCAGCGCTCATGATTCTGAGTGGAACTGCGGAGACGTGAAGTGTGTCGAAACACTGCTGAGATGTGAACTTGGTCATCGTTAGTCTTCGAATCGTGCTTTCGGAGGAGCTGGCGATTTCTGAGAGCAACGTGTGAACTTTGGCAGAAGATGCTCTACTGTTTAGCAGTGGTGGAAAAGCGAGTCTGTGTAAAAAAAAGAAAAAAGAAAAAAAAAGAAAAAAAGTGGCTGTGGTTCCCGACGCAGGGATTTCGGCGTGAGTGGGTGGGCGAATCGATTCAGCCATTGTGTACCATCACTTTGATTTATACTCTACTTACTTTAACAGTGGTTACAGTACGTGCTGGCACTCTGCCTGTGTGTGTGTGTGTGTGTGTGTGTCTGTGTGTGTGTGTGTGTGTGTGTGTGTGTGTGTGTGTGTGTTGAAATGGTCCGTGCTTTATCTTATAGTATGATTGTGAGAAGGAGCACTGCAGGTCTAAACATTTGCTCTCTCCGCAGTGCATCCTCCCCTCTCCTCGTCTCTGTCTCTCTCTCTCTCTCTCTCTCTCTCACACACACACACACACACAGGGTATTAAACTGCCCCTCTGACAGAGCGTGATCACTGGAGGCATGACGACAGTGCTTTCCCGGAGAATCCCAATTCATATATACGCGTCCTCTCTGTCACCCGCATCACTTTTCCTCACTTCTCCCTCAAACGCACTGAGTGTGTTCACTTACTGACTGATTGCTGATTTATAAGAAAGTTGGCGAGAAAGCTTTCTTCCTCGCCGATAGATAAGAGCCCTTTGCCTGAAACAGTTTGCATTTGTCTCGCTAAAGGATTTACACCGTTGGAACTTTGTACATCAGCATTTCCATCCTCCAGAGTCTATTAACTGTCTCTGACTTTACGTATACCCACGATGAGTTTTAGGTTAGACTCAGCAATTACGGGTTCTGTGCTACTGTCCAGAAGGTTGTCGGTTCAAATCCAGAGAGTCCATAAGCAAATCCAGCTTTATGCTCTGATTACATTCTGCCTACGTTTCTTTGGATATAAACACCTGCCAAATATAAGGCATTTCACAATACTTTAGACCAGGGGTCATCACCTGGCGGAAATATTTCACCTAGTGAAATTTCACCTTTAAAAAATACTGCAGCAAAACTAAAATCAGTGTATGGGTGGAAAAAAAGGTCGTAGTTCAGTGACTCTAGTTTTCTAATCACTAACCAGCTTCTATAGCAGATCCTCTGTAACCGTTTATCCAATCAAGTGCATTTACGTAAATGATTTAGCTGAAGGCAGCTCATCTAGAAAGTGAACAGTTTTCACAGACTTTCGCTGATTTAATTTACCCTCTCGGGTTATTAAAAAAAAAAAAAAAAGACAACAAAAACAGAATGTTTGAAGACAGTTAGACAGATAAGTGTGCGTTTATTCTTCCTGCTTAATATCCATAATGTTAATCAAATGTTAATCAACTTGCAGCACAAGCGCAAAAGAAAAAAAATAACCACTTCAGACTGATGCCCTGTTTATAGCCATAAACTCATCACTATCGATTAAGCATTAAAAGCTCTTTCATGCTAGTTGCTTTGTAACGGAGGAATTTTAATAACTGGAACTTCACAGATTTTCGTCGAATACGCCTGCATTAGACAGCCTGACATGTCCGATGACAAAGAAAGGCTCTTTAAAAATGGAGTCATTAGAATGAAAACCTGGCCATTGTCCTTCTCCTTGTCCTTCCTACACAAGAGAACAGTAGGAGCTGAAGAAGGAGCCTCGTCCTAATAGCGCCATTCATAAAAACGCCATTCAGTCTTCTTCTTCAGCTACATTAGACAGTGCAAAGTATCGTGGCATGACTTACATTTCACAGACGTTTTTAACCAGTGGGGTAGTGGTGGCTCAGCGTTTAGGACTCCTGATTACTGATTGTTAGGTTGAATTCCAGTACTACTGTAGCAGCACCTTTAACCCTCATCCGCTCAGCTGAATTGGATACCAGTCTACCAGATGGGTGTATGTAAATGTAAAACAAAGAAATGTAGGTCTTGGATCCTCTGCTCAGCACTGTTTGAAGTTTTTCTCTGCTTCTGACATACCTTAAGCAAATGATCAGATAATTATCAAGGCTCTGAATGAGTTAGAGCAGGTGTGAAAGAGCTTTAAAAGAGTGTGTAATACGAAAAACTCTCCAACTGCGCAGCTCAGTGGGTCTCCAGGATCTGAGTTAAGAATTCCTCATATTTTCACATTATTTTCACATACGTTTAATGAAGCGTAAAAGCTGTTTTCGAGCCCAGGGGCGGTTCAGAGAACCGATCACTAGTCCTCCTGAAAATGGCGACTGTGGTTCCGTCCACATCAGGTGTGGAAGCTATGTAACCTACTGGTCAGGTTACTTCCTGCTTCAGGTTTCGTGACGGAGGGCAAAAGGGATGTTATTGTTCAGAGGAGGGGACGGAATGCCTACCCGGATGCATAAAACCAGCTTTTTATAGGACTGGAGCTCTGTAATTAGCTCAGCTTTTTGGTGAGAATGCTTGCACTGTGAACATCACACCCACGTGCCATGCCGGCCTGAGAGGCTAAAAATCTTCTTAAAAGAGTACACAGTGACATGCCATGCCTCCTGTTCTTCACTTGATAAATCTAGTCCCTGCCATTTTGCAACCCTGTGTTGCAAACGTGACATGGAATTGCACAATCAATCCAGAAGGAATTCTTCTGTGTGAAAGCAAAGCAGCGATTACGAGCCCCGCCCCTAAACGAGCACAGAATGGTTCCTGGGTGTGACCTCAGTGTGAAAACGCCCTCAGTGTTCTCCCTGGATTGTGTTTGAGGGTATAATGATGGGTTCTCTTGAGTTTTAAAGAGGTTTATACGAAGTGACTGATCCAGCTACATATCCTCTGAGGGTTAAAAGCCAAACAGTTGCTGTGGAATTCTACAGAAGTCCAGGAACTTCCTTATTGTTACTGGTCGAGAACTTTGAACATCGAGTCACCGCTGCCTCACATGTGTACAGTGGTAAATGAGTGTATATGTAGAGCTATTGGGTTTCTACATAAGTGTGTAATAAGTCTGTCATTAGCATGATCTGTGTATGTATGTTATAGGTACTATTTGAAAGCAGTTACATTGTTATTGAGTCAAAAATAATAGTGAGTGTGTATCCTGAATCTGCACTTTGACCTTTCTGCAATTAGCTGCACTTCACTGCGAACGCTGATGAGCATCTACGCTTTGCCCCAACATAATGAAAATGCTAATCAAAGAAAACCATAAATTAATCAAACGCAAACAACAACTGACCCGGCTCGGCTGCGAGGCGCTCGTTAATTCATCAGGGTAGAAAAAAACCCTGCGCTACACTAAAAATAGCACCGTTAGAGTAAATGTCAGTTAGCACAGGTCAGATTAGCATGTGTTAGCTCTATGGGTTAGTTCAGTTGTCATACATACTGTAGGTTTTGACCTAAATATGAACTTGATATAATTTCCTCACTTACAGCGATGCATGCAATCAGAATTTTTTTGACCTAGCATAGCATTAGCGTAGGCCTACATCTCAGATTGATTACATCTCAGGAAGTGAAACAGGGGTGTATCTGTGTCTGTGTGTGTCACACACAGACGGCCAAACATGAAAATGTGTGCACACGTCAAACACATTACGTTCTGCGCTTAAGGCTGACGTCCGCCGCTGCTTTGCTCAGTGGTAATCACGGCCGTGTGTTGACCCAGCGCTGATGAGTTAGCATTCGGCTTGTTCGGCTGTATACTCTGCGCTCCTGTAGTCATGTTAAGATGATTGAATTTTCCCAGGTCACGACCTCATAAGACTGATTAAATGTATCTGTTTGTCATCGTCTGCACGGGTCAACTGTTTTGATTAGCGCTCACTTAAGCTGTCAGTCAAATTCCAGAGGGTCAGTGAGTGGAATCTGAGTTCTGACTCTTCCAATAAAATCTTTTGATGTATTGGAAATGAAATGGATTGGATTGAACTTTTGGAGTGGAGTTAAATGCGCTGTGGAAGATTAACCCTGCTTTTTAAGCCCTGCTTCAGAGTGTCCATGGCACGGCTTGAGGTTTGGGACTCGAGTCTGTGTGTTGACTTTTCTATGTTGAAAAATTATTTCAATGTGAGATGTGTTGAATGTCTAGAGTTTGGACTTACTGCGTTTCCTTGCCAAATAGATATCACTAGCAGAATCCAACAGCATTCTAAAAAGCATTTGACAGGACACAGAAAATTTGTATGTTAAAATTTATATGTGTGAAAATCTTTATTTCATTCTTTTTTTAAAGAAAAAGATATATACTGGAATGTAGAGATCATAAACCAAAGGACGGTAGCGTTTAAAACATCTTTTAATGTTAAAATAATGCTACTCTGCTCACAGTATGGTCCAAACTTCCACTAGAAAGACAACATTCCCAGTCTTTTTTGGGAAATCATTTTCTAGGATTTGCATTTGCCAACATATTTTGCATTGAAATCAAATAAGACTCTCATTAAGTAATTGAGAGGCCAGTGAGTGGTTAAGCTTAAGTCAATTCAAATCCTGACCTCCTCTTCAAGTAGATCACAGCCAGATTGGATCTACTTGAATATAAAAATACATTAAAATATATATATATATATATTTTAACCTCAATTCCTATCCATTAGCTAACTCTACCCTAAATCACTCCACAGAAGCTACCAACCAGGGAAGCTGAGGACAAACGTGCTTCCTTCAAGGCATGTAAAGCCAGCTAGCTGCATCTATTCAAATAGCAGCTCATGCCCTCTTCCACAAGCACGAGCTCTCAGATGTCCACGATTGGCTAGCGTCACTGTGATTGACAGGGGAGAGCAAGAGAGAGAGAGAGAGAGAGAGAGAGATTGCCCCTCCCACCCAGAAAGCACATTCAGTTTTGTTTGCTTGGTTCCCTGCTACGGATGGCTGTGGGATTGTGATTCGAACTAGCGATCTCCGGAATGCTTTTCTACAAGGAATGTTTAATGCAAGAACAATTTTTAGCGATGAAAGACCATTAAAAACTTCCAAAATCCAAACTAAGCAGCATCTCGATCATGTCTGATAAAGGATATTCCGTCTCAGTGGGCTTCTGCTGGTGAAATCAATACATTTAGGTAGACTGGGTGATTAATTTTGCTGAGAACAACACATTTATGGCCAGCAGGCATGAAAATTTCACTTTATCATCTCTTTAAAAAGTTCACTACAGCTCAACTTTTAATGAAACATGCAGTCTGTAGTGGCGTTCAATGATTTAATGAGTTTCGCAGTCCTTTGTGAAAAAAAAAAACCCTCAATAGATCTTCACCGATAAACACACTTACAACAAATAAGCAGTGTGTTTCCAGACAGATGCTGAAATGTCCCTGTGAACTTGTCTGTCATTAAGAAACAATGAGTAATGCTTTCCTTCGAAATGGCAGCTGTGTAGGTAGAGAGCATTCTGGGCAGCATTTCTATGCTCTGAAATAAAGACTGCCCCTTATTTTAGCTACAACAAGAAAATTCTGTAATGCTATTCAATTCAATTCAATTCAATTCAATTCAGTTTTATTTGTATAGCGCTTTTAACAATGGACATTGTCACAAAGCA
>CM074983.1:2404406-2421137 GCA_037576825.1 Pangasius krempfi | reverse complement strand
AGAGGATTTATGCTGATATTTGCCCAAAAACCCTATTTTGTTCAGGCGTTTCCAAACTTTTGGAGGGCAGTGTATGTAAGTAAGGATGAATATACATAGACCAGGCTGTTATAGGAAAATAACACACCCCGGGGACAAAGCAGAGCATTATTCCGCTTATACCTCAGCAATTTGCTAATGATTACAAACTTTAATACATCACACTTTTAATGGTTTATAGTTAGATTTAATGCTGTGTAACGTCCAAAAGACAAGTACATTCCTGATCTCACTTACATTATACCTTCTCTCTCTCTCGCTCTCTCTCTCTCTCTCTGTCTCTCTCTCTCTCACTCTCTCTCTCACTCTCTCTCTCTCTCACTCTCTCTCTCTCTCACTCTCTCTCTCTCACTCTCGCTTTCAAAAAACACAACTTGTCATTTTACTGAGAAAGCAGAATCATAAACTCCTCTGTCCTGAACACTATCCTTTTTTCTCTTTTCTTTGTTGAACAACATGTTTTATAAATGCGTTTATTATTCGTTGTAGATTATGTGGCACAACCGCTGACTAAGTCCCTGTGAATGAGCTGTTACTATAGAAACAACAACATATTAAAATGAGGGCATTAACATAAACCTGTTGTTCATGTTACAGCCGGAACTACAGTCCGAGCCGTGTGCTTATACAAATAATGCACAGCTTCTGACCAATCAGAATCGAGAATGCAGCCGGGCTGCGGTATAAATTCATATATCGTGACCAGCATTTCGTGAAGGTAAACTACGGCAGTGGATCAGAGATGTTTTGATGCTCTTTCGTGGTTGAAGGTTCAGGGGCTCTTTGTGAAGATTAATGGCATTGTGAATTCCAGTGGCAGGATATTTTAATCCAAATCCTGTTTGCCTCTGCTAGAAGCTTCAGACCTGACCATAAATAAAAGCTTGCACCAAGATAATGAGCCAGATAAACACAGAAACACCGAAGTGACCAGCCCAGTCTCCGAATTTAAACCCTGTTGACATCCTGTGGTCTGAATTGAATATAAAATATATAAAGGAGCGTATAATGTTCTACTTGCAGGAGTGGATCAAGATTCTTTAAAAAGTGTCTCCAACCTAGTTAGACAGTTAACAAGGCAAAAAAAAAAAAAAAGCACAGCTTGTCATGTTACTGAGAAACCACAAAGCGTAAACTCCTCTGTCCTAAAGATCCTGGAAAACTTACTTCCTCTTACAAAGCGCTGACACTGGAGACTCCTTCCATAAACGTTAGGCTAAATAAACGTCTCCTTACAGATAACTGAACCATATCAATGATTACACACCTATTTTTAATCTGTTTACGTGCAGAGTCCAACATACAAGTCCCTGTGTACATTGTTACTATAGAAACGATAACGTATTGGAGCGAGCGCATTCATATAAACCTGTGATTGGCAGCTGCACTACTGTCAATAGGAATCAACCTTCTGACCAATCAGAATCCAGAATTCAACAGCGCTGCGATATCATGTTAATATAAACAGCGTCATCTGCCATTTTAAAGGAAACTATCAGATCATATACTCGGTTTCTCGGGTCTAATGAAAAAATCAATCAGATCAGCGTGCCAGAAAGCGTATAGGAACACGGCCGCACACCTCTCGCTGCCAGGTTCATAGCAAACTATTGCTGTTTATTTAACCGAACGAGTCATTAACTCAGCGAGACACTTAGAAACGGCGCCGCAGCCGTCATTCGACTTCCATTTAATTAGCATAACATAACAACACGGTATTAGAAAACACTGAGAGGCCTTGTAGGTAATTTAATGATCCTCTCAAATGTCTAATAATTCCAGTGTTTGGTTAACATTTTTCCGTGAATTCTCTGTAAGGTCGGTATCATGAAGGATGATGACGGCTGTGGGAAAGTCGGAGAAATTAACTTTTTTTACTGCATAGTGATTTTCTGGAAACATCTTGTCTCCAGTTTGTGTTCCTGTTTCCTTCGCCATATCTCTGACTGATGATTTAAAGTTTTACGAGGACGTTTCCAGCAACACGTGCTCCTAGCCAATGTTTTTGCTTCATGATTTGTTTAATTATGTTCGGTGCGAAAGCAAACCAAAATAGCAAATGAACCAAGTGAATCACTTTGACTCTGATTCAGATTCAGAACCTTATTCCCTTTTCTCCTCGCCAGATTTCTGATGAATGAATGAAAGTTTTACAAGAATGTTTTCACCCGTACACTCGCCTCAGTCTGCGTTTAATTGATTATGTGCAGAAATCAAACCAAAAGAGCAAATGAACCAAAAGAGTCACATTGATCGCATTGATTCAGATTCACGACCGTTATCCTCGCCATATTTCTGACCAGTGAATTAAAGTTGTACAAGGAGGTTTTCACCCCTACATGTCCCGCAGCCAGTGTTCATTTGATTATGTCCAGTGTGAAACCAAACCAAAATAGCAAACAAAAAGAATCACTTTGAATCTGATTCAGAACCTTTTTTTTCCTTTTTTTCCATTTTTCTGACCAATGGATTAGTTTTACAAGGACGTTTTCAGCCCTACCCGCTCCCCATCCAATGTTCTTGCTTCATGTTTTGTTTAATAATATGCAGAGTGAAACCAGTCCAAAATAGCAAATGAACCGAAAGAATCAGTTTGACTCTGATTCAGATTCAGAAACTTTTTCTTTTTTTCCCTCACCGTATTTCTGAACAATGAATGAACGTTTTATGAGAATATTTTCACCCCTGCACGTCCTTCAGCCAGTGTTTGTTCGATAATGTGCAGTGTGAAACCAAAATAGCAAAGGATCCAAAAGAATCACTTTGACTCTGATTCAGAAACTTTTTCTTTTTTTTTTTTCATTGCCATATTTCTGAACAATGAATGAACGTTTTATGAGAATGTTTTCACCCCTGCACGTCCTTCAGCCAGTGTTTGTTTTCGATAATGTGCAGTGTGAAACCAAACCAAAATAGCGAAGGACCCAAAAGAATCACGAGTCCGATTCAGCCAGCAGACGACTAGGTGTGAAAGTGCACTGGAATGCAGCTCATGTTACGTTTGAGTATTTGTACTCCGTCTGTCTGCTCCTCTTGATGAGCTCCTCTGTCCTGATTATCTGCTCTTTTTAAAATAATGAAAGCACTTGTAATCCGTAATCATGAGTCTGTAATATGAGTAGGAGAGCCAGTGATTTATTGTAATGTGTGTTACATCACCCATCAGGGGGTTTTTACCTTTCTTTTTTTCTGAGAGAACGACACGTCCTCTCTCTGACTGAGGTGCTTCAGTGATCAGGAATCATTCTGGGGTGTTAGAAGCATGGCTTTATTCTCAGGGGGAAAAAAGTTTTGTCCCTTATAATGGCTGCTCAGGACAGAATGTGTTCCTTCTTTGCGATGGGAAACGCATTTTGAAGGCTTCCGGCTCTTAGCTTTGCTTGGGCTTCACCATTTCTCTCTCTTGTCTCCTTGTTTTCTCTGCCGTGTCCTCTCGTAGAGTCACAGTGCACGCTGTGTGCTGAAGCAGAAGGTGAGTGGGCCTTGCTTTTCTTCATTTTTAATTTCGCTCATATCGCTAACTCCAGGGAACACTTTCAGCTTTGTGTGTGTGTGTGTGTGTGTGTGTGTGTGTGTGTGTGTGTGTGTGTGTGTGTGTGTTGGAGACAAACTCTTGCCCAGAGCCTCTTCAGTTTGACTGGATGATTACACCTACCTACCTTCGGTCATCATGCTGCAAATGTGAAATGATAACAGACAACGCTGCGTCCGAAATCAAGTACCGCGCACTAACCGCTAATTAGTGAAAATGTACAGCACTGAAATTATAGCTAGCTAGCTATTGATCTGATTATAGCAATTTGTGTATCGTATAGGTAAAAAATAAACACATCAGGATGTAAAGTTGTAGGAAAATAAACAACTGATGAAGCAGAGTTACTGTTACAACCTCATTTCTTATATGATTCATTTCTTAAAACAGCACACCCCAAAGTGACTTATTCCTCTTACAGCGCAGCAATTTTTCAACAAGTGCATTTTTAGTTTATTAAAGAAGAACACAACATACTTTTTTGCCATTTATAGTTACATTTAATGTTGTGGAAGGTCTGCGAAACAAATTAGTTCTCTCAACGATCCTGACTGTCTCAATCTGCATTTCTCGTGAACAATTGTGAGTTCAAAAACAAAGATGGCGGACGACCGAAAAACAAACATGGTGGACAACAGAAACAAAACATGGCGGACGACTGAAAAACAAATGTTGAGGACGATAGTTCAGGTGACATCATGATTGCGTTTCCCGAAACACTGTACAATGTCGAGTCATAAATCTAAACATTATTTATGATTTGAAATCGGAGCATCCGTAGTAGAGTAGATTAGAGGGTTCAGATCGGATTTTACACAACAATTGATTATCTGGGAATATAATCAGTTAAGATTAGCGTTAAATCATGACACTTTCTGCAATCGTTCAGACACGAGAGGAGCGAATGGGCCTCAAGTGGAGTAACAGGAGTGTAATTTACAGCGTCTCGTTCCATCGCGGAGTCAGATGGTCAGATTCTTCGATCAGTTTCCTTCCAGAACGTACGCCCTGCTGGAGTGGGAGTGTTTATCTACGAAATGAACCGTGTACATTTTGAGCACATTTGAGATTTGTATAATTTTTCAGGTAAAGGTTTGTCAGACTGTGCAGAGCAGAAGTACAGGGTTTCGGACGCAGCGCTGTGTTCCTGCTGCCTGGTGATTGGCTGTGCTCGTTACAGGGGCGGGAGCTCGCTCGCTGTGTCACACTCTCATCACTCATACAGGAACCTGTGTGTGCATGTGCACTGAGCGCTACTGCCATTTCCTCCGTCTCTCTCCATCTATCGCTCTCTCTCTCTCTCCCTCCCTCACTATATCTCTCTTTCTCTCTACCATCCTCTCTGTCTCTCTCATTCTGTCACTTTCTTTCAGTCTCATTCTCTATGTCCTTCTTTCTGTCTCCGTCTGTCTCTCACTCTCACCATCTCTCTCTCTGTCACTCACAGTCTCTGTCTGTCTCTTCATCTAACTCTCTCTCTTTCCCTCATCCTGTCACTTTCTTTCAGTCTCACTCTTTGTGTCTCTCTTTCTGTCTCTCTCTCTCTCTCTGTCACAGTCTCTGTCTCTTATTATTTCTGTCTCTCTCCATCTATCTCTCTTTCTTGCTCTCTCATTTTGTCAATTTTTTGTTTTTATTCTTTCTGTCTCTTTCGATCTATCTGCCTCTCTCTGTCTCTCTCTTACCATTTCACTGCCTGTTTCTCTGTCTCTCTCTTTTTCTCTTTCTCTCATTCTCTCTGTCATCCTGCTTCTCTCTCTCTCTCTCTCTCTCTCTCTCTCTCGCTGCAGAGCTTTGCGTCAGTGTGCTAGCGTCTGTCATGCTTTGCTGCTTGCTGTCTGCTCCTCCGTTCTCTAAACTGCACTTTACTGTACAATATTACGACATTCATTAGATGTAAATAAGTGTACAGAAACGACAAACAGTCCCAAATTAGAGAGACGTGAAAACGTCTCTGCAGGAGAATCGACACAAACCCAAAATAACTGCATTCACAGCTAAAGGGAACAACACTGTGTACATGTGATGTTTCTGCTGGACTTGTTCATTTTTTAAGCCACTTTCCATACTATTCCTGTATCTATTCAGATTCTGAAATGCTGTTCAGCGCTGTAGTGCGTGTGGTTCGGGACGTGGTCCGGGTCGTGATTACACATGTTGTTTGTGGCCTGGTCGATGTTTCACTGACGTGAATCAGTAGAGCTCATGCTGGCCTTCTTATTGGATTAAAACTTAATCAAATCCACTCCCATAACTACCACCATGACCTTACTGCAGCCTCGGGAGGGGGCATGTGATGGGAAGTGCTCACACAAACACACACACACACACACACACACACACAATACCACAACATCACCACAATATACACTCCAACATCAGATCCTCTGATCCTCATCGTAAGCTCACGGAACCCAGAGCCTGACGTATAATGAACAGTTAGCACCTTAATGTTTAAAACATATTGTTTTCATAATTTTATTATTCAAATTTAAATAACGTCAAACTGTGAAAAATATACTTCGATGTAAATCTACGTTCCCTTAACTGACATTATTAAATTATTAACAAACCATAAACATCAGGTTTAATAAACCTTCAGTAACTTTAATGAGTAGCTAACTGGGCAGAAAGTTGATTAATTTTCTATAACCATTATGCTGTTGATTTTTCTGTAAGGAAACTTTATTTAATGTTTATGGAAGGAGTCTCCAGTGTCAGAGGTGAATTCGTGGCTTTAAGTTTTCCGACATCTTTAGGACATAGGAGTTTTCGGATTCTGGCCAAGCTGCGTTCGGCTTTTTTTTTTGTTTGTTTGGTTTTTTTTTAGCTTCAGCTTAAACGGAAATAAATCATAGGAGTCAAAATCGCTGAATTAGCATCTTACCATCATCTTACCAAGCAGCTCAGAACTTATGGTTACAAAGTGCTGACACTGGAGACTCCTTCCTTAAATGTTAAACCAATACAGAAAACTTTACTGTATCTATGATTATACTTTTCTCTTTGTTAAACAACAGCATGTTTTTAAAATCGGTTTAGAACTAGTCTTATGTGGAGAATCTGCTGGACGAATCCCTGTGTAAGTGCTTACTATAGAAATGCGATATACAGTAAATGGTATGATCTTAATTACAGATTCATACACATGAATATGCAAAATTCATTTTAACAGCCACACGTTAAACACACGCGAGCCCCAAATTCAAATGATCCCTGGAAAAAGAGTTAATAGTATAAAATAATGCTATGATTAAATGCAAGTCGACAGCCCTATTCGGATTGGATTAGTTTATCAGCCGGATGTCTGTAATCATTTTTTTACGTCTCCTCGGTGATAAAACTCTCACATCTGGACAGCAATAAACTGACCGCAGAAGCAGTGAGTTTCTATTGGGTTGTATTTTCTACGAACCTGCATGTTAGCGCCACGTGGTCACGTGATCACGCTACGTTTACATCATGGCGTCCGAGCGGTCGAGGAGGCGCTGGAGTAGAGAAGAGACGCTGGCTCTTGTTTCTGTTTCAAAGTTCCAGCAACAATTTGAAAATACAATAAAACAATAATCCCAAAATATACGAGAAGAATTTTCATTTCGTGACTTGGGAAGTGTTTAATATCTGGAGGAGGAGCACTTATACGCTCCTACGAGATCTTTTTTTTCCAATGCGACGTGACATCTGCATTGAAATCCCGGACATGTGTATCAGCATTTTGACTACTCGGGCCATCCAGTCATACCCAAAACCCGAGTTGGAATTCGGAGCTCGGAAAATGGAATGATGTCATTTTCAACGTCTGTGCATTCAAACTACAGTAGGGAAAAAAAAACATGGACTCCTCCATGTTCATCTTCTGTGAGTAACATGCTAGCCAGCTAACTGTGATGAGTGATGTATATTTTCCTCCTCAGTCAGCGAACCGTGGAGTCAGTGATATAGATTTAACAAGCGAATTTGTCTGTATGTTGATTGATCTAGAGCAGATACTTGTGTATACAGTCTAACTCATTTAAAGTAAAGAAGTGCTGCTGTGTTTGGTGTTGATGCTGAGAGCGGCCATTTTGATTTGACGTCACTGTCTGAACTCAGGGTTTGAGGAGAATGCAGTAAAGCTGTCAGTCGCCGAGTGGACAGAGTTGCTTGTTAGATCTTTGCAGAAACTTTCTCTCAGTCTGAAAGAGAAAGTCTTTTCCCTTTGATTCTCTCTTTTGTGGAGAGGAGAGTGTTTCTCTCTCAGGGACGAGCCCAAGTCTCCACGCTGGCACATGTTTCATGCTTTCTTATTTTTCCGGGGACATTTTTTGGCTCCACACAGAGAACAAACAAAGCTAAAAGCCGCCTACAGGACTGAAAACTCTTTAATAACAGGGACACACACACACACACACACACACGCACACACACACACACAAACACACACACAAATTCTTTTGACATATCAGGAAAATACCAGGCAGAATAAATGGAGAGGACCAATTAAAGCAGAATCTCTGTTCTCTGTGAGATAAACAAATATGTCTTTTGTGTTTCAGTCAAAGAGACAATTTCTCAATCTTTTTAGATAAAGAGACAGAATGTCATCTGTGTGTGTGTGTGTGTGTGTGAGTGTGTGTGAGTGTGTGATTGTGGAGGACTGAGAAAAAAGGGAAGTAAGGCACGAGAGAGTAAAATAAGTTTGAAAGTTTGCACACTTTAGCTTGAGTGTGTGTATTATTTTTATGGCTGTGTGTGCGTGTGTGTGTGTGTGTGTGTGAGTGTGTGTGATAACACATCAGACAGCTTGAGTAAAGGGAGTGTGTGAGAAGATGGAAGCGTCACGCCCCTTGGGTAATCTCAAGCCGAAAAAGCAGAAGAGACCGAGAGAGAGAGAGAGAGAGAGAGAGAGAGGGAGAGAGACAGAGGGAGACAGAGACAGAGAGATAAAGAGACAGAAAGTGAGACAGAAAGAGTGATACAGAGCGACAGACAGACAGAAAGACAGAAAGACAATGGGCCTCATCATCAATCTTTGTGTGTAAATGTGTATAAAAAATTTATAACTTTTTAAATATTTTATATGTTTTTACATAAATTTACGCCAGCTTTACAAAATTTCCATAAACATTTATTTTCTTTGTATTTGCGTGTGGAGGTTGATAAATGGGAGTCGCCAGTAAATGGCTGGGCGTGTCCATGCCACAGCTGATTTGCATTTGGCGACGCCAACAAAACTCCATAAAAAGGTCATGTTCACAGAGCGGAAAGAGCAAAATGGCAAGTAACTGGCTGAGAAAAAAAGCTGAATTTCTCGGACGCAAAAGTTGAAGTACTTTTAAATCACATTTACGAGAATAAAAAAATAATTATTTAGCAGCGTATCCAGTCGAGTCACAGCACCTGGCAAGACCAAAGAGAAATTACAGAGGTGAATTCCTCAATCTTTTTAGATACAGAGACAGAATGTCATCTGTATGTGTGTGTGTGTGTGTGTGAGTGAGTGTGTGTTTGTGGAGGACTGAGAAAAAAGGGAAGTAAGGCACGAGAGATTAAAATAAGTTTGAAAGTTTGCACACTTTAGCTTGAGTGTGTGTCTTATTTTTATGGCTGCTTTACAAAAGTTAATTATTTAGCAAAAAATACATTACAAATACTTATAAAGTACAAATACTAAAGTACAAATACTTTACAAAAAATAATTATTTAGCAGCGTATCCAGTCACGAGTCACAGCACCTGGCAAGACCAAAGAGAAATTACGGAGGTGAATTCAAGAGTCAAGAGTCAAGAGGAGTTTATTGTCATTTCAGCCATATACAAGTACATAGTGAATTCGGTGTCGTTTATCCAGCGCAATACAAGCGGTCAAAAGTAAAAAAGAAAAAAAAAAAAAAAAAGTATTAAGATAGAGTTTCGTTGCTAGCGGGGCCAAGCAATGACAACGTTTTTTTTAAAAACGGCCAGATGCCCTGGCACACGGAAACGATGTATAAACCAGCTTTCGTCCTCAAAAAAACCCAAAACAAATCATCATACCAGTCTCTAAGGGCCTCCTAAGGGCATCATGTGCTAACTCTTCCAGTAATATCAGTTCTGCTATTGGCTTACAGCTCCCATCTGCACAGACCCCGGCCCCGCCCTCCTTTTACACAGCAGCATTTCATCTTAGTTAAACAGCTAGCCTTATTCGTCTTAGAGTGGATTTGGGTTGATTTACTGTTTGCTTTTTTTAATAAGAGTAATATTTCCTTAATGCGATTTAGGCCTATATGAAATGACAAGTCTAAAAAATATTTTATTTGGGTGTGTATTTGAAATAAATAAGCGTTTTGAACATGGCAGCGTAATCGGGATATAAAAATGTAGCAAGTCATCGCAAATGATGAATCAATTGATATTTATATTAGTCTTCTTATGCGTAAATGTACACACACTCAGGAACACAAGATGGATCCGAAAGTTTTGATACTTTCACGAATACCTTTTTTTTGTGTGTGTGTGTGTGTGTGTGTGTGTAAACGCTCGTACGAAAGATTCAGCTCGATAACTGAAGCCCAGTGAAAGAGAGAGATGCAGAGACAGATGGACCGAGTGACTCAGGCAGAAAGACATAAAGGGATAAGTGGAGGGAGAGATGAAGAACGTGAGCAAGAAGAGTGTGGAGGAATCATGAAGAAAAATTGTACTTTGCACTAAAAAGGTGTTTGGCTCTCCTGATGGCTGCTAAAATATTCCCCGTCAAGTCGCTAGTTTTAAATTAGCGCTTGCGGAGCTAAAAATGAAGCAGAAGCTGCTAATTTGACTCGGAGGAATTCACAGTGTTGGTGGTTTTATGATACACACAGCACTCAGGCTGGGTGCGATTAGCACAAACGAACAAACAAATGCTAATCGCTGTGACAGCATGCTAGCAACACTCTGCTGTACCGTGTTGCTACGTTCATTAGCGTTACTGCTTTGTGCTTTCATCACATTTTTCTTCTCACCAGCTCTTTTCTCATGTTTGAGGTGTTTGGAGGTCGTAAAACATTCCCAGTAAGCCAAACAGAAAAAAAACAAAACATGGCTGACGTGTTAGCTCTTTTATCTTTTTACGCTAATTAGCCAGCAGTGAAGAGGGTCAGTCATTCAGGACCTTATCTCCAGATTGATTGGATTAGAGCTCTTAGATCTTCGCTGATTAGATCAGCGTTAAATTCACAGAGACCTCATGGTTTGTGTTTAGGCAGACTGCGGTCATCGCTCTGTGATCGCACACTTTATGTGGGAAACAAATAGAAAGAAAGTGTGATCCGTGTAGTAAGAAAGACTAAAATAGTTTAAGGAATAAAACACTCCATGTTGTGCTGTTATAGGAAAATAATCAACGCTTTATTCTTCTTATACCACAGCAATTTTACGGACACAAGTTTTATTTATTAATGAACGACCCATTGTACTTTTTATCCATTTATTCGTAGTTACGTTTAATGTTGTGGAACATCCATTGTCCCCTCATCAACCTCTCTTTTTTCTCTCTTTCGTAAAAAAAACCCAGCTTGTTCATCATCATGTTACCGAGATTCCACAAGATTGCACTTGGGTTATTATTAGTTTATCTTATTTCCCATTGTTCTGTTTTTATTTTTGCAACCTTTTTTGCTCATCTGTAAATATATATTATTTTGTTTGTCTTTCATAACCAGATTTGTTGGTTGGTTTCTTTTGTTTATGCACTGCCCACTGACACTTTTTTGTTTGAGGTTTTGATTTATTCACGACTACCCATTTATATTTTTGGCTGGTTTCTTTGATTTGTGCGCTACACTTTTACTTTATTTTGCCTTGTTTATTATTTAACACTTGGCTTAGTTTTTGTCGTCTTGTGACTTTTGCTTTTTTTTTTTTTTCTTCTTACTGTTATGTGATTGGTTTCTTATTTCCCATTGTTTGAATTTTCCTGTATCTAGCTGGGATTTTTACCTCAGTGTTAATAAAACACTATATTTTCCAAGCGTGTGCTTTTAACATATTTCACAATGATTAAATATTATCTAAGGGTGCATTCAGGCTCAGGTTTGGGGATTTTGGGATAATGTGGGTGTAGTTGAGGCTGTTTTGGGGGTTGTGGATAAGTTGTGGGTGAGTTTTGTGTAAAGGTGTTGGCAGTTTGGCTCTTTTCTGGGTTACACTTGGGGATTCAGGCAGCGTTGTGGGACAGTTAGGGCTGATTCCAGGGACATGAAAGAAGTTGAGGGTGAGTTTTGGTCTGCTTCAGGCATGGTTCTGGTCTTCTTTAGGCAAGCAGCTTAAGGGCCATTCGAGAGGAGTGGGCCGTGGCGGTATGTGGGCCATAACAGCAGCCTAAATTCAACCAGATACGGCCCACAACCAATTTGACTATCTAAGTCGACTATCTGAGTGTAAACCCCTCTGTCCTGAAGATGTCAGAAAACTTAAAGTTACAGCTTTACCTCTGACACTGGAGACTCCTTCCATAATTCTTAAATAAACATCACCTCACAGAACACTTCACTATAGTAATGATTACACAAGTCCCTGTGAATGAGCTGTTCCTATAGAAACGATAACGTATTAGAGCGAGTGCATTCATATAAACCTGTGATCTGCAGCTGCACTACTGTCAGAGCTGCTGTGCTAGAAAATTAATCAACACCTTCTGACCAATCAGAATCCTGAACTATTCCAATAACCACATACAGATTCGCATATACCGTCAGCTGTTGTTTTTTTTTTTACTTACGTATTTAACTCCATCTGTTTTTATGTAAATGCTCAGTTAGCAGTTTGCTCGAGCAGGAAGGCGTGTTGTGCCAGGTTCCTCCAGCTGTAGTTATCGAATGGCGATTTATGAAGCCACCGGGGGCTGGCGTATTTCTGTTATGATTATGACGATGTAATGGGACTAGAAATCGAGCTGATTATGTAATGTGGCGTCGCATAATATCTGAACACACACCCCGCGTCCTTGACCCTCCGGTTATTAGTCAGTGTTTCCGCAGCTTTGCTATGAATAGCATTAAAATAAAGCAATAAAGCAAAGTGATCGATGGCTCTGGCTTGGGTGCAAACCAGCTGCGCACACCTCTGGATTTATTCACTGCTGTTTTGTACATCTGCTTGAGTTTAATTTCACACTCGAGATGCACCACTTTATCAAAATAAAGATGCATCATATTGTGTAAGGAATAAAACACTCGTGCGTGTGTCGTGCTGTTATGGGAAAATAATCAGTGATGGGCTGGTGTGATGGAGCGGAGTTACTGTTAACCTCCATTCTTCTCCTTTACCAGCACGTCCCAAAGTATTTTATTCCTCTTACACCACAGATATTTGACAATTCCAATTTTTATTTATTACAGAACGACATGCCATACTTTTTATCCATTTATAGTGACATTTAATGTTGTGGAACAGCTGTGAAACACGTTAGTTCCTGTTCTCACTTACACTATAGCAGCTATAAACACTTATTCTCTCACCAGCCTCTCTTTTTTTCTCTCATTTTAATTCAATAATACAGAAAAACAAAAATGAAGCTTGTCATGTTACGGAAAAACTGCAGCGTGTGAGCACATTTCATCTGTCAAGTCCCTGTGAATGAGCTGTTACTATAGAAACGATAAGGTATTAGAACGAGCGCATTAATATAAGCCTGTGATTTGCCTTGAAGCCGGAGCTACTGTCACAGCTGCTGTCATAACAAAATTAATCAACACCTTCCGACCAATCAGAATTGAGAATATGAATATTAATGCTGTGGTATAAACAGTTACAATGGGTCTTACGCAATGATCGCATCAATCTTTCACTCCACTTCTTCACTAGAAGGCATGATAGCTAGTTACCGTTTTTTTTTTACCATATTTTTCCAACTGTAAGCGACGGTTGATGCTGACCACAGCCCCGCCCACTCATTTTCTATTGGCTGACACTTGCGAAAATTGTGGTGTTACTGTTAAAAACGTGAAACAAACATTTCAGATTTTAAAATAATCAGTGAGAGGGTGGTGTGATGACGCGGAGTTACTGATACTACTAAGAAAATTGATTATTTTCATCCTCTTATACCATTAAAAAGCTTTACAGAAAACATGTTGTAGCAGTGCACCACTTAGAGGTGCCGTTCTCAAAGTGGGTTCCAGGCCCTCAGGGGTCTTTGAAGCACAGCCAGTCCATGATTTTTACTTTTCTTTTTTTTCAAATGGTGGAAATCACAACCCACTGTTCTCAAAGTTATATATATCTTCAGTTCTTTCAGTTCTTATAGCTTTTAGCCTGTTTGACTGATTGAAGGAGTTCAATACAAACCCCACTAACTTTATAGATTTTATTTTTACACTTAAAGAGGTCCCTGGCTTCAAAAGGTTTTCCAACCCCTTGCTTAGAGAACGCATTAATAAGCTTTGTATTTGCACTCATACCTTCGGCACTAAAACTAAGAGCTCACATGCCTCTTTCTGCTTAGCTTTGGCTTAGCTGTACTAACACACACACACACACACACATTGACTCAGCTCACTACTCTGGGAGGGAGAGAGAGAGAGAGAGAGAGAGAGAGAGCCAGAGAGACAGAGAGCCAGAGAGAGAGAGAGAGAGAGAGAGAGAGAGAGAGCTCAAGTGCTGTCATTATGCCTCATCCCCAAACACCTTTCTCTCAGTATTACCCCTCATTAAACCACACCCTCACCTGCTACACACACACACACACACACACACACACACACACAGAGTATATAAGATATTTTGATATATACAGTACATTACTGAGGAAAAATCTAGTGTGACATTTTTTTTAGTGTTATGGATACAGACGTAAGACTCGATAAAGTAAAGTGATGAGGACACAAGTCAGAAAGTTTACTCCATAAATGGTACATTCCTTTTTTTCCCTGGACGGAATTCGCGTAGTCGTAATTTTTTCATTTTGTTGTCATCATTATTCCACTCACAGCACTGCGAAAGAGGAGAGGAAGAAGAAAAAATAGTACAACACAGAAAGAAAAACAAAGGGAGTAACAACAATGACTTTAACTTTAACTCGGAGAGAGAGAAAGAGAAAGAGAAAGAAAAATGAAAGACAAAAGTGATCATTAGGAAATAAGGATGAGGATAATGCACAAATGAGAGCGGGACAGAGTGCGGAAGGAGGAAATGGTAAATGGTACATCCCGTGCTACTTCCATGCAGGAAAAATAGTTCCATTAAAGAGCAACACATTTAGCTGTTATAGAGTGATTGATGTGTAAACAACGTGTAGCATAGCAGTCCTCGTTTATTTCCCCAGTACCAATCCATACTTGTTTCGTTGTTATCCGATAAGCGATGCGCACACCCCGACAACTTGCCCGGGGAGACGAGCGTCTGTGTCGTTAGCGGGAGATTTATTTTGACCCTGGTCTCGTAGACCACTTGATTGTTTCGTCGCATGTACTTCTTAGATCTCTTAGTAGCAACAAAGGGCAAATTGGCGTCCCGTCGTGAAGTTCATTCTGTTCGGTGACAAGCAAATCATTTACAGTGGAGGAACTGTTAATTATATTAGTTGCATTTGTATAAAAAAAGGGATACAGACATGAATGTTGGTGCTTTTCCAAATATCCAGAGGCTTTTTATAGCTGTGCCTTCACATTAGATGAGAATGAGTAGCCGATGATGTGACCTTCCCTGAGAAACATAAAAAAAACCTTAAATGAACCTAAAAATGAACGTTACAGTATTACCTATGACTGTTACAAAAGCGCTGACATTGGAGTCTCCTTCCATAAATATTAAATAACTTCACAATGTCAACAGTTACACAACTATTTTTAATCCGTTTGGAGTGTCCACTGTACACATCCTGGTATAAGCGTATGAATATAAGCCCACTACTGTTAGAGAAAACTGATCACCACCTTCTGACCAATCAGATTTGAGAATTCACAGAAACAAAACATAGGCAGGAAACAAACTCTAAAATGAAAGTAGAGAACTAGAGCACGCATGATTGGTCGAAGAAATTTACAGGAGCATTTGGATTGGTTGATTTGAGAATATTTAAATAAATTTGTACAAATGACGACTAATTGTCTTTTAATTATCTCCTGTAGTGTGTAAATGTAGTGTGTGTATTGAGATTCGTCTTATATTAAACTGTATTCAGGCTGAATAACTGAATAGGAGGTCACATGATCAAATTTGCATTCGGGCGATCAAACTGGACGTAAAGCTCAAGACTGCTTACTTGCTTTTAAGAAGATCATATTTAAATGATTATGAAGCATGGCATAACGTTTGATAATTCCCCATCACTGATGTAATGAAAGAATTGGACTCAGACGCTTGGACACCCCTCAGTAGGAGACATTAGTCGCATCCCCGTGGCCGCATCAGCAGATATCACAGATGGCTGTGATTCGTCCTCCCATTTCTCATCATTCCAGGAGTAATGAGGAAGCAGTGAAGCTCTGATCTCTGTTCACAGGCCCTTCCTATGCCATCAGGCGCGGCCCCGCGGGCTTTCGGGCTCTCCAGATCTAACTGTAATAACATTAGGGTCTAATGCAGGGTCCCTGTGCTCCGGGCTCATATCGACTCGGCCAGATCTTTAATTTTAGAAATCCATTTACAAGCTGCGGTGCTTATACGGTCATGCTAGCTGCTCAGGATCTTTGGGTTTAGTTGTTATTGTTTAGCTGATGTTGTGTTCATTACCTTAGCCAGTAAAATTTCACTGACCCAGGCCAACTCATTGGTTTATAAGGTTCATAACATTTATACGCAACTTAAAAATATGAAAATATGTAATGCATCTTTTTATTTCAGTTATAAAAAAATAACTCAGATATTGAAAAAAGCTCCAAAATTCCTCCTTAGGAGCTTAAAGGTTCATTAAATTGGTGTGCCAGTCCTAATCCTAGTGAAGGAGGCGTGGCTTTTGTGTCTGTCAGTCTCAGAGAAAGAGGCGTAGTCTTTTTGGTTGTCAGTCCTAGTGAAGGAGGCGTGGCCCCTGAGTCTGGCCAGTCTCAGAAAAGGAGGTGTGGCCACTGTGTCTCTCAATCCTAGTGAAGGAGGCGTGGTCTCTTTGTCAGTCTCAGAAAAAGAGGTGTGCCCACTGTGCCTCTCAGTCCTAGTGAAGGAGGCGTGGTCTCTTTGTCAGTCTCAGAAAAAGAGGTGTGCCCACTGTGCCTCTCAGTCCTA
>CM074983.1:2380649-2404396 GCA_037576825.1 Pangasius krempfi | reverse complement strand
TGAAGGAGGCGTGGTCTCTTTGTCAGTCTCAGAAAAAGAGGTGTGCCCACTGTGCCTCTCAGTCCTAATGAAGGAGGCGTGGTCTCTTTGTCAGTCTCAGAAAAAGAGGTGTGCCCACTGTGCCTCTCAGTCCTAATGAAGGGGGCGTAGTCTGTGTCTGTCAGTCTCAGTGAAAGAGGTGTGGCCTTTGTGTGTGTCAGTCCTGGTGAAGTAGGCGTGGCCTCCATGTCTTTCGGGTTGTTCAGTATTTTGTGCACATAACTTTATATAACTGTGTCAACTGTCTCAAAACTGTGATGAGTATTTTTCTTCGCTCTTTTGACTTTTTGGTGTTATGTCTTATCAGTACATTTCACATGCAGAGAAAACGCAGACTGCAGGAGGCTTAGCATTTTCAACAGAGATAGACAGATTTACAGAGAGAGAGAGAGAGAGAGAGAGAAAAGACGCAGAAGCTTCGTGCCACTCGACAGCCATCTTATAAAATGGAACATCTCTTATTGGCCGATGGCACGCAGCCCAGTGAAGTGGCTTAGGCAAGCACACTATTAAACATGCGAATGCACACACACACACACACACACACACACACACACACACTCAGGCACTGGCACACTCCTGTAGCTTATCTCCACTCAGAGCTTGGCCAAAAAGCATCAGTTTAACTGCAGGAAACTCTCTGAAGAGCCTCTTAAAGAGCCACGCATTGTAACACCACTCAAACACTCGTGTTCTATTTCAACAGTCCATCAAGTTCATTTTTCATTTCTGACTATTGCAATTTATTTAATCCATTTTAAGAGTCAGCTGAGAGAAAGGATTGTGTTGGGTTAAACTTTGAAGTCCTACACAACACAGTATTTACACTATACACCTACTCTAAAAAACCCAAGTGCTCCAGAGAACAAAAGGGAACATAACAAAAGCTTCAAATGTGTTTTCAAATCCAAATTCAGAATGTATTTATGTTATTTATCCTAGACTATTGGTCATTATTTTATCATTATCTTTATCATTTTCAATGTCATGAAACACCTTAATATTCCATTCATAAATGATTGTATAAGTTTATTTTTGTTTATGTGCATAATTGTATGTATTGTTTTTTATTTTCTATGTAAAACACAAAACTCCAAAATAATATTAAAACCATATCAATAATAACAGATCTAATTATTAATGGCAGAGAGCTTGATCACTTAATACACAAATGTAGCCACAACATATTTATTTATCTTACTTATGTTCATAAAAATTCCTGAAAATTCACACAACTTCATTTGTATAAAAGGTTAAATTTTTCATGGGATCAGGTTATTATTAGCTTTGTGTCTTTTATCTTTAACGTAACTCAGTAAAGTGCTCAGTTAAAGTGCTGTTATGTGCTAAGAGCTTCCAAAGACTTGTTTAATATTTTTAAATATTTTTCTTTATTTAATTATCACTCAATGCAGACTGAAATCAAATCAAATCAAATGTGCATTTGTTGTTGTCTGTCACATTAATAGTGATTAAATGAAGAATAAACACAACAGGGAAAAAAAGTCATACAGAAAGGGATTATTTTGCTGTGTTTTATTCCTCTTACACCACAGCATTTTACCAACTATTACAATTTTTAACTTATTAAAGAATGTCATACTTTTATTTATCTGTTTCCAGTTACATTTCACGATGTTGAACATCCTTGAAACAAGTTCGTTCCTGTTCTGATTTATTCTCTCTCTTGGGTTAATAAGACAAAAAAAAAAGTGTGAACTCCTCTGTCCTGAAGTTACACCTTTACCTCAGACTGTTAACAAAGTGCTGAAACTGGAGACTCCTTCCATAAACGTTAAATAACCACATCCTTACAAAAAAATCTTTACTACATAAATGATGACACACATTTCCTTTTTTTTTAAAACCTCAGATTATGTGGAATGTCCAACATTGTCCAAAATGTCCAACAAGCGTCCGCAAGTCCCTGTGTGTTGTTACTATAGAAACGATAACATGATGACATATTAAAATGAGAGCTGCTGTTTTAGAAATTTAATCAACACCTTCCAAGCGATCAGAATCGGAAGAATTCAGCTGTGCTGCGGGATAAACTGTAATAAAACATACGAATCTCCTGATGTTCGAAAACCTTTGACAGGCAGTGTGCGAGCAAGAGTCGTGAAAAATCGAATGGGAATGTTTTTAGGCTCAGTTATTTCTGGTGTGTTTCATGTCTGCTGATTATCAGCCTCTCTTTCGTCCATTAGAGCAGAAACATTTTCACTAATATTATTTCTGACCTTTGGATTGGAGCAGCCTGATGGTATTTAAGTGGATTTGGGCCGGCGTGCTCGGACAGCTGTTTATACTCAGCATCGCTGCAGTAATTGAATCTCTGTCCGTGTATGACAGACATACAGGGATAAATCTGGCCAACATTGCCGGCAGAGACGAGCCGGACACATTACAGCCGGGACGCCAGACACAACAATTACAGAAACGCAAAATAAAAAAAAAATATCTGTAATTAACTTTTGCACTGACACCAACAAACAAGTGAAGCTTATAGCCAGCAGAATAGCATTGTGCAAAGAATGCACTTCCTGATTTTGTCATACAGTTAAATCAGCTAATCACAAGCTTGATATTATACCAGTACTAACTTTTTCTTTTTGTATTTACACAATACAATAGTTTCGCACCCTTAACTAAGCTATCCTGATATCTAAAGCAAAATAGCTTAACGTCACTCGTACTCCTGTAGCAGGAGCTAGCTGACATTAGAATGACACAGAATTTGCTAGCACACTACTAGCTAACTAACGTTAGATAAACTATCTTATGTAAGGACGTTATGTAAGCTCGATCAATAAAGGTGTTGGGTTTTTTTCAGCAAGTCCTCAAGTGTTTTATTCCACTTATACCGCAATTTTTTATCAAACATTTTAGAATGACATTCTTCTTAAGTTGAATGACAATAGGTTAAATTGTTAGCAGGCTAGCTAATATCATTTATTGTGTAGGAAAAAGAGTAACAAAGTTTACAAGCATGCTAGCTAAAGTAAATGTCAGGTTTAAGCTCCTAAACCCTAGAAAACCCTTGATGGTTCCATGTTAGCATAAGCATTTTGTATTATTGTTATATTAAATGTAAAGTGGATATAGATGTTTGTTAGCAAACTAGCCGATTGTGTAAATGAAACTAGCATCTTACGTTAAGCAGTATACTGAGTTAAAGTAACGTAAAGTAAATGTTAATGCTGATGTTAGCTAATCAAGTTTCCAACTGGATGGTCAGTTTACTCTAAGCTCCGCCCATGTTGATCCAGAGACACCTAGGGTTCAGGAAGAACTAAGAAGAGTCTGTTTTTTGATAATGAATGACCTGAGCTTTCATCCTGCACTACTCTAGACAGAGGGAATCTTTAATGTTACCAAAAATTTTTAAAAATCTCTGTATTTTAATATCCTCTTATCTCAGGATGAGAGCGTGCATCTGTTAATAGATACTGAAAGAGCATGCTGTTATTGCCTTTATGCTGCTTTTTCATGCTGCTTTGAAAAAGGGGTTCTTTTTGAAATACAATGTAGAAAGAAATCTCTTGACATAAAAATAAATGTTTATGGTCATTATCGCTGGATTTAGAATCGCTGTGCTGTAATTAGTGCGCTTTTGTGAGGAATAATAAGCAGTTAAAGGTCAAAACATCTGAGAACACCACCGAGTACTGTTTGTGTTCCAACATTTGTACATGTACATTTATTTTTTAATTATATCTCTCAAAGAGGATCATTTCTAACTAATATGAGTCTAAAGCAGTGTGTTCATGTCGACAGAAGGCTGTAGGGACGAAAAAAATCGAACACTATATGCAGTATGTGATGTACTTATCATTAAGAGCTACACTTCTTTACACACACAAACACACACACACACACACACACGCAAACACATTCTTACTGTAACGTAATGACTCAGAGACGAGCTTAATATCCAGTCGGCTAAAAATTCTCTAAGCTTGGCATGATGAGCTTGATATTATACTGTAATTAACCGCCCAGTGCTGTTCACTACATAGCCACATCCTGTCATATTTCCTCATTATACTCATCTCAGTTATTAGCCATATAAACAATCCTGATGGAAATGATCCCCAAAAGCCTTTCCTATGTTCACAGATCCTCCACGGAAGACTGAAATAAGAGTTGAAATAGCCTTTTTTTGTTTCAGGTGTATGCTGAGTTACTCATCTTTAACTAGGCGTAGTGAGTATTTTATCAGGTCCATCAACCATATCGGTCACTTTGTAGGTGTACAGTTACAGACTACAGCACCTTGGTTGTTCTGCACAATGTATTCGCCCTTCTTTAAACTGTCCATCACCACAGGACCACCACTGAGCAGATATTAATCAAGTGGTGGACCATTTTCAGTGCAGCAGGTCACTAAATTTTATTTCATGTAATCAGGACTGGAACATAAATGTTTATTTTTTATGTCCTTGCTCCTTATTCGCTTTATTATTGGAAGGCAGCTGTCCATGGTGCTGAGCTCCATCCAGTAGCATGGCTAGTTCTGTTCCTGAAGACTTACATACAGTACACTATACGAGCCAAAACTATGTGGACACCTGACCATCACACCCATATGTGCAGGTTGAACGTCCCATTCCAAAACCACGGGCATTAATATGGAGTTGGTCCCCCCATTTGCTGCTTTAACAGCCTCCACTCTTCTGGGAAGGCTTTCCATTTAGAGCATTGCGCACAAAAGCATTAGTAAGGTCAGGCATTGATGTCGATGAGAAGGCCTGGCATGTAATTCCAATTGATCAAAAACCTGTTGAGGTCAGGGCCCTGTGCAGGACACTCAAATTCTTCCACTTCAACCTTAACACACCATGTCTTCATGGAGCTCGCTTTGTGCACAGGGGTATATTAAGTATTAAGTGATATTAACAAAGTGCCCAGATTTGTGCCTCTTAGTTCCACTGAAGGGAAACCGTAATGCTACAGCGTACAGAGACATTCTATACAAGTGTGTGCTTCCAACGTTTTGGCAACAGTTTGGGGAAGAACCTCTTTTGTGTTTGATGGTTAGGTGCCCACAAATCTTAGGCCATATAGTGTATATTAGATTGTATTGCAGATCTTCTTCTTTGTCCAGCCAATGTGTTGCATGGTCGCAGGGTTGGCTTTTCTGCATTGTTGCATGCATTTCGCACACTCTGCTGTATCCTCTTTGGTGACATTGGCTACACGCATGTCTTCCTCTATCTGATTCAGCCATCGTTTATTTGGTCTTCCACGTTGCCACTTGCCTTCTGGGCTGAGTGCTAGAGCTATTTTGGCAACTGAGTCTTCACTTCTTCATAGAACATGTACGTACCATCTCAGGTGTGCTTCCTGCATCTTTTCTTGATTTGGGGCAACACCGACGGTCTTCCATACGTCATTGTTTGTGACTCAATCAAACCTTGTCAGCCCAATTGACCACCTTAGCATCCACATTTCCATGAGGCTCAAGACTTGTTCATGTTTCCTGTATCGGCCAACAGTCAGCTCCATATAATGCCACTGGTCTGATGACAGTTCTGTAGACCTTGGATTTCAGACATGTTGGGATCTTGCGGTCAGAGAGGACTCTGGTAGTTTGGTGCCATTTTACCCATGCTGCGTTTGCTAGCATTCATGCATACGTATTGTGTCGTCATCAACTGTGGCATAGGATCCAAGGTATTTAAATTCTGTTACCTTGTTAAGTTGTTGTCCATCTACACAGATGGTACCATCTGACTGCTCTCCACATTCGAGATACTCTTGCTGTTTGCTTGATGTTGAGCCGCATCCCAGTCACGTCTTCCATACCTGAGATTTGTTCTAAGCCATGTCGTGTTTTGTCTGCTTGACATCATCTGCGTAGTGTCCATGGGTGTCTGGTTTGGATGTCTGCTGTCACCGTATCCATGCAGAGTGTGAACAGCAGAGGCGATAGTGCAGACCCTTGATGGACTCCTACCTTAATATCGAAGGGTGGCGAGGCTCCTGCTGCACACCTGACTGCACTGGTGACAGTTTTGTACAGCAGTTGGACCCATTTGACATATGTTTTCGGTACTCCATGGACGCGGGACTGCCAGATTAGCTTTCTTGGCTGCAGATTTCAGGCCCCTGTATGCTTGAAAGTTCTCAGAATCTCTTGTGTGGAACCACTGTTTGAAGGCAGTCTTCTTTGCTTGAATCGCTTGTTGTAGTGCTTCATTCCACCACCGAATTTGATTATATTGTAGATAAATGTTTAAATTTGATTAGATCTGATAGATTGTTCCTACTGCTACTACAACTCTAGTAGGTAATGACTTGCTTGTTAATTTTTTATTTATTTCTCAACTATGAATTAAAAATAAAGGGTGTTGGTGGTATGATTGTTGTTGATGAGCAGTGGTATTTCAGAGATTCATCTAAAATGTAGGGAAAAGTGTACATCTGTACATCTGTGCACATCAACAGTAACTCTAAATTGAAAGCTTAGGACCTTACTGAGTTCTCTATATAACAATTAGAATATGATTAGAAATTTTAACATTAATTCCTCAGAGCAGTGCGTTTCAAAAAAAATTCAGACTCAACATATTTTTGACTCACGTCAAATATTGGCCTTTTTAGATATATTGTGACTGTTTGAAATTCCATGGCACCAAAAATGTATTGCAATCTTTCCTTTAATGCTGTACTTCCTATCTCTCTTTCTTTCTCTTTCTCTCTCTCTTTTTTTCTCAGCCATGTCAGTACCTGTACCTACACATTCCCGGTATTAATAAATATACCATATGATACGCAATTCTGAAAGTGACATTTGCGTAGTCCGGCGTGTAATCATGCTTATCTGGGGCTTCGTTGTTCAGAACACGGTTGCGCACATGCAGTTGATCCCAGTCAACACGCTCACGATCCCAAGCAGCAGCAGTATTCTGGCGATTCATACACATGCCCGAGAATACATACACACTCCTCTTCAATGACTGGTTTTGACACCACAACAGCACTCGAGCGCAAAACAGAGTCGTGGGATGGGACCGCCACAGAGCAGGGGTTCTCAATGCAATCACTGTGTCAGTGTGAAAAGCCTGAGATGTTGACTCACCTTATTGACTACATAGTACACTATTCTGGGATTCTGCCATTTTATAGTCAAAGCATAGTGGGAAATAACTAGTACATTCATGAAGTCTGACAACACACTGCAATAGTCAGTGTTCACATTATATAGCCTAGCACATATACAGTACCCAGAATGCCCCATACTGCCTGGATAGCTCAGTTGGTAGAGCTCTCAGACTTTTAATCTGAGGGTCCAGGGTTCATGTCCCTGTTCGGGCGACTGCTCCTTCTTGGGGTAGTTGTGGCCTAATGGTTAGAGAGTCGGAGTTACAACCCGAAAGTGAACCTGAAGGTTGTGGGTTTGAGTCTCAGGCCAGCAGGGATTGTAGGGGGGGTGAATGACCAGCGTGCTCTTCCACCCTCAGTACTATGACTGAGGTGAGACCCTTGAGCAAGGCACCGGTCCCCCAACTGCTCCCCGGTCGCCGCAGCAAAAGAGGCTGCCCACTACTGTGTGTGTGTGTGCACTTGGATGGGTTAAATGCAGAGAACAAATTCCGAGTATTGGCCACAAGTCACTTCACTTCACTTTTACGAACTTCCGTCATGTACACGTACATGTTTGGCCTGTGTATGTTGTTTCATTGGTGTATATGGTACATATTCACATTAGCTGTGTACTACTCGGCACTGCGCTGTATCTTACTGTGCCTATTGTCCTGTTTTGTTAGTTATTATACTGTCTTGTGCTGTTTGCACATGCACTTTATGTAGTAACGTGTGGTCTCATGTAGCTCTGTGCTGTTTATGTAGCACCATGGTCCTGGAGGAACGTTGTTTCGTTCCACTGTGTACTAACTAGCTGTATATGGTTGAAATGACAATAAAGCCACTTGACTTGAATTGACTTGACTTGACTTCATATTCTTAGCATTAAGTGACAAAAAGAATAGTGGTTTATCTATATTCCGCTACGTCCTCTTCCAGCTAGTTCACCGTCAACAGAGCACTGGCGAGAGAATTATTAACAATTTAGGGTCGTGGGTTTTGCCGGTTAAGCTTGGCAAGATCAGATTAACTTAATTGCATTTTTCCATTTATAACATTGTGAGAATTCATAATATAAACGTGAAAAATATTTTCAGAAGCTATAGTCTAGGCTTTTCATCTATTACAAAAATGCATTAATTAGATAAAATACCTAAATATGTAAACCTTTTTTTTTTTTTTTTTAAAAAAGAGGTATAAATAATCTCAGTCTTTAACAAACACAAAGTCGAACTACTCAAATTACCGTGTATAAACTGCTACACTAAAACAGTGTGTATAACATTTAAAAAAAAAGTAACCAGTTGTGTAAGCACTTTTGCTCATGTTCAGGCATAAAGGGTTCGAGAAAGCAGGAAAGAAGTCACGCTAGTTTCCGTGGTTGGAGTAAAAGGAGAGTTGATGTAAGCAGATAGCTAATTCTGACTGCTACTTTAGTAGACCAAATGTAGCTCCGCCCACCCAGCAATTCATAGAAATCTCTTAACTGGAAAAGGTAACAGTGTTCTTTATTTTAGGGTCAGTGTTAAATTCACAACAGAAGCTAGCGATAACAATAACAGCTAATTATAAATGAGTTGATGGTGGATATAAACATTTTGTCCTTAAACGCTTTTAACAGGCAGTGGATGTAGGAAGTATGGTGTGTGGTTTGGGAGGTAATGGTAAGACTTGTAGGATGTCGTTTTTGTGGCATTTTTAGCAAAAAAGGATGCGGTTTGAAAATGAAGAAACACCTTAGTCTAGGTTTTAAAGCGATGAGGAAAACATCATGAACGTCTGAGGTGAGTCGGTGTGTTAGCTCTTAGTTAACGAGGCCCATTTTTGATGAATGAGCCCGCATGTGATGTGTGACTTGCTCTGTTAATGGCATAATAATGCATGTGACCCTCAGTTTGCCCTTAAAACAGCCGGTGAAGCTCGGTGTGTATTTGTGTGTAAAGTAGTTTGCTTTAGAGGACAGCCTCGCTTCAGTATCAGTGCAGATCCTGCGTGGATTCAAATGACACAGGAGCCTTGAAAGTCTAAAATATAGTTCATTTATTCATTCATTCTCCCTCGTTTTCTCTCTGTGTCTCTCTCTCTCTCTCTCTGAAAAAAAGTCCCTGAAATGGAGTTATTCATTTTTATTCAGCTTTCAAGGCACGTCATACATGGTTAGTGTATCAGTGTGTGTGTGAGTGTGTGTGTGTGTGTGACGATCCCAGGCCGTTAACCATGATGCAATAGGGATTAATACTACACGCAGGGCTGCAATCAGACGTGACGGTGTGTACGATGATAAATTGCAGTCCTACTGCAGCTGATTTCAGCATTACACCATCATCACGCCAAAGGCAATCATGGGAAATGTAGTCTGAAACTGCAATTATTAACCATAATCCCCCCCTTCTGCACAGCGGCCGGTCTGAGTGATTGAATTCGGTAGTGCAGAACGGAATTTCTTTATCCTGATATGATTTATTAGGCTCAGAGATGAGGAGACCATTACAGCGACCTTCATTTTGTCCTTTGTATTATGGCATTGTGTTGTCAGGGGTTGATTAGTTATGCCTGGATAAGCCGACGCTGTATTGTACGTAGCCTTGAGTTCCAGTACTGAGTTTATTACACCCTTTCATCCTTGATTAAATTTGCCCGCCATCCTAAGAGCTGTTACATTACTTTATCTCTTGTAGTGAAGTTTTTTGATGAGCACTTGGACTGGCGGGAGATCTCTATACTTTTACCCAGAATGCATTGCACTCAGAAATACAAAATGGTTAAAATTTCATCAATACCACATTTGTTTTGTTTGGCTGGAGATTTATTTCGCCAAATTTTACTAAATGGCTTCTGGCAATCACTGAAGATGAAGGAGGAGCTTGTGGGCTTCAGAATATCAAGGGGAGGAGCTTGTGAACTTTAGAATATCAGAAAGAGAAGCTTGTGGACTTCAAGATCATAAGGAGGAGCTTGTGGAGTTCAAATATCAGGAGGAGGAGCTGGTGGAGTTATGCATATCAAAAGGAGGAGCTTGTGAACGTTAGGATATCAGGAGGAGGGGCTTGTGGACTTCAAATATCAGGAGGAGGAGCTGGTGGAGTTATGCATATCAAAAGGAGGAGCTTGTGAACGTTAGGATATCAGGAGGAGGGGCTTGTGGACTTCAAATATCAGGAGGAGGAGCTTGTGAACTTTAGGATATCAGGAGGAGGAGCTTGTGGACTTCAAAATTCAGAAAGAGGAGCTTGTGAACTTTAGGATATCAGAAAGAGGAGCTTGTGGACTTCAAATATCGGGAGGAGGAGCTTGTGAACTTTAGGATATCAGAAAGAGGAGCTTGTGAACTTTAGGATATCAGAAAGAGGAGCTTGTGAACTTTAGGATATCAGGAGGAGGGGCTTGTGAACTTCAGGATATCAGAAAGAGGAGCTTATGAACTTTAGGATATCAGAAAGAGGAGCTTGTGAACTTTAGGATATCAGGAGGAGGAGCTTGTGAACTTTAGGTTATCAGGAGGAGGAGCTTGTGAACTTTAGGATATCAGGAGGAGGAGCCTGTGAACTTCAGGATATCAGAAAGAGGAGCTTATGAACTTTAGGATATCAGAAAGAGGAGCTTGTGAACTTTAGGATATCAGGAGGAGGAGCTTGTGAACTTTAGGTTATCAGGAGGAGGAGCTTGTGAACTTTAGGTTATCAGGAGGAGGAGCTTGTGAACTTTAGGATATCAGGAGGAGGAGCCTGTGAACTTCAGGATATCAGAAAGAGGAGCTTATGAACTTTAGGATATCAGAAAGAGGAGCTTGTGAACTTTAGGATATCAGGAGGAGGAGCTTGTGAACTTTAGGTTATCAGGAGGAGGAGCTTGTGAACTTTAGGTTATCAGGAGGAGGAGCTTGTGGAGAAATTAAACTTGAGGGAAAAGAAAGTACGTTTCATTTCTCTTCCTTCACTTCTTTCATTTCAGCGTGATATCAGTGACACATTAATAGCTCTTAGCGGATATGAGCAGGATGAGAAGAAAACTGAAGATTGTTTTGTGTTTTGTTTTTGAATGTTTAGTGTGTGTGTGTGTGTGTGTGTGTGTGTGTGTGTGTGTGTGTGTGTGTGTGTGTGTGAGGTTGCTTATCTCCCAGAGCTGGAAGATGTTCAGGAGTGATTTGGGAGTCGCAGGGGTTTTATGCGGTAGCGGTGATCATATATTATTAATTCCACCATATACTCTCAATGTCTCTCTCTCTCTCTCTCTCTCTCTCTCTCTCTCTCTCTCTCTCTCTCTCTTAGTCGTTGCAGCTTATCGTGGCGGAGAATGATGAGCTGTAGGAAGGCTATCATCTGCAGCCCAAACACACACACACACACAGTTCTGCTATAAATAGTTTTTACCACCTACACCACCAACACCAGTTTCCCACTCTCTGTGCTCTCCGTTCTTCTTGTCTCTTAAATCTTTCTTTCTTTCTTTCTTTCTTTCTCATCTCTTAAACTGTTCTTATTCTTATTTCCCTTTGTATATCTGCATTTTTTTCTAGTCTTCCTCTGTTATCCATTTATTACTCTCCCTCTCTACAAACCCTCTCTTGCTCTCTCCCTCTCTTCTCTTCTGTCTTTTTTATCTCTTTATGACGTCTGCACTCGTCTAAATGCTGCACTCCATCGTTCTTTCACTCTCAGATCTTCACTTTCTATCATTCAGAATTCCTCACATTGTCCTGTTTGCATCTCTTATGTAACATATGCACACACACACACACACACACACACACACACACACACTCTGGCACAAGTCTGCCTTCTTTTCAGCAGTAATGACCACTAACGAAGCCGCTGGGCTGTGAACAGAGCAGGCGTCTCTAGCCGCTGGTGTTTGAGGTGCATCTCCATTACCCAAACACTCGTTCATTAAGAAAATGGACATGAGGTAGAAGTATTGATCTGACTCGGAGCCTCGCTGAGATCCACTCTCATCTCACAGTCCGTGTCACTAAGCGCCACTCACACAAGTATGATGTATAACGGCTATAAATCTGAAAATCCACACTGTGTTTACATCACTGCAGCTTTTCCTATAAAACTAAAGAAAACTAAAGCAGTCCAAACCATCTTCTTTCACCTTCACCCTTCCTCGAGTCTTATATTCTAATAGTTAACTGCGATCTGAAGAAATGTTCAGATTTGTAAACGACCAGTTTAAGCTTTCTCTATATGATGTCTGATCCAAGATTCAAAGTCAGGTTAATACAGGAAGTCCCGATATCATGTGATTTTCAAAAGAAAGTTGTAGGCTTGTGATGTCATGTGCTTCTCCCGTCATGCTTCTTCACTGATTGACGATAGCATCAACTGTGGCTTTGGAGGGGTGCAGGCTACAGCGATGGAGGGGTGCAGGCTACAGCGATGGAGGGGTGCAGGCTACAGCGATGGAGGGGTGCAGGCTACAAGACTCCACGAAAAAGCAGGACTGTGGCTAGTGTGTCATGTACCAGAGCCTGGCTACAAGCTGTCAGTAACGTCTAGTCACTAGCATTAGCATGTATTCTTCTTTTTTTTTCTTAATTACCCCTTAACAAGGTCAGGAATGCTTACAAAACTGGACTGTAAATAAACCTAACAAGTTATTAGCTGAAATTAAGAACATTATAACAATATATAAACTGTGTGTGCACGTAACTTTTGAACAGCAGCAGAAATACTTAGTGAATTCTTGTATATTCTTGCTGAATTCTTGCTCCTCCATATTGTTTTCTACCAACCTAAGAGAGCACAATCACACCCATTTGTTTTTATTGGCTCCCAAGACCAAGGCTTTTCAATTCACAGCTCAAAATAAAGTTGGAGCGAAACAAAAGTAATTACTACCAGAAACAAATTCACAGCCTTCATCCTTTCTCTTTAAGTCAATTGATTTTCAGGTGATTTTTTTTTTTTTTTTTGCATTTGGGCTGACTGATTAGCTCGGCTTTAGCTGAGAAAAAGCAGAAAAACACATCACGTTTTCAAATTTCTCCCTGTAACACTGTAAGCAAGGGGACAAACATCATAAATGCTTCAGCTAGACTAGTAGATGTTAGCACTTCTGTAGCCAGCTCTACTCATGGACTCATGACACACTCGGAGGAAATCGCTATCTGCCCTCTTCCTCATACATGAGCTCACAGACTCCCACGATTGCCTAGTGTTTTGCTTTGACTGACAGGGGAGAGAAAGTATGCCCCTCCCACTCAGAGAATACGGCCAGTTTTGCTCTCTTGGCTCCCAGCTATGGACGCAAGCGCTTTTTTTTTTTTTTTTTTTTTTTGTGCCTCTCTGGAACCTGATGTGATAGATGCTGCACTAATATAAGATGGTGACAGAAATGATATGACCTGAGGGTAGTGTGTATCTAATGAAAAGCAGAGGACCGAGGATTGCTCCCTGAGGAACATGAGCCATGGCAGACTTGTGTTAGTTTGATAAGATCTGAAACAGGCAAAAGGCAAGTGTGTAATGCCGATAGAGCTGTTCAGGAAGTCCAGGAAGTTTCACAGCATCTCAGAAAAGTCTTATATAAAGAGCAATGTTAAAAAGAACTTTTGTATAGTTTCATGAAGCAAAAGTTTGAAAAACAGGCAAGAGGCAAATGTTCAAGACTATGTACTTAATGTCCATGATGAGGGAATGAACAACAGATCTTATAAGATATTGCAGATGATGTCACTGAATCATTTTCTGTCCACTATCAGCCTCTTCTCACAAACTTTGTGGTGCGGGGTGGTGTGATGAAGCGGAGTTACAGATTCCACATCCAAATTGATAACTTTCTTCCTAAAAAAAAAAAGTGTTTTATTCCTCTTATACCACAGCAATTGGCCAATGACTACACGTTTTTATTTATCAAAGTGTAACAATATTTTTTAATACGGTTAATGTTGTATAACGTCTGTGAAACAAATTAGTTCCTGTTCTCACTTACGTTATAGCAGCTATAAACAGTCATAAAGTGTAAACTCATCTGTCCTGACACTGGAGACTCCTTCCTTAAATGTTCAATTAACTTCTCCTTACCTAAAAGTTCGCCATATAAATGACATTAGTGGAGCTTCTGAAAAAAAATGTAAGCTTTTTTAAGCTTATTTAAATCACGAGCAAATGTAGCAAGCCAGATATTCTTCTGCAACAAGGCAGTATAAAAGTGAGCGGTCGCTGTTTAGCTCCATCTCCATGGTTACAGCATTCTGGCTTTGGGATTGTGGGTGGTCTAATACTTAACCAGGAATTTCAGGACTTTAGCAATAATTTTTTTTTTTTTTTTTAAATTATTGACTTTTATTATTATTGTTTCTCAATCTCATAGCTCTCTCACAGGAAGTCTTTCAGAAGGTTTGTACATTATCGCCACACCATGAATAACATTTCTATCTCACCGCTCAGCTCTACGAGACGAGAAACGAGGATGTCATGGTTTGCAGTATCCACGGCAACCCTGAGATCAGTAGGACCAAGAAGAGAATGTTGAGGCAAATCGAATGATGCTCCCAGAAGCTGGATTGAAAAGGTTCCAAAAGACCACTGTTAGCTAGGAAGCGCTAAAATTGTGAGGTCACGATATTTTTCAACACTTTAGCAAGGAAGAGTGGGTTAGAAATGGTGTATAATTCTTCCCTAAGGCAAGGTCAGGGCCAGGTTTCTGAAGAATACTGGAAACAGAGGCAGTTTTAAGGTAGCAAGGAACAGATCAGGAAAAAAGTAGACATAAATATTGCCTCTTTGTTAAGGGATCTGAGGAGGGCATCGCTGTAATCAAGTGAAGGAGACAGTGGCGGAACACACAGGGATATTTTGCTGATTTTATCTTTGAAGAAGCTAAGAACAGCATTCGTTTGATCAGCAGAAGTTGAAAGTGCAGCAGAGGGAGGCTGGAGGAGTTTGTTAATAACGGCGTAGTTGTGGACTGGAGACCAGTTTCGCTGATTACAGAGGGGGGGAAAAAAAGATGACCAGAAAGATAAGAGTAAGAGTTTTCTTCTATAGGTGCGATTAGATCGAACGAGTTGAGAATTCAGATTGGGCAGATGATCGAGTGAATCCAGTTTTTCACTGCAAGGCTTTAAGATTATTACTGGACAAGTACTCACGCTGTACAAATAAAAATCTCCAAATTCTATAACAGGCTGTGTGATAAGTGCGATCTCCACGGTCAGAGTACGTGATGAAGATGCTCTAACGATAGAATAAAGGAACCGAATACGTTCTGCTTACGTCATCAAGCATGCGTGCAGGAAACAGGCTCTCATAAATACAAACACTGAAGCTCGAGCTAACGGGGAGAATTTCTGTCCACTGGAAATTTTCCTTTACATTTCTTCATCGCCGCCTCCTACGCCATCCTCCTTAGCGTATAGAAAGTGTGTTTTCAGTTGATTTCTGTATAACTTGTGCATCACTTGCACACGCTCGTGGATTACATAGAGACCACAGGCTCATGTTACACTGTTGTAGACTGAAACGCTTGCCAAAAGACATTTCTGTCTGTGGCGTCCCAAAAAATGTGTGTTCAGCTTTCAACACTGAAATGTCTGAAAGGGAATACAGTAGCAGGATGAAAAGTTAGAAGATGATACAAACGTGCATGTATGTATGTGTATTACTTAAAGTGTAGCCTCGGGGCCCCTGATTTAAGGTTTAAGATTTACCTTAAACCTACACTGTATATAAGAAGTCTTTAGTTGTCACATATACATTACAGCAGAATGTTTTCTTCTCTCCCCGCTTGTTAGGAAGTTGGGGTCAGAGCACAGGGTCATCCATGTCTGCATCCCTGGAGCAGAGAGGGTTGAGGGCCTTGCTCAAGGGCCCAGCAGTGGCAGCTTGGTGGTGCTGGGGCTTGATCCCCGACCTTCTGGTCAGTAACCCAGGGCCTTAACTATTGAGCCACCACTGCCCACATACATATATATATATATGTGTGTGTGTGTGTGTGTGTGAGTGTGAGTGTATGTGTATGTGTGTGTCAGTAGTGCAGTAGTGCTTTTCTACAGATCAGAGCCTAGGCTTAGACTTATTAGTGGTTGCCATAGTGACACCATATTGACTTGCTGATTTCAGAAACATTTGCACTACTTCTTGGCAAATGTGCAGGACTGTGTGTGTGTGTGTGTGTGTGTGTGTGGGTATGTGTGTATGGGTGTTTTTCTTACAGCTTATGGATTGAAGGTTTGCTAGAAACACTCTTAACCATTTTGACTCTGTGTGTGTGTGTGTGTGTATGAGTGTGTGTGTGTGTGTGTGTGTGTATGTAGGTGTGGTAAAAGTTTTATAAATTGTTATTCACTGAAACTGATGGACAAAAAGGCCACGCCTCCTTCACTGAGACTGACACACACAGAGGCCACGCCTCCTTCACTGAGACCGACACACACAGAGACAACACCTCCTTCACTGAGACCGACACACACAGAGACAACACCTCCTTCACTGAGACCGACACACACAGAGGCCACGCCTCCTTCACTGAGACCGACACACACAGAGGCCACGCCTCCTTCACTGAGACCGACACACACAGAGGCAACGCCTCCAAAAAACACTAACTTCATTTGTGCATAAACATTTTTTGTGTTAATGAGCAATGTTAGTGAAATCTACCAAATGTGCTCTCGCTGGGTAAAATGATGAGATTTTTAGCTTTTTCCATTTTACTGTTATATCACTCTATTCGTTTTATGAGATCATTTCAATTTGGTTGCCCGTCATGTGCCATTTTTAATTGTTCCACTATAAAGCACTTAAATTTCCAGCACAATAAAGGATAATAAAATATTATTATTATTGTTGTTGTTGTTATTGCGCCTGAGCACTCTACGCTTCATGTTAGCCTGAGGCCCTCAGGCAATACATCCCTTCTATACTGCTATACTGACTAGCGCATGCACTCCCTGTGTGTACATCATGACACACACACACACACACACACACACCCTTGTGGACTGTTAAATCAGCATGCCTGTGGTTTACTAATCGCCTGATACCAAAGTGCTGAAGGCATGCATGCAGTGATCACTCAGTGTGGGAGGACACACACACACACACACACACACACACACACATCATCCAGTGTGGGAGGACACAGTTGCATCACTCAAACACACAAACACACACACAAATGCATGTGCTGGGATCATAAAGCGTGGGAGCGTACAGAGTGTCTCTCTCTCTCTCTCTCTCTCTCTCACACACACACACACACACACACACACAGAAAGACAGAAGTAGAAGTTATTTCACTCACGCCGATGAAAATATTTAATAAAATACAATATTAATAATAATAATTGGGTGCAAAATCTTCTGTCATCTGAGGCATTTGTTTGTGGATTACGGCTCTGCGCAGACAGACCGGCCCGTCCTCCGTTTATACACCGCCATTACTTTTGTCATAATTGAATGATTAGTTTTATTTGTCTTAATTTATGGGTTTGTGTTGGCTCACTTTCTTTATCATTTATATTCTTTAATTAATGCCAGTAAAATAAAACGACTGGCTTTCACAAAATTGTTCTGAAACATTTTTCCGAAATGACTGGATTTGACTTGAATACCAGATTTCTCGCGCAAGCGCTCGTATGAACGAATTACAGATAAATCCGTTCAGATCCAACTCGATAAATGACGCCAGTTGTCTGCACTTTTAATTTCGATTGCTTGCTTCAAAACAAGATCTTTTTCGACGGTGGAGCTTTTTTTTTTAAACTAACTTGCTCTGGCGACCCTGTCATTAACTGTCCTCTCCACTCCTCCACTGAAAAGCGAGAATGGGGCAGCGTGTTTCCTGCCCCAATGGATGTGCATTAGCACTTGTTGCAGTTCCCATGTTTGACCACTAGGTGCAATAATAACTCTATGAAAGCTAAATGTGGAAGTGAGAGCAGTGAGTAGCTGCTAACGACGAGCACAACGTTTCTGTTTACATGATTACGCACACGAAAACACATGAAAATTTAGCAAGCATGAATGGTGTGGCCATTCTGACTTTCAGTGTGTGTGTGTGTCTGTGTGTGTGTGTGTGTGTGTGTGTGTGGATGTGTTCCTGTGTATGCGTAATAGTGTTATGTCTATATTATGACAGCGCATGCTATAAGGCTTAAGCCTTATCATTAATGTCGAATTACTGATAGTTACTATTCATGACTTTTTATACAAGTTAGCTTGTGCTAGATTTCTGTAAATAGTCTGTTGTTTATATTAAAGTTTGATTTTTTTGTGTATTTGAGGCTTGGTATGTCATTCAGTTTGAGTAGTATTTGAGTGTTTTATTGCCCTTTTCTGAGAAATTCATCAAAATTCATCTTCCACTTTCTGACATATTACAAACAAGTACAGCATACAAAAGTAGTTAGGTAATGTTAGCATGCTAGCTAGCTTCTTTAATTGTAATAATGTGGCAGGTATACAGTACAGTCTGTACATACTATAAAGCAAAGGTAGAAGTAAATCAGGATACAATACTGCATTTAGACACTAAAAATCATCAGTTTCATAGATTTTCGTACAACTTCCGATGCTAACCTCGTCTTAACTTTAACCGCTTCTACAATTTTCACAAGCTAAACCAGAATAAAAAAATCCATTTCCGACTCTAAGACGAGCCTTTACAGAGAGCCATAACCGTTCTGATCCCATCACACGTCAATTAAATCCCTGAGCGGCTGCTGTTCAAATGTAACATGCAGAAGATCTGACAAACAAAACATGATTAGCGGTTAACGTGTAATAAATTGAGCGTAGAGGGAGGCAGCGCCGTGGCATGTTTTATGTATTCACTGTTAATTTGAGCAAAAACAACATTAATTTGGCGTAACGAGAGCGTCACGGCGCTTTGTCTCAGGTTCCTTCTGTTTAGCGTCTTTGGCTTGAGCACGTCTCCTCAGAGATTAGGGCACTTTGTAGGAAATGCACTTGACTAATTCAACCAAATGAGTGAAAAAAGGAAAAAGTCTAAAACACATGCTGTTACTGTTTGAAACGCTTATTCTACGTGTGTAATATATGATATTAAATATTTATAAATATGTTTAGAATAGTGAAGAATTGCGGATTACCACAAAAATATCACATGAGTTAGCTAGTATTAATTTTGAGTTTGGCACGGAAGATGCAAGCGGTGCCTCAGAAAAAGGGGGGCGAGACGCGAAGAGGTCGCATTTCCCATGCGCTCTGCTTTTAGAGATGCAAATGAAGGAGGAAATGACATCATGGAGCCTTTAATCAACCTTTGCAGAGGACAAGCAGATGCTGTGTGTAATTAGCGCAGACAGTTAAACACACTGCACCGTCACCAAAGTCACAGAGTCACTGAGTCACTGAGTCACTGTGGTCAAGAAAAGGACGCTGATGCAACACAACAGACATCACTTTCATCACATTTACTACCATTTTTAATATTATTAATCAGTTCTTAATGTAGCCTTATAGAGCAGAGTCCACTTTACTACCTGATACACACAAAATTATTGGCACCCTTGGTAAAGATGGGTTAAACATAGGTTATTAAAAAAGTCTTTGTAGTTAATTAGCTTAATCTGACAATGAAAATATGACATGAAGCAAACCTTTAATTGGAGTAAATTCATTCTAAAAAAAAAAAAAAACATGTGACAAATATTGGCGCCCCTGCGTTTAGGTATTTTGCAACCTACCTTTGGTGTTCGAGTTTCCTCCTAATTTTTAATCAAGTTAAAGAATAATAATTCAATCTCTCCAAGCATTATAGGTAGTGACTGTATGTATAAAAGATGTATATGTGTCAATGTGTCCTATAGGCATGCCTGAGAGAAAAGCGTCTTAAAGAAACAGTTTGGCAAGAAATTACATTTACGCAGAATCCACTGCAGACAGGTTGTGTTCAGAAACTGCAGTTTTAGGTAACTAAATCAGGTAAATAACATAAATAACATCAGAAGATCACAAAGAAGCAACGATCATTAAGAGTTCATATCTGTCTGTATCTGTCTGGGGTATAAAAAGAAATCGTAGGTAGTGGCTAACAAGTTAGCTAGTTAATATCTAGAGTAAGAACCTTAAGGCTAAGTTGCTAACTCATTACTACTAGCTATAACAACAGATAATGAAGTATTAATTCTGTTTATTCTTCCATATAAAATATTATAATTGATGTGGCTGAGTTAGTTGCCGCTTAGGGCCTCTAAATGTTTAGAAACGGCCTTGTGGCCTAGAGACGTGTGTGGGACTGTCTTATAATCCTGTAGCTATTATTTTTCTTCATACCTGCTTGTGATATATTCTAGCAAATTTAATTCATTCTATTTCTCAAAATATAAACACTTTAGTAGCTTAATGTAAGCAGTGCAACCCTGACCAGGCGGTTACTAAGGATGAATGAAGGAATGCTGTAATTGCATTACTCTGTGTCGTTGTTTATCCCGTGAGCTTCATATCTGATCTCTCGCTCATGACTCCCACTCACATGCCACAGGAGCTCTGTCCTGATGTACACTCTGTAGTCTCAAGCAGATGCAAAAAAAAGTATTTTTATTTAGTACACATTATCTGTTCATTCCGAAGAATAATATATTCTTATATGGTTACATTAAACAAACAGTGTGCAGTTTGTACAGTTCTTGAATAAACTCTATACGTTTCTGTTTCTTGCTCTCGTACAGAACTAAAGAAATACATTTGAGACACCACACAGGTCTTGCCTGCTCGACTACGCTTTGGTTCAGGGAAATATTGCAGTACCTTTAATATATGACCAGACTTTCTCTTGAATCTCCTAGCTTTAATATCCCGAAGTTCCTGAAGACCAATTTATCCGGTGAGCTGCTGAAATTCCTGCTCCTATAAACGCTAATGAACAGAAAGTGTAGCGGATGCTTTTGAACGTTGAACGTCAAGAGCACTCCATCCTCCCGAATAAACCTGCGCTTTTCTCAGGAGGAGATTTCACCACAGCAATTAAATGTGGCATGGATCAATATGTATCTGTAGAGATGTGTATTACAGTTCAGGAACCTAATGGAACAGGATGAAGGTCAAGACCCTGCGCTCGCACAAGAGTGTAATCTGTAAGGTGAAGTGCAGGAGATGTGGGAAAGATGGATCATATTCTGACCACTTAAAGCTATGAAAAGCACATGAGCGCTAGAGATTTAAAAAACAAACAAAAGCTTGTGTGTATGGCATTGTCTTACAGCTGCTGTTTTTCTTCTACACGTCGTGTTTCTTCTCATTTATTTCGAAACGCTTAGCGCAGAGGCCACTCAGGCCCAATTTTCCCAAAAAAGCCGTGCTAATTTATGAGAATGACAAGAGCGGCTGTGTCGATTTTTTCAGAAACACCCCGATGCCTCTTCTGAATGGTTTTATGGTGTTTACAATGCAGCGCTGCCTTTGGGGGGAAAAAAATTGATTAGCTTTAGCGTCTCATCTCAGAGCGTGGCGTCATTAATGCGGAAACCCAGGAGGCGTCGCTTTTGTCGAGTAAGGAACTTCTTGCTTTTAAGTAGTCAGTAAATGCACCCAGAGGACACGAGCCAAACAACAAGCTTGCACAAAATCTAAAAGGGAAACGTAGAAACGCATGGATGTTAAGATGGCTGGCAGATAATTTAAGTTCCCCCGAGGACCAGATTAGAGAAACCGAGGTGCGAAGAGGACTTTCTCCGAACGCCATCTGTTTCCTCTTATCTCTCTCTCTCTCTCTCTCAAAATGAGCTTTCAGCATGTCATTTCTTGTCTAATGTAGTTATTAAAAACTAAATAAATAAATAAATTTGTAGAAAGATGTTACTAGCTAGTTGACATGATTTGATGTTTGAAAAAAAAAAAAAACCTAAAAACTTCCATACAGTGATTTCAGTGCTTTGTCTTCATCACAAACACGTTATTATTATTATTATTATTATTATTATTATTATTAAATATAAAAAATATCATTTGCAAGTGAGCAAATTTAGAAGTCAAAATTCCAGCTTCAGTCTATTTTTTTTCTGTTTTTTTTATAATAAACAAGTGATTATTCCGTTTTTCTTACCTGACCAACATTCAGTGCCATTATCTTGTCTAGAAGTCTCATTAAAATAACAAATTAAAATAATTTGATCAAATTTAAACCTTTTTGTATGAGTACTTCAACAGAAAATGCAATAAATAACCGTCTAAACTGAGAGAAGCTTAAATAGCTTAAATGAACATCATTTAATTATAGCTGTTTTTTAAGCTTTTTTTGGTCACATTTTGAGAAAAAAAGAAAACAGAGAAAAAGGTTAAAAGGTTAAGGTTAAAAACAGCACATTTGTTAATGCTATAGCTTGCTTTCATCATGCTGTATATATTCTCTAAAAACAAGATGATTTATGTGTCTTCTGATTAAACAACAATTTCTACAGATTCTCCAGTGAAAGCTAAATTATTAGTACGATGCTCATAACTGAATGCTAAGTTCGCTAGTTGCTTGCTTAATAATAAACAAGAGGCTAATGTTGCATTTTAGCTTGCAGGTGTCATCTTGTCAAATGCCTCGACTGTACTGTAGCTGCGTCTCTGATGAACTTTAACGGGTGAAAAGATAGCAAAGTAGCTAACGAAATGATCAAAAACTAAAAATAAAACATGAACTAATTCTTCGTGAGAGCATTTGTTTTCACAAAATGGTGTAAGTGTGTAATATTTGGCCTCAGTTTTTCTTTCTTTGTTTTTGCTGTCATCCATTTGTTAAAGTAATATAACAGTGTCATTTCTGTTTCTATCTGAAATCTTTCCTCATCCTTAAAACTCATCCTTTGTGTTATGTCCTTGCCATTTTACTTAATAACTGCAGACTCCTTTTTTTTTTTTAAGTTTGACCTACATAGCAGCAGTTTTCTGGAGTTTATTCCTCTGAGAGTTCTGTTATAGATTTCAGTTTATAGATGATAGAGGGGCTTAATGAATGAACAATAACATATTACACACTTGCATAACACACACACACACATCCACTAGGCTTGGTGAGGAAATCAGTGCTTTCACTTAACCACCTGTTTCTATGCAACAGGCTGTTAAAGAGTATGTGGGTGGAGATGAGGGACAGCTGTAGTGTGAATTCAGTCTCACACACACACACACACACACACACACACACACACACACAGTGAAATTTTGAAAATGAAATGCCTTGACTGTGTAGGCTTTCTCTCAGAGGGCATCTCTTTTTTTAATCCTGTTTCTGCTCTTTCTATTGGTTTGGAGGATTTACGCAATTCAGGCCACGCCTCCTTTACTACAACTGAAAACACAGAGACCACGCCTCCTTCCCTAGAACTGACAAACACAGAGGCCACGCCTCCTTCAGTAGAACTGACAAACACAGAGGCCACGCCTCCTTCAGTAGAACTGACAAACACAGAGGCCACGCCTCCTTCACTAGAACTGACAAACACAGAGGCCACGCCTCCTTCGCCTCCTTCACTAGAACTGACAAACACAGAGGCCACACCTCCTTCAATAGAACTGACAAACACAGAGGCCACGCCTCCTTCAGTAGAACTGACAAACACAGAGGCCACGCCTCCTTCAGTAGAACTGACAAACACAGAGGCCACGCCTCCTTCACTAGAACTGACAAACACAGAGGCCACGCCTCCTTCACTAGAA
>CM074983.1:2352268-2371811 GCA_037576825.1 Pangasius krempfi | reverse complement strand
CCCATCCTCATATGGGTTAACAGGAGTGTGTGTGTGTGTGTGTGTGTGTGTGTGTGTGTGTGTGTGTGTGTGTGTGTGTGTGTGTGTAAATGTGTATTTGTATCTAATGACACACAATTGTATTTGACAGTTTGATCCGACTTAGCAGCACTCAGGTATGCAAAAAAAAAAAAGTCTGGATGAACAGAAACTTTCTAATGAAATGATCTACCCTGATAAGACTGTTCATTTCACCTAGCTTGACAACTTTTTTGTAAAACCAAAAGTTACAGTTAAGTACTTTGCTGTAACCTTAGATTACTATTTATGATACTATGTAAGTATCTCTAAAAGTTCTTATGATCAGAAAGCTAACAGATCATGTCCTCACCAGGAAAAGTAAGTCAGAGCTCATTACTTCAGTCTATTTCTAGCTACACTGGCTGCTTATTAAGTTCCACATTAATTACAAAGTCCTGCTTAAGCTACTAAAAGCTGTGAATGGCTTAGCTGTGGTGTATCTTGCTGATCTCCTGAAGCAGTATAGCCCACCCCGAGCCCTTCGCACAGGGATGCTAATATCACGGCTCAGCCAGAGGAAGGCTTTTATTATATCACCCCTAAGCTCTGGAACAGTGGTCCTGTTTAGTTCTTGGGACTTTTTGATTTATTATTAAACAGAATTTTCACAATTCGTATTAATTGTCATAAATGATAAATGAAGTCATGTATAATAAATGTACAGTATAGAATATATGGGGTTGATTGACAGATACTCTAATCATGTAACTATATATAGCAAAAAAATAATATATTTGAAAATAGACAGTACTACAGAAATTAACTAATACTTTTATTGTGACTTTTAAACACCTCAATGAGTAAACAATGAAGTAAGAGTGAAAGGATGTCATGTATTATTTATGCATATTAACCATTTCCCCAAAAATAAACTGTTTTTGGACCCAAAAAAGATAAAAATGCCATTCTGAGATGCACATAGAGTATGAGGGCATCAGTATCAGTATTTCTGAAACTACTTCCTGTTTAAAGACATGAATTAATTTTCATAGATATCAGGTGTGTTTTGTCTACTGTGGCTATCTGATTGCATCATCTTAGCATTCAGCTGTGTGTGAATACAGACACCACAGGATGAGGGAACAACAACACAAAGTGCTAAGGGCTATCGTGTATCCAGCTAGCAGCACTGCAGAGCTTTTCTCCAGAGCTGCTGATGCAACAATACGAATCTCAGCGCACACTGGAGCCAAACTGGCCTCAGGGACTCTGATTTTACCTCGCATAACTTGTATGGGGTTGATTATGAAGAGCAACGTACATTGTTTTCAAAGTGGCAGTAAAGATGTCTTGCTGTTAATTATTAATTATCTAAGCAAAAAATAGTCACTTTGCAGATGTTGGGCCTGTTTCTGATAAGGTTATCTGCACTTCTTTTTTTTTTATTTTTGTCCTTTCCCAGAATCTAAAGGAACATTTCTCCTAACATATTGACATCAGAAAATTCTTCCAATGCTCTCCAGGACAAATGGTTTTCCCAGCTCTCAGGTACCACCTTTGCCAGAGCAACAAGGAAGTGCCTCCCTCCATGGGTTTAAGAGGTTGACATTTGTAATGCATTGCCTCTACCTGTTTTCCTTACCTTATAGTCGAGTTTCCACAATCATCATCGTGTGACCTCGAACATCCCTTGCCACTTAGAGAGTAATTTAGAGCTTGATGTGGATAGTAAAACAAGAACTTGCTCTCCCGGTGCAACTTCCAGCAGCCGAGAGCTACGGATATATACCTGGGACTAACTCATTACCTGCTCGTTCTCCATGACTTCACCTCTGCCTCCAACAGGTGATCCACACGTTGGTGGTGGAGCCACTGGAACAAGGTGTGGTCCAAAAAGAGTTTCAAGGCCCGACTGAGCAGATAGTACCAAAAAGCAATGACCCACTCTTGCTATACAGATTCTCCCACAAGGAAAGCTTACCGTTCGATGTATAACCCTGCACACTATCAGATTAATGCTCAAACGCAAAAAAGTACAGCTAGCCGTAATGAAATGCTACCTCACGGTCTGATTAGCATTCTTGCTAGTACTGTTTGCATTTTTTAGATTGATACTCTTTATATAACACAGTGCCTTGCCCCTATTCTGGTCAGTTCTTTTACTCTGCTAGTCGTCCTTTCAGATTACATCTTAAAGGTCATATTGATGTGAAAAACCGCCCTCCACTATAAAAGATGTACCCTCTCCTTCACTCCTTCTTCTCGCTGACTCTGCGGCACACATTTAAAGCCTATGTCTCATCAGCTCTTTTCTTTTTAAGTGAAGACTTTCAACTCTTATTCATCTTGCTCCCCCTTCCTGCAGGAAATTTACTGATATTTGCTGGCAAACTTAGCACCCCTCAATGGAAGAGAGATCACCTAATAGCTAACCATCACACCTCTCTTCCATTTCTTTCCATCCAAAAAACTACACGATTAGAAAATCCATTACTATTAAAGCACTGCTGGCCACATCCACTTTAGCTACTGACTTGGACTCATATCAAACAGTCTTTCTCGCCATCACTGCTTCTCCGAGGGTTAAGGATACGATTTCATCCATTTTTGATTTTGTAATAAAAGCTCCCCCTTTTTTAGGAGACAGCATTTAACCTTTGGGAAAATGGATGATCAAGCATTCTTATCCATTTCTTTGTTCATGACCCTGGTCACATTGTATACAAGTTTGGATAAAGTGCCACATATTGTTGTGAGAGTTTGAAGATATTTTTTGTTTTTTTGTTTGTTTTTTTTCTTCAGTTGGTCCAGATCGCTCTAGCATCATTAGTGTGGATGCAGACCTGATGCAGAGTTTGTTACACGTCAATATTTCCTTAGAATGCTGATTTAACCACCAGGGAGTCCATGTTTGCTGAGACCCAAGATTCCACTGCCTTTCCAGAGGGCTTTCAGGACTTTAGATTTCTTGCTGAATATCGAGCTTGTCAAATGAGGACAGGAAGTTGAAATGTTAAAGCTATTATTTAAAAAAAAATTAGCAAACATCACCAATTGGAGAATTAGCTATCTAGGGATTTATATTAGGATTCTGGATTCATTGAGATCTTTAGTGGTCAAGGAAACCAAGTCATTGATTAAAACAATGCATACCAGCTAGCACCCTAAAGGATTCTTCAATTTGTACAATCTTCGAAAAAAATGTCTTTTATATATTCTCCCCATGCCCAATGTCTCTGTATATTCCAGATCCACCACGATCCTGACCAGGATAAAGTGCTTACTAAAGATGAATGATGCTCTAAATTACTCTTTTAAGTAACTAAAATTCAAGTTCAACTTTTTTTTTTTTGAAAGCCTTACAAAATAAGCATCACAATTAACTATAATTAATTGGGCCCAACCACTTGCAAGAAGTAATCAATTGTGGTAGATGGTGTGGATAACGGGACGTGTGTAGATAAGAAAGCGTCACGTGTCAGCATGATTTAAATCTGCTATTGTTAATAGAGCACTGTCTCTATTGTGATTTCCCGCTGCTCCATTTGCAGCATCTTATCAATGCTGAAAAACAGAAATCTTGTGATATTATATTCCTCTCTCGAATTGAGGCTTAGCCAACACTGAAGGTTACGTTATTTCGCTTTGAAAGCAGTTCCTGCCTTGATTATCCATTAACTTTGTTTTTCAACTCCTGTTACCAGAGACAAAGGAGGACGGGAGTTTGTATCTGTCAGACTCGTTTTCGGTAGATGTGTTGCCATTTAAATGCTAATACGATAAGGAGGGTAAAATGTCCTTTAAACTTAGTCTGCGTTTGGAGAGTGGGAACAACAAAAGAGCAAATATATCCATAGGGCTTTGACTGTTAGTCTTAAAGTGGACATTGTGGTCAGAAGTTTAGGTTGCCGTGATGTGATTGCTCACGGATTTGACGATGCACTCCTTGACCCTCGTCTGAGAGCCATTTTGTGTTTGCAGGATATACAGATTAGCATAGAGATGTTAAAAACAACTTAAAATAGCTAACACCAGGTGCGACCCCTGTCTTTTAAAGCTTTTTGGTCATTCTTGATTCATGTTTGCTTACATTAACTTATGAAGGTCAGACATTTGGTGATTTGCATAAGGCCCAAGATGCCATGCTCCAATAAGTATGGTAATTGTCTTCTGACTCTTTTGAAAATACTGTCTCTTAAGCAAACACAGTGTCTTAACATACACCTCCACTGAGATGAGATGTTCAGGAAGTGACAAAGCATGGAGGCAGTTATTTGAAAGGTTAAAATTTTAAATGAATTAAGGGACACTGATGTGGCTTGAAGTATGGGTGAAAATGAATCTACTTATAATTCTTAGCATCTTAGCAAGTAAACTTCATTAAGCCTAAATGATTCTGGAACATTACTCCTGTTGCTGAAATGTTGAATGAAACTCAAGGTAGCATCATTATTATTGGTTTTTTTTTTACCATTTACCAAAATTATCAGACCTTCTTAAAACCTATTTCCTCCACATCTGATCTGATGTCACAGAAAGAAAGTGATCAGAATGATTAAAACTTGATACATGATACTGTTTGCCTTTGATAAAGAGTCCCCGTGGCTGTCCTTGAAGAAACATTTCAGCAAATGTAGTTTTAATCTCAGAGTGTTGCCTCCCAAGGACGACTCCTGACACTCCTCAAAGTACTCTCCAACCAAAGCTGTCTTTGACGGATGGCACCACGGTGCTAAAATGATAGGCTATTATTTTACTTTGCATTGGATAAATGGAAATGCTAACCATGTTCCCCATCTGATTTACAGGGAAGGGCTTCAGGAAGGCTCAGCTCCTAACTTGTCATTTTTAAAAAATCTGGTACTTTCATGGGAATTTCACAGTTTAAAAATTGTACTTCTATCAATATGTGTATGCAAGCAAGTGATGTTCATAAAGGAACTGCACAAAGCAGATAATAATTGGAGTATGTTTATTATCTAATGTACCTTCTTTTTGGAGGAGTTTCCATTGAACGTCATGCCTTGTGCTTCAATTTGTGTGGCAAGATTATGAAACGGTGCCCTTGAGAGCGTCGTTGTGCCTTCATACACAATAAGCTGTGGCTAAGCCAAGAATAATTCTCAGTTAGTCAAATCAGGACTTTTTGCTGAAGCAGAAGTCTAGTCAACAGCTGGGTAATAAAAGGTACAGGACACTTTTGACCCATAGTCTCTTTGTCTCTCCTTGTCATTTGCAGACCAGCCATATTCATGGTCCCCCATCCAGTACTTCGATGAAGACAGCTACCCCTCCCCTCCCAGGAATATGAAAGGTCTATCAGGCGGTCGTCCCCAGCTAAACATCGCAACTGGACACTCCTGTGGCCTGACAGACTGCGACCACTCCCTTGACCACCTGCAGCATGGTGCTCCCGACCCCCGCTCGTCTTACCTGCTTAGCCCCACGGAGAGTTGCCCCATTGACCACCACCGCTGCTCGCCGCGGAGCTCCATCCATTCGGATTGCATGGTGATGCCTGTCTCCATGGCCTCTGACCACGTTTCCAGCAGCACATTTCCCAGGATGCATTACAGTTCACACCATGAGAGTTCGCGGGAGGATGGCACCACTGGGCACAGCAGTAGCGGTGGTGGTGGTGTTGTTGTTGGAGGGGGTGGAGTAGGAGGAGGTGGTGCAGGTAGTGGTTCCGGTTCTGGGAAAATGAACCGAATACCTGCCAACCTCCTGGACCAATTTGAGAAACAGCTGCCTATCCACCGAGACGGATTCCACACGCTGCAATACCAGCGCACATCCACGGCTACCACCAGCAGTGAGCAGCGGAATGAGAGTCCAGGTCGGATCCGCCACCTGGTGCACTCTGTGCAGAAGCTCTTCACCAAGTCCCACTCGCTGGAAGGCTCCTCCAAGATGAACGGCACCAAAGGAGACTCACGCTCGGAAAGCGGCCACCACCATCACGGACACCACCACAGCCACCACAAACACAGCAAGAGGAGCAAGAGCAAAGAGCGCAAAGCTGACTCAAAGCACCGCTCAGGGATCGCCGGGTGGTGGAGCTCTGATGATAACCTAGACAGCGACAGCACCTACCGGACTCCCAGTGTCATGAGTCGGCACCATGTGGACCACATAAGTCACTGCTACCCGGAATCGGTCCCAGGCCACTTTGGAGATCTTTCACTTAAGACTTCCAAGAGCAACAATGACGTGAAGTGCTCAGCTTGCGAGGGCATGGCCTTGGCTCCAGAGGGCAAGTTCATGAAGCGGAGCTCTTGGTCCACTTTGACTGTTAGCCAGGCCAAAGAGGCCTACCGCAAGTCCTCACTCAACCTCGAGAAACCTATGATGCCTCAAGACCTCAAGTCCCCCATGAGGCCTTGTCATTATCTCCAGGTCAGTGAAGCTGTAAGATTTTATAACAGTTGATCATTTTTTGTAATGTATGAGTGGTATACCAGCAGTCTGCATTTACCATTTTGGCATAGAACCATAGCAGTACACTTAGAATTATTTTTGAGAACAAAATTATATCCAAGCCTATAATGTAGCAATTTAACAGCCCTGCTGTTGCCGAAGTGCTTTCTGATTGTGTGTGTGTTTCTGATGATGGAGTGTGAAGAGTGGTAATGTAGTGCCATATTTGGGGACAAATTTATTAGCAGTACCAGTAGGATTTGATACCCTGAGGAGCTTTGCTAGGATTTAGAAATATTGCAAACAGTGAGCCATATTGATTAGCATTGATTGCATGGTACACAAATGTACATTACAGTAAAGGTACATCACTGTTTCCACCTTTCATTATTTAAGTTCCCCTTCATTTTTAGTGCTTGAGATAAACAACTTGAGATGGACTGCTGAAATAACTGTATGTGATTTTCTGACACCCTACCAGGGTTGTTCATATAGCTGCAGAACTACGAGTTTATCTCTGAGCTCAGCAGCAACTGTTTTAAATAATAAATAGTTTAAATAGTGGCCAAAAAGCTACCAAATTTCAGAAAGGAACTTTAACATGGTATATAGAACAAGATCATTCCACCCAGGAAAGAGTATCTCTTCTGACCTGAGCATGCACCAGGGGTTGTACTGGTGAAGGAGTTGTATGGACAGCTTCTAAGGGAGTGAGCAGAAGTGATTACACTTTATGAACTCTGAAGCTCAACCACCAGTGCACATTTTATATTTAATCCAATGGCTGCAAGGTGGGTAGAATGCAGATGCTTTTAAAAAGCACTCCCACCAGCATTTTTTATTTTTTTTGCTCTTTCTTACCTCCCAACCAATTCGTTCACAAGTTGGGAGGCAAGTGAATAAAACAAAGTCTCATTAGTGAGAGAATATGAAGAGGTTTAAAACATGATAAATCAAAAATATCCGAATGTATCCATCATATGGTGTGACTGCTCATGATAAATCTAATCTAGCTAGCAAACTAGGCTAGTTAAATAGCTGTTACTAGCTAGGACTAGTGAGAGTGTTGTTACAAAAGGTGCTCCAGTCAGTGATTTTTCTGGAAAGTGTTAAAGCACCCTAAGATTTACATGCACCAAAGAGTTGATGGTTTTATTTGGGAGACCAGTGAAGAGTAAATCAGTTTGGACAGTAACAATATATAATCTACAATACGGTGATTAGTGGAGGGAGAAGCTGCAGAGGTGAGAAATACAAATTTTTGTGAGAGAATTTATGTGCAACTTGAAGGTGCACAATGGGGTCAAGCAATACACCAAGATTACAAACCACTAGTGAAGGCTTAACAATGACACCATCAATACGGATGACAAAATCCGCCATCTTGAAAGCCATTGATTTTGTTATAGACCAGCCACGTTGGCGCTCTGTGGTCTTCTCAGTCCACTCATAAATAGTTCTGAGGCTTGGGTGGCATTCAGGGAAAGATGACCACTCACTGGGGCTATCATTGGCGGTATCAGCTTGACACATCAGGGAAAGCAGAAAGAGCCGAGATTAATGCTGTAAAATCGCTTGCTCCTGCTGACTCAGAAGAAAGCTCCACTGCTCATGACCTGCATTTATTTAGTGTCCAGCTTGGGTAGTAGTAGGGGATTAGATACGCTCGATCAATCTTAAGTGCACCAGTAGGATGGATAGGGCCACATGAGGGTAACTGTTAATTAGCGGGGTTTGTCGTAAGGGCTCGAAGAGTCGCTACAAGGGCGACTTTAAAGTCAGATGTGTGTTGTACACAAGGGGCGATCAGAACGGTTTGGAAAGATGGACAGGGGCTGGAACTTTTTTAGACGGAAGCTGAAATGATGCATGGACCCCTAAGCACAAGTTAGGTTAAGCACAATGTCTAATTAGTCAGAAAATTATGGCAGGTTATATCATTCTCTGCATGTTATTTGTACTCATAAAATGTCATATAATTCTAAGGTCTTTGAAATTACTGTGACCCTGCAGCCCATATGCTTACTATGCAAATGAGTGATTGAGATCAACCCACTTATGCTAATTACAGGTTTGTAAAAAGGTATTGACAGTTCAGTCAAGGTTGAGAGGTGTCAGTTCATAATTGCACAGCTATCATCACAGATAAACATCTCAAGTTAAGTGGGAGTTTTTATAAATTGATCACTTAATTGACTTAAATTGCAGGCTAATTCCACTGGACAAAGCCAGAGCCACATTACTCTTGATTTTTTTAACTAATTTATTTACTCATTTGGAGCTGCAGGGTTAGAATAAAAAGATCACTAGCACTTTGTATCAGACGCCTGCATCGGTCCGTCATCGTTATAACGCCAATTAGTTTAGGTTTGTGTTCATTGAGCGTGTCAGATAGGATTAACTACCAGCATGTGCCGCCATGACCTGAACCGTGCGAGAGCCGATGATTCTGATGCATCTGTGTTTCACGGCACTTAATGGGCTCCTTCGGCCGTGATAAACACACAGCGCCAAGAATAGCGCAACCCATCCATCCGGCTGCTGTTTCTGGCAGCTGTTATCAATGCGGACCTCGGTGACGCACGCGCTCGGGGAGATTTATGTCCCTTCGCTCTGAAGCAAACTGACTAAAAGGTTGCAACATCCACACCGAGCCATGTGTGTTGGGGTTGGGAGGGAGGAAATAAAGAAGCTATTTCTGGGATGTCTTTATCAGAAAGGTCAGTCAAGCAAGGGAGACAGAATTGTTCATTGAGAATGTGGCTTGAAGCAGAATCGATGCTAAAAAGTTTTTGCTTGTTTGCTTTATTGGTATGGCTTCTACTGTTTGTCTCAGACCATGTGGGCTGCCGAGCTACTCAGGCCAGATGGTCGATTTTGTGCGCAAGTCGTTCTTCTTTTAGTATCCTCAGTTGGATAGCACTAACACTTATGAAACAGCAACTGATGTAAAATGTCAAATATTGCTAGAAATCATTTGATTAATTTCTTGCTTGGCAAGACTACGAATGACGCACAAGGGATTCACCTCGTTCGTGTATCATTATTCAAAAGGAAACCTTGACAGCCTTAGAGCTCTGTCATTGAACAGGAGATGGCTTCTGTAGGTGTGTGTGTGTGTGTGTGTGTGTGTGTGTGTGCATGATGGACATGGACGTGACCTGACAATAAAGTCAAAGCAAAGTCATTGTTTTTATACCACAGCCAGTGGTTTGCCAATTATTAAATGTTTTATTAATTAAGAACATTATTCTTTTTAGCCGTTTATAGTTACATAAATTGATTACATGATGTTGTTACCGAGAAACCACGAAGTGTAAACTTCTCTGTCCTGAAGTTGTCGCAAAACTTATAGCTTTACCTCTGACTGTGGACACTGGAGACTCCTTCCATAAATGTTAGATAAACATCTCCTTAAAGAAAATGTCACCATATCAACGATGACATGTTTTGAATGCTCAGATTTGTTAATATTGTGTAAGTGCTCTGTAACAGACAGTGTTTTCTGAAAAAAAAAGGCTAGTGAGGAAACGATTGTTTATAGTCGCTATAACGTAAGCGATAACAGGAACTTGTTTTAAAAAGTAACCATAAACAGAAAAAAAAATGATGTATTTGTAATCATTGGCAAATTGCTATGGTATATGAGGAAATTAGGAGAACGTACGAGTTATAACAGTAACTCTGCAACTTTTGTGTGTGTCTGTGTGTGTGTGTGTGCGTGTGTGTGAAGTTGGCACAGAGAGTGTGGTGCAACGATGAAGTTAAGGAGTGCAGGTGTTAAACTGGCTGGAAAAGCCATTCTGCACCAGTTGAGTCATCCTGCTAACTGGCACTTCGTTCGCACTCGAGAACAAGCTCCCCTCTGGGTGTATACACACACACACACACATACACACACACACACACATACACTGCCCTCCCTCCTCACTTTTGTATGATCCCTGAGAGACTTCATCTTTCTCACGTGTCGTCTCTCAGTGTCTTTGCCGTCTCTCTCTCTCTCTCTCTCTCTCTCTCTCTCTCTCGCTCGCTCTGCTCTTGTGCTTATTCTATCTCGCCCTCAAGCTGTCCATTTTTACAGCAATGAAGGCTGTGTGAATGGAGTCGATTTGGTACTGATCAGAAGTTAATCTTCATACACGGGATTTATTCCATCACATCCTGCTCTTTTTCTTTCGGTATTTGCTTAACCTTCCTCTTACCTCGTGTTTCTCTTTTTTTTATTCACTCCCTTTTTCTCTGTGTCCTGCCATGCAGCAATTGATCTGAATCCAGTTTGACATGAATCCAGAGACAGATCACAGCTTTAGTGAAAAAAATGGCCAAAAATGACAGAATCCCTCTCAGCGGGTAATTGCATTTCGGATTACAATAAGCAGAAGAAAACCGAACGCTAGTTAGTTAGCATTTACAACAAGCATCTCATTCCAAGTGAACGGCAGAATGCTTTCCAGAAAGTCATTTAAACACAGTATGTGTCCAAAGTGTAAAATTTGTAAAATTCATTATGTTATAAACATATTTTATAGAAAATGATTTGTAAAGGATGTGTGATTATTTCTAAAGTATAACCTATTTTTCCTTATCTACCAGAAATGGACTTCTGCAAATGTAATACTCGTCCTTCAGTTGCACTAATTTGTGCACCACAATCTCTGAAACTGAAGTGACCTTCAGACTGCGGTATATAAAATTTTGTGAAATTAATCTATTTGCATTGACTCCGCGCTGTATTTTGCCTTTTTTTGGTTTCCACCACAATTTGCATATTCATTAAGACAAAGATTAAAACTGGAACGTCTCCAGAGATAGTGTTAATAGTTATCTTGCACACTTTTTGTACTTGCTTTCCCAGAGACTTACATTTCATGGGCTTCTTTATGTTGCCCTAATATGGTAAAAATATTTGTTAACAAGTCAGGTAAAGGAAATAGACATATTTTTCTGCGGAGGGAACATGGGACTGAGGAGACTTTGGGCTAAAATATAGGAGAATAAAGCACCCTGGGAACATAGGGCCTTCAATATAATACATTAGACAGGTGAAGAAAAATACAGTAATGGCAACAGACCAGATGAGTCTTATTGTAGGGGGAACAGGACCCTCCGAACACTGGGTTTGGGAAATGTAGAACCCTGACAACATACGACTCTGACACGAAGGTCCGTGAAATATAGGGTCCTGCAAACAGTAATCTGGAAATATAGGGTCCTGGAAATTTAGGTCTCTGTAAGCATAGGGTCCTGGAAATATAGGGTCCTAAAAATACAGGGATCTGTAAACAGTAATCTGGAAATATAGGGTCCTAAAAATATAGGGTCCTGCAAACAGTAATATGGAAATATAGGGTTCTGGATATTGAGGTCTCTGTAAGCATAGGGTCCTGGAAATATAGGGTCCTAAAATATAGGGTCCTGCAAACAGTAATCTGGAAATATAGGGTCCTAGAAATACAGGGATCTGTAAACAGTAATCTGGAAATATAGGGTCCTAGAAATAAAGGGATCTATAAACAGTAATCTGGAAATATAGGGTCCTAGAAATAAAGGGATCTGTAAACAGTAATCTGGAAATATAGGGTCCTAGAAATAAAGGGATCTGTAAACAGTAATCTGGAAATATAGGGGCCTAGAAATAAAGGGATCTGTAAACAGTAATCTGGAAATATAGGGGCCTAGAAATAAAGGGATCTGTAAGCAAAGGCCTCTGGAAATATGGGAACCATGAAACCTAAGGTCCTGGGAAAAAAGGTTCCTGGAAAAACACAGGCTTCTGGAAATACAAGGTTCTAGAAACATAATGTCCTGGAAATGTAGCGCTCTGTATAAATAGGTAGAGTACTTTATTGATCTCTGAGGGAAATTGTTCCAGAGTCCTGTATTCTAGAGTCCTGTAAAAGCTCTAGAAACATAGAGGGCTAAAAACATATGGAACTTGAAAAATAAGTCTCTGGAAATATAGGGTCCTGGTAATATAGGGATCTGAAAAAATAAGTCTCTGAAAAAAATAAGTCTCTGGAAATATAGGATCCTGGAGATAAGCATCTGGAAATATAGACGTCTTGAAAGATAGGACTATGGAAAATAAAAATCTGGAAATATAGGACTATGGAAAGATAGAAGTCTGGGAAATAGAAGTCTGGAAATATAGGACTGTGGACATTATAATTATAGGAAGTGTGGAAACATATGGCCCCAGAAATGTAGGGTCCTGGAAAAATTAGATTCTGAAACACAGGGAATAAACCATCAGGTGCAGGGTGGAGCTGTGATTTAAAACCGTTCTAATGCGTGAGGTTGCTGAATAAATGTGATGAGTCAGTGATCTCAGTCTGTCAGTGGGATGAATCCTGAACCTCTCTCACTCTGATCAGGGAATTTCACTGCTGCAATCCAACGCAATCAGCGTTCCTCTCTCTCTACGGCCATCTCTGTGTGTTTCATACACTCCAGTGTTACACACTAGGCTAGCAAGTGAGTGTATGTGTGTGTGTGTGTGTGTGTGTGTGTGTGTGTGTGTGTGTGTGTGTGTGTGTGTGATTAGACGATTATCTCACACACCTTACACTTCAATATTATTAACAAGAGCAACACGAACTCACACTAGCGCTAACACTCTGAACCTTAATGACTCCACTTGTGTTGCTTTTTCTTTATCTATCTCTCTTTTTCTCATTTTCACTCTCTCACTGTCGTCTTCCTCAAGCTCTCTGTCATCTCTCTCTTCTAACACTCATTTTTCTCCACCTCCCTTTAATTCAATTTCATTTCCTTCAAGTTGGCTTCACCTTTAGATGTCTCTCTTTCATTTTATCACTCGGTCTCTCTCATGGCTCTCATTATTTTCCTACTTTTTTTTTTTTTTTAATTTTTATCTTTCTCTTATTCTCGTTTTTTTTTTCCTCTCTCATCCCTTTTTTTTATACCAACTCATTTCTCTTTCCTATTTAACTCTCTCTGTGTCTAACACATCCTTACTCTCTACTGTCTCTGTCTCACTCTCTGTCTTGCTGCAACCCTGTCTGTCTGCCTCTCTGTGTCCCCCTTTGTTTGTTTGTTTGCTTGTTTCTTTCTTTCTTTCTTTCTTTCTTTCTTTCTTTCTTTCTTTCTGTGTTTCAATCTCTCTCTCTCTCTTTGTGACATACCCCCTTCTCCCCTTCTTGCTTTCTATCCCTCCCTCTCAGTCTCTCTGCTTCTCTGGCTTACTGTCTCTCTGTCTTTCTGCCTCTCTCGAAGCCCCTCTGTCTCTCCATCTCTGTCTTTCAGTCTCTTTCTCTGTCTCACTCTGTGTCTCTGCTTCTCTGCCTTTCTATCTGTCTTTCTCTCTCTCTCTCTGACGTTATGTCCCTTTCACTGTCTCTCTCCCGCTTTCCTGCCCTGTCTTTCTCTATCTCTATCTCTATCTCTATCTTTGTCTCTCTGCTTCTCTGGATCTTTCTCTCTCTCTCTCTCTCTCTCTCTCTCTCTCTGTGATCAGCCCATCATCAACACACTCATTACCTCGAGAACTAAAGCAGCCACCAACAGCCTGTCAGCAAAAGTAGCTCAGAGTAATCCCTTGCTCAAATTCCTTAAGGAAGAGAGGGAGAGAGGCAGAAAAAAAGAGAGTCAGAGAAAGAGAATTAGAAGCAGATCAGGATGGGAAATCAGAGAGTAAAAATGAGTTACATGGAGAGAGAGAGAGAGACTTTGAATAAACACGAGCACTGTGAGGGAGAAACACACAGCTCAATAACACTTCATTGAGCTACGAGGCTAATGCAGCTAACAGTAATGGAAGTCTGTCTCAGCCAAAATCTTTACTGTAAATATGAGCCTCAAACCACGTCCCGTTCCTCAGTGAAGTGAGGTTTAGGACACAGTGGGACTTCCTGTCATCTGTAACACTTCATGAGGGCAGCCATCTTGGACTTCACACAAACGGATAAAAAAGCGTATGTAATCGTTAATATGGTAAAGTTATCTGTAAAGAGACATTTATCGAACATTTATGGAAGGAGTCTCCAGTGTCAGCGCTTTGTAGCAGTCAGAGGTGAAGCTGATTTTTACACTTTTTCACGTTCCATCAGTGTTCTGTAGACATGCGACATAACCGACAGTTCATGTCACCTCTTGGGAAAAAAAAAAGATAACAGTCCAGGAGTGAATGGAGCTCAAATGTCATAGTCATCCATACACTCTTATACACACACACACACACACACACACACACACACACACACACACACACACAGAGTGAAGCCTGTGGGTTAATTAGGTCTAAAAGGAATTAGATATTTTTAGCTCCTTAATTACGCCCAAAAGCCGGGGGATGGGGCCAAGCTGTGTGGAGATTAGCCTAATGTGAAATTAGTGATTAACTAAAAAAAAAAAAAAGAAAAAACAGAGAGACCTGGCCATGAGAGCAGACAGGATGTGTGTGTGTGTGTGTGTGTGTGTGTGTGTGTGTGTGTGTGTGTTTGTGTGTGTGTGTTTCAACAACTCCAAACACACCCCAAATATATCGCTTTCACTTTTGTTCGTGTAGTGTTTTGGAACATTTAGTGTAGTTTGTTAAAAATTAATTATTAAATAATAATAATAATAATAATAATAATAATAATAATTATAATAGAATATTAAGTTATTGATTCCTATACCACAGCGCTGTAGAGTTCTGGATTCTGATTGGTCAGAAGGTGTTGATTAATTTTCTATAACAGCAGCTCTGACAGCAGTGCACTGTGTGGAAGTGTTCTGTAAGGAGACATTTTTTTAACTTGTATTAAATAAGGAAGGAGTCTCCAGTGTTAGCGCTTGTGGTTTGTGGTTTCTCAGTAAGCTGCAGGGTTTTTTTTCGTCTTATTAACTCAATAGTTAATTAATTAATCTCTTGTTAAGAGAGAGAAAAAAGACAGGCTGGTGAGGGTACGCCCGTTTATAGATGCTATAACGTACCTGAGAACAGGAACTAACCTGTTTCCTGGACGTTCCATGATATTAAATGTAACTATAAATGGATAACAAATATAACTTGACATCCTATATTAAATATAAATATAAATTTAGAATTGTTACTGTTGGCACATCACTTAGCTTGATGTAAAATGTTACTGAAATCATTATAACCTTGCTAGCTCAAATAAGCATTAACGTAGCAGCAATGATTGCACAAAGGAAAGCTCTGGCAAGTGAACAGATGGGTAGATGGTCTCTCTTTCCCTCTCTCTATCTCTCACACACACACACACACACACACACACACACACACAACTCTCACTGATGTTCAGAGAGACACCTCAAGGGCTCAGAGTATCTATGATAAATCTACAGTGCTAAACCTGTCATGCTGTCATATTCATAGCACCAACTCTCAACTCATATAAATCACACACACACACACTCTTAACTGTGTAAATTAATCACTGGCAAATTTATATCCTCAACTGAAACAAATCTATGTGTACTTCTGTTAATTGCTCGTGGTCACACATTGTAATATTACACATGTAATACACGTGTAACGTTATTTAGCTAAGTTTATTTGAGTAACGTTAACACCATCCCAACGTTTTCCTGTTGGGAAAAATATAAGCAAATGAATTAATCCATTTTAAAAGCTGTATCATTTCCTATTTTAATTTCTATTCTATAATATTTTTGACAAGATGGACAAAAAAATTGACCCTGCCTTAACACCAGCATTTTAAAGACATTTTTAAGCATTTTTTAAGAAATCTATCATTTTTTTTCTCAAAATCTCTTCTCTCACAGATGAATTTCCTTCTGTGTTTCTAGCTCCCGCACAGCAGTGCAAATATTACAGACAAAAAAAAAAATACTCATAACTGAGGTTCCAGCTTTCACCCGGTTTCTATTCGATTATCAGGACAGAGGAGCTCACGCTTTGTGGTTTCTCAGTAACATGACAAGCTGCGTTTTTGTCTTATTAACTTCAAGTGAGAGAAAAAAGAGAGTCTGTTGAGGGATCGAAGATGAAATGAAATGATAACAGGAACTAACCTGTTGTTCCACAACATTAAATGTAAGAGTGGATAAATGGATAAAAAAAATGTAATTGTCAGCAAATGGCTGTGGTGTAAGAGGAATAAAACACTTCAGGATGTGCTTTTCTAGAAAAATAATCAACGTCAGCGTGGTAACAGTACCAGCGCTTCTTCACACCACCGTGTCGTTGATTATTTTCCTATAACAGCACGACACCGAGTTTTTTTAACCTGGCTTTTTTAAACAATAACAACACGTGATATGTCTGAATTACTCAGTGAACTTTTTTCTTAATTTAATTTTATTCATTTATGCAGATATTTTTATCTAATCAAGCTGTGCAACTGAATGTCATGGATGTTGCTCAGGGGTCATTATTATTCCAAACACTAGCTGAGAAAAATAACCTCTGAGCCACCACCAGTCACAGCTACACATTTCTAAGTTTAAGAATAACAAGTGTACCTGTTTCAAAAAAAATCTTCTGACCTTTCAGTAGCTAGAACTGAAAATCATGTAGTTTGTGATGTCATTATCTATAGCACAGGTTTAAGCAGAAATAGAGATGCATTAATACGTTTTTTTTTTCAGAGTTTTTGGTACTCATCCATACAGAAACGAGTAACCTACTTCATAGTAATCAATCAGGAGCATCATGGAGCATTTTATTGAGCCCTGTTTATGTCGGTTGCCGCAGTGTGCTGCTGATAGTGAACTCCTCGTGCTTTTTACGTGCACTCAAAGCAAAGAGAAGCAAAGTGTTTGCCCTGGAGTCTCAGTGCTCAGTGCTCGCCGATCTGAACTGCTCTCTCACCAGCGATGGTTTCAGTCACACTCGATTCATTGCTCGTTTGCATGCGTGCAGTTCACAGCATATTTTTCCTGACCACGCTCGCTGTCACTCAGGTTGGTCGTCCTCTCTTTCTCTCTCTCTCTCTCTCTCTCTCTATTAAACACACTGTTTAAACTTCATAAAGAGGTTTTATCAGGTTACTTGTATTGTAGGAAGATGCTGTAGTTCCTCCTACAGAACAGTTTGCAGTCTGCTTTGTTTTCATTGCCATCATTAGTCATAAAACACGCCCAGGTCATCCAGATCATTTCATGTCATCCATTCATTAGCGAGACAACGTACATTTGGCTTATGTCATAGTATCTCCTGGTATCCGAGCATTTTTACAAATAAATGAGAATTGGTATCCAGTCAATACCCGATACTGGTATCAGTCTCGATGCATCCCTAAGTACAACTATTTCAATTTCAGTACCTAAGTATACCATCATACTAATCTATACGTGTATCATAACACGTCTACCCTGTACATTTTGGATCGATTGTTCATCAGTGCACCTCTTACTACCTGTTCATCCTGTCAAACTTCCCACCACTGATCAATTCATTAATCATGAGAGATGAGACAGGGTCCTTCTCACTAAAACACTCAATGTCGACAGCGTGAACAGGGACTCCTCCTAAAAATATCCTTCAAACATCAAGGATGCTATTAAAGAAAAACTGTTTCAGACATTTGACCTTGACCCGGTTTGGATTCATTTCAAAATCTAATCAGTTCATCTGCTGGTTACAATGATAGCTCCATATAAATCCAACAAGCATTCAGCCACTCGTTTTCGAGATATCGCGCTGATGAGAATCTCAGATCGACGCACAGACAAAACCCGAAAACGTAACGCCTCCACCACCTTGTGACGGAGGCATAAAGATATATTTTAAAAACACATCATTAAATGTGAGTAAGCATCTTCATCCGTTGCTAGTGGATCTGATCGTATCTGCTACACGCCAGCATCCGGAGTGTTTTCACTTGTATTTTTGTGGCATGTTAGATTCAGAATTGATTTCCCTCTGGTGAATGATTGGAGTGTAGTGTGCAGTGAGCAGGGTTTAGTAGTGATGGATTGGGCTGTACAAACCGTTCTATACTATTATATTGTAAAATAGTCTTTATCTCCAACCATAATGAATCCTGAAAGCTCTCCAGTTCCATATGTTGCAGTTGTAGCTCTCAGTCTGCATTCTAAATAGAGTCTAAATAGAGTTCTTGTCACACCTAAATGTTTTAACTATGATGTTCTGTCTGGGTCAGAATAACCCAATCATCCTAAAATAGATTTTCCCAACATTAAACATAATTAATTAGCTTTGATTTAGTTTCTCTAACAAACACGAGGTCTCATTCGTAAAAATAAAATCTCGTATTTCTCTTACAGAGGTGATGGTCAGGTCATATCGACTCTGAGTAAGAAGTAAAACACTCGGGTGGTGTGATGAAGCGGAGTTACTGTTTTATTTTCCTATAACAGCATGTCCTGAAGTGTTTTATTCCTCTGTCAATGATTACAGTGTTTTATTTATTAAGCATCGAACATGTCATAGTTTTTATGAGTATTAAGCTACATTAAGGTTGAGGAACATCCGTGAAATAAGTTAGTGTCACATGAATCATGTGTTTTGTTTATATAGTCGTGAGGTTTTCTTTACGTCATGTGATTGTGTCTGAACATGTGCATTCTCTGTTATTCCTGAGTTGCTGTGTTCTTTGTTATTTCTGAGTTCCTCTGTTCTCTGTTATTCCGGAGTTGCTGTGTTCTCTGTTATTCCGGAGTTGCTTTGTTCTCTGTTATTCCCGAATTCCTGTGTTCTTTGTTATTCCCGAGTTCCTCTGTTCTCTGTTATTCCGGAGTTGCTGTGTTCTCTGTTATTCCCGAGTTCCTGTGTTCTCTGTTATTCCCGAGTTGCTGTGTTCTTTGTTATTCCCGAGTTACTCTGTTCTCTGTTATTCCGGAGTTGCTGTGTTTTCTGTTATTCCTGAGTTGCTGTGTTCTCTGTTATTCCCGAGTTACTCTGTTCTTTGTTATTCCTGAGTTCCTGCATTCTTTGTTATTCCCAAGTTCCTGTGTTCTCTGTTATTCCCGAGTTCCTGTGTTCTCTGTCATTCCCGAGTTACTCTGTTCTTTGTTATTCCTGAGTTCCTGTGTTCTCTCTTATTCCTGAGTTCCTGTGTTCTTTGTTATTCCCGAGTTCCTGTGTTCCCTGTTATTCCCAAGTTCCTGTGTTCTCTGTTATTCCCGAGTTCCTGTGTTCTCTGTCATTCCCGAGTTACTCTGTTCT
>CM074983.1:2324557-2345204 GCA_037576825.1 Pangasius krempfi | reverse complement strand
CTGCTCTGTGTGTATCTGCCTCTCTCTATAGCCAGTCTGTGGCTGCTCTGTGTGTATCTGCCTCTCTCTATAGCCAGTCTGTGTCTGCTCTGTGTGTATCTGCCTCTCTCTATAGCCAGTCTGTGGCTGCTCTGTGTGTATCTGCCTCTCTCTATAGCCAGTCTGTGGGTGCTCTGTGTGTATCTGCCTCTCTCTATAGCCAGATTGATTATTGTTAGTTATGTCAGTGAGGAGGCTTTTTTCAATGTTCATTTCATGGTTTTTCAGGGCTTTAAAATGATGAGTTTCCAAAATTTGATGGCTCTTTTCTCAGTGTGGATTAGAAGAGGGTATTGGCCTAATTCTGTCCTGCGTGCATTGTTAGGTGTGTTCCTGTGACCCTGAGGATGCTTTTACAAAACTCTGCATGCATGGCTACAATTGGATGTTTGTCCCATTTTTCAAATTCATGATTTAGGAGAGGACCCCAAACTCTCTCTCTCTCTCTCTCTCTCTCTGTCAGTCTGTCTCTCTTTAGCTCTCTATCTGTTTGTGTGTCTCTCTCTCTGTCTGTCTCTCTGTCAGTTTGTCTCTTTCTCTGTCAGTCGGTCTCTCTGTCTCTCTCTCAGTCTGTCTGTCTCTCTTTCTGTCTCTTTGTCTCTCAGTATTTCTCTCCCTGTCTCTCTCCATGTCTCTCCTCTTTTTTCCTCTTTTTTAGTGCTGGTCGCTTTCTCTTTCTCTATCTCTCACTCTGTCTCTGCCCTCCTTCCTCTCTCCTCAGTGTTTTTCTCCCCATCTCTCCTTTCTTTCTTACCTCTTTCTGTTTGTTCAGGTTCTTTTTTCTCACTCCTTTCTTTCCCTCCCTTTCCTTTTGATTCTTTGTCTCCACCACTCTGTTTATCTTTCAATCCTCTATCTGTCATTCCTTCTCCGTCTTCTTCTTTCTCTACCTCCACCTCTCCCTCACTTTACTTCTTGCCTTTCACTTTTATTGTACCACTCTTTTCTTCATCTTACTTTTTGTTCATTCTATATTTTTCTTGTTTTCTAAACTTTCTTTCTCTTGTTCATTCTCTGAGTTTCTTCTTTTTATCTCCGACTTTTTCTTTCTCTCCTCTAATCTTTGTTTTTTTCACACTTTTCTTCTGTCATCCCTGATTCTCTTGCTCCCTCCTATCTCTCACTGTTTGCTTTTTTCAATTTTGTCTCATCTCTCTGTTTCTTTCTCTCTCTCCTTCTCTTAATCTCCCTTTCTTCTGCCTTTGTCATACTGTATTTCACTCCAGTTCATTCAAAAGTTCTCTCTCTTTAGCGCTTCTCTTTGGCATTTATTTGATCACTCTTTCCTTTGTCTCACTTCCTGTCTCCTTTTTTCACCTCCCTCTCTTCCTTACTTGCTTTCCTTCTCTATTCCACAGGTCCTACCTGACTCTTGTGTCATCTCTATCTCTATCCCTATCCCTTTCCCTCTGTTTCTCTTCTACTCTATCTCTCTGTCTCTGTCCTCCTCATTCCTTTATTTCACTTCCTATCTCCTTGCCTCCCTCCATCTCTTTCCCTTCACTACTCTTCACTATTTTTTACCTCAGTTTTCTCTCTACTCTCTCTTTGCACCTTCTCTCTCAATCCCTTTCTCTCAATTTCTTCCTCTCGCTCTTTCATTTTCGAGTGTTTACCCCATGTCCCGTACTCTCTCCTTTTCTCTCTCTTGCTTTTTCTTTCTTTTTTTTCTTGTGCCTTTGTCCTTTGAGAAGTCGAGCACATTCTGTCCATGTCATGATGGGACACTGATAAGACGAGTGCTCTGAGCCTCACTGAGCTTCACAGAGAGAGAGAAAGAGAGAGAGAGAAACAGAGACAGGGAAAGACACAGGGTAGACTAAAGGTCGGAATGTCATTTAGGGTTGCCAACAGACCTGTTTAAAAGATTCTCTTCTTTTCTAAACCTGTTCTGTTTCTTCTCTCCACCTGCAGCTCATACCGTTTGGATAAATCAAGCAGTGACACGATGAAGTACCTCACCAATTTCGCTGCAGATTTAAGGTGAACACACACACACACACACACACACACACACTTAAACATCATTTTTACTGAGTGATTTGGCCAAAAATTTAATTTGCACAATTTTCCCCTTACTACTGTTAATGTTACTTATAAACTTATAGTGACCAGATACAAACTTCATGCCTACATCCTGAACCACATTTAGGTTAAAGGTAAAGCACATTTCATTTTCTTTATCAGATTATTCATTAGTAGCTAGTTAATATATGTAAAGTTCCCTCACCATTAAAGAAGACTAACATCCAGACCTTTGTTATGTTTAACATTCAGCTTGTTATACTTTTTAGTTTAGAAGCACACTGGCAGGTGTATACAAGGCTAATTAACAAATCCAAGTAGGATGATTTTGGTGTGTACTTTGCACAATGCTGCTTAGAGGACAAAAGTTTCTATTCCATTCCAATCTGGATGTTCACAAACCCATCAATAAACCTAATGTACGAAAATGTTAATGAACCTGGCCTACTAAAATCCCATCAATCAAACTGACCTACCAAATATTGATTAATGAACCTGGTCTACAGTGTACCAATTAGCCTGTGTTAATGGAGAAATTGCCAAGTCAAATTCCTTGTAAGCGAACTCTTACTTGGTCAATTCTGATAAATAAGCCTGGTGTATACGACCCTATAAATAAACCTAGACTACCAAGAACCCTACCAACAAGCCATTAATGAACTTGGCCTACCAAAAGCTCATTAATGAACTTGGCCTACCAAAAGCTCATTAATGAACTTGACCTACTGAGAAGCCATAAATAAACCTGGCCTACAAAATACAACAGTGAACTTGGTCTAACATGAACCTATTAATGAACCTTGGCCTAAAAGGAACTGAGAAATAAATCTGGCCTACCAAGAACCTATGAATAAACCTGGACTACCATGATGTCATCACAGAACCAACCCTATGGAGAACAGAGCAAATAAGCCTGTCCAGAGCAAAAAAATAAAACAGTCCATGAACATGGACTACCAAGAAGCTGTTAATGAAATTCAACTACGAAAAAACAGTCAATGAACCTGGACTACCAGGTTTTTTTGGTGGTCCAGGTTCATTGACTGGACTACCAAAAAAAAAACAGTCAAACAACTAAAAAACAACTTCTACAATAGTCAATGATCCAAGACTACCAGGAACCTGTCAATGAAACTGGACTACCAAAAAACAGTCAATGAATCTGTTCTACCCAAAACAGAATATAAACTTGGACTACCAAGAACCAGTCATGGAACCTGAACTACCATGAGCCAGTAAATAAACCTGGACTACCAAGAACCTGTTGATAAACCTGGACTACCAACAAAAAACAGTCAGTGAACCTGAACTTTTAAAATAGTCAGTGATCAAAAACTACCAAGAACCTGTTGATAAACCTGGACTACCAAAAACCTGTCAGTGAACCTGGATTACTAAAAACCTGTTAATGAACTTGGACAACCAAGAACCACTGATGAACCTGGACTACCAAAAAAAAAGTCAGTGAACTTGGACTACCAAAAAAAACAGTCAGTGATCCTGGACTACCAAGAAGAAACTAATAGATAATGAGCAACCATGTGGGAAGCAGAAGAAACTAATTCAAGCAATTCCTCCAACAGTAGTAGTCTATTTTGAAAAAATTCTGAAAACATTTCTTGTATTGCATCTTTGAAAACAAAATCATCCTGTTTGGTTGGAAGATAAGATATTTGCAGAGGGTAAAGAAGATGCTTGCTGTGGACAGTTTTGCCCTTTTAGCCCTATTGGCAACCAAACTCTAGTCTTCTTCTCTGTCTCAGTGTGATTGGCTCACTAACAAGCCACTGATTTGCATTTTCCTTCATTTCTCACTATTGATCAGATGCTTCAGCACAACGACCAATCGAAGAAGCTATTTTCAGGTGTTAAACACATCAGTGATTTGGCAGGATCCATGGAGCGAGACAGAGCATGTTCTCATCGAACTGTCAGTGTCCTGGTGTTACTTTTTCTCCGAGTCATACTGACGCAGGACAGTGTGACGTCTTCTGTCTTTTAGCTTCAGGTCCAGATAGTTTTACAGTCTATCAGCCTTGATTTAAAAATGTGTACCGCTTCGAGGAGCCAGTAGGAGGAATCAGTAGTCTTTAAGTTCATGACAAACTGTCTTTGTCTCTTAATTTATCAAAAACTAATGCCTACGTTCTACACCCCCGATACTTATTTCACAATAATTGTTGAAACAAATCCATTTTTAGCTTAATCCTCATATGAATGGAATGGAAATTTGTTTGAACATCTTGATTGCTTATCGTGCTTACAAATGTGTCTTTGAAAGTTAATTTGACAAATACTGTGTATAACTGTATATTACTGGGGCTATACTGTATTTTTTTTGTTGTAATTGTTAAAAATCCATCACCCAACTCTTCCCACAATCTCTCTCTCTTTTTCTCTCTCTCTGTTCAGTCAGAGCTACCATCTGCAAGCGTCAAGGGACATCCACCCCAGCATCACGCTGGACCCATCACCCAATTACAACTCACCCAAATTTCGATCAAGGAACCAGAGCTACATGAGGGCAGTTAGCACGCTGAGCCAAGCCAGCTGTGTCAGCCAAGTGAGCCAGGTGAGTGCGCATTTTTCCAGCCACGTCACCTGGAAATGAATCCTGAAGGTCATTCTACTCAGATTGGAGAAAGGGTCCACCAGAATTTGAGAAAAAGTTCTTACCATCTTACCAGTGCATGCCATTAGTGCCATTGCCTAGTTTCCAGCATGGAGACTAATTTTGGATTTGAACATATATTCTTCTGTTTCGGTAATTAATTATGCAAACTTTTCTTCACTACAGTAAGTATTTAAACAAATTAAGCCATAGCGACCTCCAGCATTCTCATAAAAATCTGTTATAGTTGATTACATGTATTTAAAACTCACCATTAATGTTGCATGTTGGTTTTATCCTCAGGTTTAAAAATGTATCATAGTGCTGAAGCACTGATAATGTGCTTTATTGTGAGCTGGAGAGTTTTAGAGCCTTTAAACAGAAAGGAAAATACTCAATAAAGGATAACCTCACTGCTTCGCCGCTGGTTCTTACGTTTGTATTAATCGTCTGACTTATCTGTCTTTAAAATCTAAAGCCCACCTTCCAAATGGATCGTATTGATTGTGGTCAATACGTCTTCAAGATAAGGTTTTTCTCCCTCTGTACGATTCTGCACTCGCACCTCTGAAGGTTGTTAAGGACAATACATTCTGTGCTAGAACAAGTTGGAAATCTGAGATCTTGGAGATTGGCAAATCTTTCAGGACTTTGGAGATGCTTATCAGAGAGTGTTTTCCGATTAGCTCAGCGGGTAACGGTCACGAATGGAAGAGGAATGTCATAATTAACTTTACTGAAAACTAGCACACTTTACAGATTTGTATCTAGTTGTCAAATTCAGCAACGATGTGAATTAAGGGAAAATAAATTACATGGAGTCATATCTTCATGAGTATGTATCTCTCATTCCAAGACAATACAGTGTGCAACTTTATTCAGTGCTGCCTCGTACCTCCCAAAAGCAGGCCAGTAGGTGAATTGGCATGCATGAAGGACTGGCATTCCATCCAGGGTGTATTCCTGCCTCACGCCCAGCGTTCCCAGGATCTACTGCAACCCTGACCAGTATAAAGTTCTTACTGAAGATGGATGGAGGGGTGGACTTCCATTACTTTTAGCTGCATTAGACTCGTAGCTCCAGAGAAGCACCAAACATGCCTTGGCTAATTGAGTACTTTTATTATAAAGAGAACCTTCTAAACATTTAATTTCTCAACAAAATACTAAGGTATTGTTTCTCAAAAAAAATATTGAGAATATAGAAAAAAATTTCTAAAGTGTCAAAAACAGGAGAAAATAAGGGGGAAAGAGGAAAACATTATACAGATAAGTTAAAAGGTATAAATGTTTTAAAGAGGACTAAAACTAGGATATTCTCTGTAAGAACTAAAGCAGTGTTTTTATATGTCAGTTGAAAATTGTTGAGAAGAAAGAGAAAGTGTGAATGAGGGAAGGTAGGAGGTAAACCCCTGCTTTCTGAAAAAGAGAAGGTTATAAAAGTGGGAAAGGTGAGAACAGAAGTCAGACTACTTGACAAAAATTGGACAAATTGATTCCCCTCGTTGCTTTCTGGTCATTTCAGGTGAGCGAGGCTGAGATGAACGGCCAGTTTGAGTCGGTGTGCGAGTCAGTGTTCAGCGAGGTGGAGTCGCAGGCCATGGAGGCGCTGGATTTGCCCGGCTGCTTCCGCACACGCAGCCACAGCTACCTGCGTGCCATCCAAGCCGGCTACTCGCAGGATGACGAGTGTGTGCCTTCCATGAGCTCATCCACCGTCACCTCCACCATCAGGTCCACGGCTGGTGAGTCGCCTGGCAGAGTGTCAGATTCATTATGAAAAGCCGTGAAGCCTCCGATTCAGTGTGACTGACAGGGAAATCAAAACACTCAAGCTATATGAGCAATATAATATTTATACCACAGCGCTGTTGAGTTCTCGATTCTGATTGGTCAAAAGGTGTCGATTAATTTTAAATAGCAGCAGCACTGACAGTAGTGCGGCTGTCAGACTGTTTATAGCTGCTATAACGTAAGTGATAAATTACTAGGAACTATCCTGTCTCACGGACGTTCTGCAACATTTAACTACAAATGAATAAAAAGTGTGTCGTTCATTAATAAATAAAAAATAATAATCATTGGCAAAACGGCTGTGGTATAAGAGGAATAAAACACTTCAGGATATGCTGTTATAGGAAAATAATCAACTGCAGGGTGGTGACCATAACTCCGCTTCAACACACCACCCCATCGCTGATTATTTTTCCATAATAGCACAACACAGGTTGTTTTATTCTTTACACAGTAGGTACATATGTATGTCCTGAACCCTATGCTTAAGCGTGGGACTAAGCTTGTGGTGGTCCAGCTATTTTGGAAATTTTTGCATGTTCTTGCTGCAGTTATTTCATTCATTATTTGAAATAAATAGTAGCTTTATGTGGCCTAGAATGCCGCGTTAGACCGAATGTGTGAAAAAAACACGATGTACATCTGCTTCATTGTGCATTCATAGCAAATATGAGAACTAGTCTAGAGCATCAGATGTAGTAACTGTCACAAAAATACATTTTAGTCAAAGGTGGACAAATCAGTAGCACCCAGGACAAGGAAATTTCATGTCCGGGCTATTCATTTGTTTTGTAGTTGCCTGGTGGACAATTACGTTGAACAACAAGAAAAAGTAAAAATCCTACTCCTTATTAACTTTCTCAAAAAAGGTACCTTTGTTATGTAAGTTTAAACACAAACGTGTTTCATGCTGTATCTATAGCGAGTGCTTCCAAATCTCACTGCCTACCGCACTACACACGTCAGTCAAGACAATCTGGCTGACAGTAGAACAGTTTTGTCTAGACACATCAGTAAGCATGACAGATGATCTTTTCAGAATAAGGAACACTCTTGTGTAGAAACCAAGCAAAACGAAGTGTCGCACAAGTTCATCAAGTCTCCTGCTTACTACACACCGTCACTTTGTAGTTAAACATGTTGACGGAAAAGACATTTGCTAGCCAGGCCCTCGCGATGTGAGGAGAAAACAGTGCAGCTTATAGCCAAAATTTGGCCAGTGACTTGCTGACTGACTGTTGAGGGCACAGCATTCTTTTAGAAACTTTATACAAGAGGATAATGATTTCCTTTAGTCAAAATGAATGCATTTGTTTAGCTAACTAGCTCAGCATACGACTTTTTAGCCTAGTTACTTTCAAGGCAGCCAGAACATGGAACTGGGAGATTTCACTTGCTAATGAATTTATGATTTGTCCACCCCTGTTTAGTGCACATTCTTCACTGTTAGTTTGGATTTCGTATTGTGGATAGGACACAAGTGTGCTTATTTGTATCCTATTGGTATTAGTATCTTTTCTATGTAGTGGCGCATGCATGTATTCTGTACTGTGTTTGGCATGGCATGCATGCATGTTATCTGCTTATGAGCAAAGTGACTGTTCTGTCTGCCAAAAAAGCAAAAAAAAAAGAAAGAAAAACAAACAAACAAAAAAAACAGGTAAGTTCTGGTGTGCCTTAGAGAGTTAGGCAATGAACCCTATTGAATTCAGACTCTCAGGGGAAAAAGTAAAGCAGAAAACGCTGAAAAGTGAAACATCCAATTACAATTTCCTTTCCCAATCAGTGTCCTTGCATTATTCCACTGTGTACATTCTTCTAAAGATATTCAAGTTTGGATCTCCACTTTGCCCTGTTTTCTGGCTAGCTCACGGAGCAGGCAGGGAGGGGTTGAGAAGTGATGAGCTTGGAATATGATGCGATCTCTGCTGCCCGGTTCAATGCTTCTCACTCAGTGGGCTTTGTATTCTCTCATTCTCCAGGATTCTGTAGTTTCCATTCCCTTTATCTACTTTTCTCTCTCGCTATTTTTTTCTGTGATGTGCAGATGTTTTCAAAACCATTTCAGTGTTGAGTTCTCTCTCCTACAGGGCCTGTGGCTGGTACAGCTCTTGAATGTCTTGAGTTTTCAGAGATTGTTAACAATGAAAGGTGTAACAAGTTGCAAACGATCTTGGGGGAAAAAATATGAGCATCATTATGGGACACTCAGCTATAGGCGGCTTCCAATTTTTTTGGCCATTTAGGAAACAGGGCTAGGGACAGCTGGAGAGACTTTCAGTATGTTTACACTGCCTTCTCACTGAAATACATTTGCAATTATTTTGGTAACTGAACTATATTGGCTCTCCCATAAAACTTTTGTGTGTCAGTAGAACCCTCCATGATTCCACTTGGTTATTCCTGGTCAGATTTTTTAAAGGGTCTGTGTGGGCCTTTCATATTCAATAGGGTTCATACCTGCTCTGCTTAGACACACAGAGAGATTAGGTTGAAAGCTTTGCTCGCATTTGTCTCTTTTCAATGCACAAAACATAGGGCTTCTGCTAGTCAGAGGGATGGGGGATTTGATTATGCTCAGAGATGTGGTTGTTATTATTCTCTTCAGGTTTCCCCTGGGGTAGGACTCTCTGTTTTGTGCTTTGAGACATGGGAAAAGTATATGCAAATAAATATTTGAGTGAGAAGGCAGAGTAACAGCATGAAACAAACCCATAATAATGTGAGTCAAAGTAAGCCCATTGCCTGTAACAACTCAACATTAGCATCTGCCATCACCCAATTTGCATTATTTGACAGTTTCTAGAGCTGTGTAAGGTATCCAGTGTCCTATTGATTGTTGCAAAGGTGGATGTATTGGATAATTATAAATATAGAATTTTGTACAATTTGTATACAAGCAAACTGTGGTAAGAAACCTTTGTTTTCACACAAAGGTAGCACAGAGTAATAGCTCATACCTCAATAGCTCATCTCATGTAATTTGGCTCACATGTGTTTGTTTCAGGCTTTGTAGTAAAGCCTATAGTGAGCATCACAGTGTCTCTAGCTGTCCCGACCTGTAGGAACATTATATACTCTCCCGCTTGTTTATGTTTGTCTTCCAGAGGGGAATGAAGTGCTCGAGGGCACTGGTTTACTTAATGAGGACAATTTTTTCAACAAGGAGGCAGACATGACTTCCATGGCCCAGAGGGATCTGAGCCATTCTAGGAGAGAAAGTGAATCACGAAGCCTGTACAGTAATCGTTCTTCTACCACAGTCCCCTCACTTTCCCCACACAAGACCAGCATCCCTGTCAGGCCACGACCTGTTCCATCAAGCGTACAGGAGACAGCTGACCTGGCTCTTGCAATCAGCCAGCAGTGGAGGGAGGATGTTTCAGCCATGCGAAAGGAACTAGCCGAGCTCAGACGGGATCTGTGCACAGAGCTTCGAGCCTTTAACAGCAACTTTTCCACTTTTGCACAACGCTACAACACCTGGTCTCCAAACTGGGCAAAGGGAACCCAGCATAGTTCTGATCACATATCCGTCAGTACCCAGGCTGGGAGCAAGACTTTGGTGCGACAGAACACAGCAGATGCAGCAGTGAACTGCCCTTCACCCATTGATCCAAATGTTTTATCCATGCATCCCCCAGATCCAGAGCCTTTAGATAAAAATGTCCTGCATGTCTCAACTTCCAGACCTTTATTCCAAACAGACCCAAATTTACAGTTGGCGGAGCTTGATGATCCAACCTATGCCAACTTGACTCCTCCAGAACCTGTGGACCTGTCATTGCTAAGCTGGCCTGAACTGGATCCCGATCCAATGACTCCTCCTGATCCTCCAGAAACAGAACTACCTTTAGACCCTAGGTATTTTTCAAAAGTGTCAACTTCTGAAAGAGTGGACTCGATTGTGCTAGATTTTGCAAACTTAGAACCTGTAAACTTGGCAAACATGCACTGGCCAAAATTGGATCCAGATAATATTAGTCCACCAGATTCATCACCGCCTCAAGAGTCCCTTGATCCATCCATATTACATACCTTCATTCAAGAGAGTTTAGAAGAAGCTGGACCATGTCCACTGTCTTCAGGTCTTCCTGTCGCAACTGAGCAGCAGCAGTATCCAACTCGAGAATCTGTAAGTCCGATTGTGCTGATAGAGCCAACTGAAGAAAGCTCAGACCACAACATAGAAGAATATACAATGGTGGAACCAGGTGACTGTCTTGTGTTGAGTCCACTGACACCAGAATCAATGGATCTTAATGATTTGAAATGGCCAAGTTTAGAATCCTTGGACCCCGGGTTGCCTAGTCCAGGATATGCAGATCTTCCAGACCCTCCAACCCCAGAAGCAACTGATTATGATGAACCTGCTGCTGAAGATCCACCTTTCCCAGAACTACTGGACACCATTTTCTTACAGCCAGCAACTCCAGAACCAGTAGATTTAGATGTATCAAACCCTCTGAGTCCAGAACCTATGTCTCCAGCACTTCAGAGTTCAGCAACATTTGAGCCAGAGGCTCATCCTGTTGTTTTGTGGTCAAAAAGAGAAACTATGGATCTGAATCAGTCAGACTCCCCAAGAAAGAAACCTCTAAACATAAGAACTTCGAGCTGGTCAGAAATGGATCCAGAAATTATTAGCCCATCAGAACCAACCTACATGAAATCAAGTGTTGCCTACTTGACTCAACTGTCCCATCTTGAGAGTGCTTCAGTGACACTTCCTGAAAGTTTTTCTCAACAACTAGATGACCAGTACCCTGAAGAGTCAGATGACCAAGTTACAGAGTACCCACTCAAACCAGATACCCTTGACTCCGCTACAATTGACCTCATAGAGACAGAGGCAATCTTTTCAGCCATCCTGTGTTCAGTGGAACCGGATGATCCTGAATTTGAGACTCTGACTATGGAAGAGGCGCTGGAAATAGTGGATCCAGGTAACAGTTCCCCCGCAACTATAGACCCAGCAACTGTGCACCCATTTAACTTGTCCCTTCTAGAGCTTCAGGCTGCCTTAGATGTATCTAAGAGAGAAACAACTGATAATGGATCACCAAGAGGAACCATGGCCAGCAGCCCATCTCCATCTTGCAGAGATTTCCTTTGGATTAGGTGGCAACGAAAGTTAAGGGGAAGAATGCCAATTTCCAGGAGTGCCAGTATGGAGATCTACCACAAGAAATACTCCAATAATTCAGAGATGTCTTATATGTCTCTGTCTATTTGAGTAACTTGAAGCCACACGTGGTGTATCACAGGATTCCTAAAAAAAATCAGAGGATGAAGAAAAAGTGTGTGTGTTTTAATGAAGCCAAATGTTTACAGGTGTGTCTGTACTTTGTGAGAGTGCAAGTGGGTGAATGGAAGACAGAATGAAAAAAAGGAGAGAGTGAGTTAGCCAAGAAGCCATTAGGGAGGTTTTAGGCTATAAGTGATCCTTTATTCAGAGCTGATGAGCCCCAATGAGAGGTCGTAGCTAAAAGCAGCTTGATGCTCACACCCACATTGCATTAGTGTCCCTGGGACACTCAGCACTTATTTAACACTGAGCAGCAATGACTCATCCATGAACCAAAGTCTCAATTCCACTAAAAACTGCTTCTCTACATTACTTTACAGTCTGCTTGGTTTGGCCATTCCTTCTGAAAAATGTATTTTGGTAGATACTGTGATTGCATTGGCTGTGGACAGGAAGTTCTCAGTGAGAAATTCTCTAGTGTTTCTTTGAGAGCTTCTTTCTTTGATAACCTAAGACTATTAGAGACAATGTTGGTGTTGAAACATTGACTCATGCTGCAGAAATGGAATGTTAAAAAAAAAAAAAAAAAAAAACACCTCTCGTCCAAATGGGTTTTTAAAAAGGATGAGAACTGAACATTGACCAAAGACTGCTCAAGGGATCTCTTTGATATATTTTGTGGGTTTTGATCATCCTTTCCTCTGAATGTGGACTAATGGTGGTTACTTTGAGATTCAACAGAAATCAGACTGATTAAAAAAAATAAAAAAAAAGTACTAAGAAATGTATGAAATGACGTTCCAGGTAATTCAATTACAAGTCTTCAAAGCCAAAGCCTTGCTGAAAACCAAGCAAGTGGATTTAGTACTGTGAAACTTTTGAAGACACATTGGGGTGAACAGCCGCAGTTTGCACAGTTTAAATGTGACGTTTTGAATGCATTCTGTACTTTATTGTTCCATAGACATATATACAATCAAACGTATATACTGTACATATATGGGATGAATAATACTGAAAAAGGTGGTTGAATCCTGCTCCATAGATTATCATTTTTATATAGATATTCCTTGATTTATTGTGAATATACAGTTGAATGTATACTGTGTTTTTTCCTGCAATGACTGAAGTAATATATGACTGTCATTAGGTATGCAGAGAGGAAACATTAAGTTTTACATCAAAATAAGGGCCACCAATTTGTCTTATTCATGCTGGAATGTAAAATAGGGCCATTGAGGTCAAATCCAAAAAGCCCAATGGGCAAAGTGTTAATATGCTACAAATGTAGTAGGATAAAATGAAGAAAAACACTGTTGATAACCATACTGTTAGTAATATGAAAAGTTGGCAGTGTTGCTTGTGGGAGAATTGAATCTAAAATAATTAATTTAATCTAATGTATTGTTCTGTTCAAATTGAAAATCAGTTAGTAACGGTGTAACAGTCAAATGATTTGGTTAATGCAGTGATCAAAATAAAAAAGATTAAAATAAATCTGGGCAACAATCATAAATCGATTATTATTGATACTAAACCTATTGATATTTTTAAAAGGATAGACCACTGGTGTGTAAAAGATTGATTTTTTTTTTTGATGTATAAATAATTTTACAGGTTTAAAGTGATTTGCCCGTAGCTCTGATACTTAAAATAGTCCTTCTCTACATCATAATCATTTGTGAATTAACAGTAGGTCTACCCCAGATTCCGATCGGAGGATACTAAACCAAATCATATCATATTGTACAGCAGATTCAGTTGTATCATCAAATATCGAATAGTTGCCTTAAGCATCTAAACCATATTGTATTTTGTGGAAGTCTGAGGTTTACACCCCTACTAGTAAGGTTCTGAAATTCCACAATGTGTCATGTGGATATATAGTTTGGTTTGAGTGTTTGGGTTATTTGTAGGACAGAAAGGATACATATACACTTTTTGTTAGTTAGCCAGCCACCTAACTAATGAATGAACCAATGAAAATATGTCTTTGTATTGAGAGAGCGGCACAAAAAACCCAGAAAGTTTTATAACTCAAATTATCCCATAAATGTTTGAGGAAAAATTGTTTTTGTACAGCTGATTTTGTACATCAGTCAAAATAAATCATTTCCAAAAATGATATTACATTTCCAAAAATGATATAGATTAAAAATGTGGTTAAAATGTATTCATGAAGGAGTTAAATTACCCAAATTGAAACAAAGTAAATGATCAGGTTAAAAGAAAAAAAAATAAATGAAGAAAATAAAAGAAATTAGTCATAATTATGCAGAATTGGATGTGGACTCAACCCCAGTCCTAGTAGCGCATTCCCTCATTTGAAACTACTTAATGTTTCCCCTTTGCTGCAACTCTTGAGTTTTCTGGCAAGTAATAAAAAGTGGGTTAAACGCACACATTTAGACTGAACCCACCGGTGCTGTGAAGTACAGTAAAACACTGTACAGTAGCATTAAAAAAGAAAAAAGAACAAAAAGAGAAAAATATTATTGCTTGCTCATTGCTCCATAACACCATAGTGAATCTTAACTTGTTTCATAAGGCAGGAAGTATCGGACTGAGCTGTACGGGTAATTTATCGCATGGAAATTTAGAAAGTGTATATTTTAAAAAAACTCAGAGACTATTTTGTTGTAGTTGCATATCCAGTTATACTATATTTTCCAGACCATAAAACACTTCCAAGTATAAGATGCAAAGTTGAGATTTGAGAAATGTTAGTGGTTGGGTTTCATTCGATTACATGCAATTAAAGCTGTAAGATTTTCCTAATCTTTCATATGAATTAAGTAGCACAAATTATTATGGGTGTTAGTCACAAATTCACATTACATTACATAAATATGCAGTACCAGATGTACAATTTAGCTCAGCATTTCAGGGTTTTGCTCAAGACTGGCTCTTACACAAGGACCCAACAGCAGCAGCTTCACAGTACCCGGATTTAATCTCTCAACTTTCCAATCAGTAACTTGGAATCTTAATCACTAAACCACTAATCACCACTTGGCACTGACCAATAACTGAGTTGATCTACAAAGAAAAGAGGAAGGCCACCTTTCCCACCCAGAGTGCAAGGCCAGTTTTTCTGGACTCCTGTAGCCAGTTGCACCAGCAGGATGTAAGATCTGTTGTAGCCTAGTTTGAACGAAAATGGCCGCTACATTCAAGTTTACGAACTACAAATAAATTAACGGTTGTACCAGGCAACGTAGCCTTTAGTTAGAACTTAAAACTTACACCTACCCCCAAGTAGGTGCAACATTCACCTGGACGCTACCTGATTCGTGGCCCCAGATGGTTCCAATGCCAATGACAGAGCAAATATTTTAACAGCTGCGCCACTTGGAAACCATTCATGGAATTTTCGGTGTTATAGCCATCCTAGCTTCCCACCATCCCAAACTGGTTTGATATCTACAGTAGTTCCAGCTTAGGCATACACAAGGCTCAGTACATCACATTGTTTATTGGTATATTACAGATTTTCTCGCATTTCCTCCCCAATTTGGTCACCTGCCAATTTCCACCCAGCTGCTAGCTCTCCACTATCATCCAACAGCCACCAGAGGAGGGTGAAGGCTAACACATGCTTCCTCAAACCAAATGGCTGAAGCCAGCCAGCCAATCATATCTTATCCCAGCCATGGATGACTCGTGAATATTACAGTTTTACAATGAATCTTTAATTATTTTCCAGATATGCTCCAGATCGGCTACCCAGACCAGCTAAAGATCTTACTGAAGATGAATGAATAAATTAAACCATAAGACAATTAATTATTTGAGTAGAACTAAATGCAAGAAAGTTTAGCCTATCTTCTGAGCTTTACTATCTCAGTAAGATTATTTCATAGCTGCACATCTCTCAGCTTTGAAAAGAATTTGGCTTTGTTTAGTTTTCATGTCAACAACATTATATAACACCTAGGCCCATGCTAAGGTTTGGTCACCATGGTAAATTACCACAAATGAAGTGTTTAGATGTCACGTGAGAATTTGTGCTTTCGACATGGGAATGTAAGCAGTCAAAGTCATGATGTTGCTAGGTAACTGGGCAACGTGAATGCTGACAGACTCCTTTTTATTTTACTTGAAATAAGCCAAACAATTTAGCCAGCTAGCATGTAGCCATTAATTAGTTTATGTGGTCAATGTTGAGGCAAAATTGCCAGAAATATCACCATTTTCCTTAGATTTGCGATTCAACTGTGGAAAAAAATATCTGCAATTAAAATAACAATGTAATTACATTTAGCATCAACTATTAACTGCTAATATTGTATTGCAAAAGGTAAAAATTTTACCTTTTGAAAAGTCGTGAATTTGTGGAATCATTTGTGGAATCGTCTCAGTGAACACATGATCCCATCTGAATGTAGCAACACTACTATACCTTCTGGAGTAGCATGCCTACCATAAAAACGTATTAAAAATAGGAATATTATTAGGTCATTGCAACAATTACAGGTACACGCCATTTTGCGAAACCTACTAGAGGCCCAAAAAAGTGTCTTATCGTCTGGAAAGTAAGGTATACGTTAGGCTTGCCATTAGACATTTCTCTGATGCTAATACTCGTGAATGGTGTCTTTTTATTTTATTTATTGTTTTTTTTTTTTTTATACTGTCAATGCTGTCAAATCACTGTGAGCTTTGGAATGATTTCAGCATCACAAAATATCTTAACAATTTTTTTGTGTGTGTGTTCACAAAAATCTGCCTCTCTAAATTTCCTTTCTGTAGACGCATCACTGAAACACAACGGCTAACAGGTCGAGTGCTCCTATTAATTTCATATATTTATTTGTGTCATCATTGCTAGCACTTTCCATCCGTTTCTTAGATTCTTAGAGATCATTCTAAATGTATTCCAAATTATCTGAATGCTACGAATCTAAATGCATAATAAAAAGCACTTCCGTTGTGCTGGAGTGTACTTGTGGCTTTGTGTGATATGGGAATGGCCTATTTTCCCATGAATTTATTAAGCTGCGGTCTGTACAGCAAGCTGAAGTGGTAAGTGATGTCTCACGCTGAGCAGTCACATTTTCTGTCCATGGCATTAATTGATTTGTTATGGCGCCCCGTTGAGAGTAGAACAGAATTCTCTCATGGACTGTTGGTGTACTTCCAAGAAACTCTATCACTTCACATTTTTTGGGATGAAATTATTATTTTTGAAGTGTAATGTACTCATTATTATTTGATTTTCCAATTAAATGAATCCCCGGGCTTCAAAGTTCCTGCCACTTACGAAAGCAAAGCTGGAAGTCCTCAACTTTTATACCACAAAGAGGCATAATCTGTTGACCTTAAAAAAATTACTAACAAGGTGCAATGGGATTTTAATGCCTAGAATAACATCAAATGTAAAAATTTAGACTTATTGTTGGAGAGAACATAGCTGCAGCAGTTAATTGCTTAGGGATAAACTTGATGGGTGCCAAGAAAGCTAGTTTAAAAAGCAGACCTAAGAATCCATTTTGCCCAGGGATTTTTGAGAGTGTGTTGCTTTGTTATGAAGTTACTGAAGGACTTAAAAAAATATTTAAAGCCCCAGACCAAAAAGGGTCTTGTCTGCCCTTCAGTTTCTCGCTTCAGGTTCCTTTCTGTGCTTTTTAACAAACTGTTGAAATTTTACAGCCGTGCTGACTTTCCTAACAAGTTCAGATCAACCTCCAGTTCCCCAGAGACAAGGATGTGCATTATGGGCCAAGTTTTAATCCAGAATCGGAGACTCAGTATTTACGTGGGACAAAAAAGTTACACTTAAGTCGATTTTCTGGCCTCCGCATTCAGACTAAACAAATGTTCACACCTCTGAGATGGGGGTTTTCAATAGACTAGACTACGTCTAGACCACCACTTTTAAACACAAGCACTTGTCTTTAGACCTGAAAAATAAACAGGGCCAGAAAGTTCCAGCTGAAGAAGGAAACAGACTTTTTTTTGCTGTCAAATGTAATACGATGTATCATAAAAGCAAGACTAATATGAAAAAGGCTAGCACTGAAATAAATCTAATAGGAGTTTTGTATATTGCCAGGATATGGCTGCATGAATAGTCCTAGCTGTAAGGGTTCACACTTATCTTTCAGCAGCTTATAAAATAGCACTTGATCCAGCATATCCTATTATTTTGAATTTAAAGTTATGGATGCCAGAAAATGTGAAATCGTGGTCCTGAAATTATGAAAATAATGTGTGAAAGCAATGATTACCAAAATCTGTTCATTTTACAACAAAATCTTTTTTTTAATGACAAATTGTGTTTAATGATAGTAATTGAAACCAGTTGGATGATCACTTTTCAGCAGTTTCCTGTTTAGATTTATTTCCACTTGCGAATGGATTTGAAAATGTTTGGATGCTGGCATTGTTCTGCAGACTCTGAAACACTGTATAAGCATGGGGTGTGTCCTTTGCTCACAGGAATCCAGTTCCGCCTTCCATCATCAGGCAGTGTGGACAGACCCTCCCAGCAACCGCCAGGTAAAGCCACGCCCCCTTTATCATTATCATAGGCGAGCTCAGAATATTACGTTCAACCAGTATCATTACAACTGTGGTGTGTACACATGGCATGCAATTTCATGTACTGGTTTCAAACTTGATTTTAATGAAGATTTTACTTTCGGCTAGACACAAAAGCAGGTATGGACAGAATACAGAACACAAGAATATGAGAGACGAGAATATCTGAGTTTAGCATGTTATGAAGTTTGAAGCACAAAGTTGTAGCCACAATGCAAACCTGAGGTGATGCCAAGGTTATGAAGAATCATCAATGGCTGCCAGGAAAAAAAAAAAAAACTGTGTCATCGCTCGCTCCTGTAGGAACAGAAGCATTTTGCACTGTACAGTTAGTGAAGGTCCTACGCTCCAATTTTGACTCCTTCTTCACTTTCTACTTAAAGTGTACTGCAATTATGTCCTGTACTTTATAGATATACAGCAAAGAGAGAAAAATTCTGCCTCAGTACATCAAATTTCCCAAGAGCTTATAATGCTGACTGCTGAAACATTTGGGTTTTTTTCCTCACAAAAAACTTTTTGCGTCAGAATTTTTACACCCAGCATTTTTAAGCACCGTTTAAAAAACTGAAGCCTTCAGCAGGTTGTCTCGTTTTGCAACTATGCAGGCAACTTCATTATTTCAGAGAAGGACGAACACTTCAACCAATTTACGCAGTGTCACCTCTGTCAAAAAAGAAAAGCCAGCTGCATCACCGAGCCCTCTCAGAAGTAATTTGTGATTAATGGTATTACTATCGCTGCCCTCTATAAACCGAGCTCATTATGATGAAAAACAGCATTGCTTCCATTTTAATGAATATTCCAGTGAACGGGGACCTAATGGGTTAGCATTATTAACTTGTGGAGAAGGAGAGATCTGACAACACCACCACCAAACCCCACCCCCCGCCACAGAAGCGACAATTTATTGATTCCATCGAGCGCTAGCACTTACAGCTCTGTGAGATTAGAAAACAGCACTAGAATGCAGAATATCTCTCCAGCTTCTTCCTCCTCCTCCTCTGCATTCTGAACATTCAGTTTTTTCTGTGCTTTCTGATTATCATAACTGGAGTTCAGGATCATTTTATCAGTGTTCTAGGGAAGTGGTAGCTCAGTAGTTAAGACATTAGACTTCTGATTAGTAGGTTGAGAGTTCAAATCCTAGCAGCGCCAAGTTTCCACTGCTGGGCCCTTGAGCAAGGCTCTTAACCCTCAACTGCTCAGTTATATAAAAGAGATAATTGTAAGTCGCCCTGGATAAGGGTGTCTGCTAAATGCCATAATGGTACCAGTGGTATATACACAGTACTTTTGTGTTAAAGTTCACCTATTTGTTCAGAAAGGACTTGCCTGGCTAGTATTAGCATCAGAGATTTTAAACGTTTATGAATATGTCTAAGAAATCCTGTCAGACTAGCTTATCTTAACCAGCTATCTAGTGTTAGCAGTACAAATGTATATACATAAACATTAATAAATAACAAAAATCTTCCTCAAAAATCCTGACAGGTTAGCTTATCTTAACCAGCTAGCTAGTGTTAGCACTAAACATTAATAAATAACAAAGATCTTCTCAGAAATCCTGACAGGTTAGCTTATCTTAGCCAGCTAGCTAGTGTTAGCACTAAACATTTATAAATAACAAAGATCTTCTCAGAAATCCTGATGGATTAACTAGATGGCTAGTGTTAGTATTGTGAATATTCACGAATATGATTAAAATTCTTTCAGAAATCCTTTAAGGTTAGCTCACATTAGCTAGATGGCTAGTGTTATCAGTGAGGATTGTAAACATTTATGAATATGAATAAAAATCCTTTCTGAAATCCCTTCAAGTTAGCTTGTCTTAGCTAGTTAGGGTTAACATTAGAGGAATTTTGACCTTTTATAAATAACAATCTATAAATATCTTCATGGAAATCTTGTCAGGTTACCTTATCTTAGCCAGCTAGTCAGCTAGTCATATAAAAAAATTATAAATAAACATTTATAAATAGCAAACTGGCTGGCATTAGCAGTGAAGGTAATGTTAGCTAGCTGGATAGATGGGATTAGCATAGAGATTGTGAACATAAATGGATATAAGTGGAAAAAGTCTTTCAGAAATTCCTTCAGGTTAAAAATCTTTTTAGCAGTGGACAACATTTTTGTACCAGGTATCAAGTTGGGGGCCTTTAAGATACTTAGCACTGAGCCTATAGCTGTCTTCTTCTGGTCAGTTCTGACAGTGCTGCTAGCATTAGCAGTGTTGATTTGCGAGCACTAATGAATATGACTTGAAAGTGCTCACATTAGCCAGCTGATTAGCAATGAAGACATAAGGTTAGGTCCGGAAGTATTTGGACAGTGACAGAGTTTTTGTGATTTTGCCTTTATACACCACCACAATGGATTTGAAATAA
>CM074983.1:2297037-2316156 GCA_037576825.1 Pangasius krempfi | reverse complement strand
GGAAGAACTAAGGCAGAGGGGAACACAGGGGGCCTCTAGAGGCGCGGAGACCAACTACAGGAGGTAGGATGCTGACAATCCCTAAATCTAGAGAGTCAATATAGTAAAGTTTTCTTTAACATTTATGGAAGGAGTCTCCAGTGTCAGCGCTTTGTAACAGTCACAAGTAAAGCTGTAACTTTAGGACAGAGGAGTTTGTACTTTCTGGTTTCTCGCTAATACTACATCAGATGTAGCCATGAATGGATAAAAAGTACAATAAATAAACCTGTTAGATTTAGTTGTTAAACTTACCATGGATAAGTATGATCTATTTTATTATTAGTGTTATGTTACAGTTTCAGGATTAAACCTTGGAAGCGGCAACCTCCGTGCATTCAAGCTACAACGTGCGGAAAAAACAAGGACGCCTCTGTGGTTATCTTTTGTTAGCAAAAAGCTAGCCTGCTAACTGTGATGAGTGATGTATATATTTCTCCTCAAAACAAATCAGTGAACTGTGTAATCAGCCTTAAAGATTTAACAAGCGAATATGTCTGTGTGTTGATCGATCTAAAGCTAATTATCTAAAGATACTTGTTTTAATTCATTTGAAATAAAGAAGCGCTGCTGTGCTTACTGTTGATGCTGTGAGCGGCCATGTTGATTTGATGTCACGTGCTGAGCTCGGGATTGAGAAAACCATCCCGAGTTCCCGAACGGGAATTGCATCATATGCAACTTTAATATGTAATGTAGTTTTTATAAAATCATACAACAAATAGTACTCATATTTTTCAAAGTTTATTCAGTTTGTTCCATGTTTACTGGCTGTACACCACGTAACGATGAGAAACGTTTGCCATGTTTTCCTTTCATGCCAGAAAGCGTGGTTAATTTCGGTGATTTGATGAGGCGGTTGTGTGGCAATTGCTGAGCGAGCTAATCACGCTGTGAAACAAATGCTTCTCAAAATGTCACTGTTGTGATTTCTGCCACAGCAGGAGTGATAAACTGTTGTTATTCTCTTAAAGGTCTGGAGTTACACAACATTATGCACAGAGAATAATTATTCAGAGCTTTACGTCAAGAGTTTAGAGCTTTTTTCCTTTAACATGTTGGAAAATACACGACTAAATCTACACACATGCAAACACAAACACAAATAATTCATAAGACGTTAAAGAAACATTTCAGCCAAAAATCAAATGTATGCCACAAACATCGACAATCTGCTAAGACATGTTTTGTATCTGACATAACTCTTTTTTTTTTTTTTATCGATTCACCGCTAATTTGGCTTCATATGAAACTAGATCACAATGCAGTTTTATTACAACTACAGCATCAACGTGCAGCGCTCGGCATCGGAGCGCCTGTAGAGTAACAGACGCACAGAAATATATCTGAAGCATAAGCATAAGAAATGTTTATTTTGCCAGCACCTTTCTGTTCCTCCTTTGGCAAAGAATTTTCAAAGCTGTTTTGAAACAGAGACACCACGATGAGTCTGAAAAGCCATTTAGGGGTCCATCTTGTGTGGATTAGAGGACTGCTTTCATCTGAAAATGAAAGCGTTTTGAGTCTAATCCCTCAATCAACATCAGAGCAGGACGAGAGGATACAACTGTCAGCCACAACTGTCACACACACACAGACTCCAACTTACACCAAAAAGTACACCAGGGTTTCATCTTTCATTTTTAACAACTTCTTTAAAGCAGAGCGAGAGTAGCATTTAATAGGATCCTCTGTACACCTACTTATTAGTGGTATTAGCCAATCATGTGGCAGCGGTGCAATGCTTCAGATCACGCAGATACAGGTCAAGATGTTCAGCTCATGTTCACATCAGAATGAGGAAAAATGTTAGTGAGCTCAGTGACTTTGGCCGTGACATGGTTGTTGGTGCCAGTTTGAGTATTTCAGAAACTGCTGATCTCTTGGGGTTTTCACACAGAATGGTGCAAAAACAAACACATCCAGTTCTGCAGGCCTTATTAAGGTCAGAGGAGAATGGGCAGACTGGGTTGAGCTGATAGGAAGGACATAGCAACTTAAGTAACCAGTCTTTACAACTGCGGTGAGCAGAAAAGCATCTCAGAATCCACAGCACATCAACCCTTGAGGTTTATGACCTACAACGGCAGGAGTCCACATCGGATTCCTGTCAGCTGAAAACGGGAATCTGAGGCTACAGAGGGCAAACTGGACAGCTGAAGACTGTTGGAAAAAACAGACAACATGAACTAAAGATCTTGACCTGTGTCTGCATGATCTGATGCATTGCATTGCTGCCACGTGATTGGCTGATTGGATAATTGCATGAATATGTAGGTGTACACGTGTCAGTGCAGCTCTCTCTCTCTCTCTTTCTCTCTCTCTCTCTCTCTCTCACTCTATTTCTCTGTCTATCTTCCCCCCCAGCAGTCACCTACACCCCTAGTACTCCCACCTATAAGCGGACACCACCTCCAGTGCCCCCGCGCAGTGCCTCCAAACCCCTCATCTCAATCACAGCACAAAGCAGCACCGAGTCCACGCAGGACGCCTACCATGAGGGACGCCTGGCCAGAGGAGGTACACGCCAAACCACCATCACTGACATTCTAGTTAAGAGTAGCGTTGGTCTGAATAATTGAAATACTCGTGTTTGTTCAAAACGTTGTTCATCCGTTTCCCTAGTAAGTATTCTTCTCTGTCTTCACCTTCCCACTCTCTATACTATTACTCCATATGGGCAGTGAAATCATGGTTTCTCCACCCAATGTAGCTGTAACTAGAGATGGCACAAAATCACATTTTCTTTTCCGATAGCAATACCGAAACCTTGAGTAAGAGCCGATATCGATACCCAGCTGACATGTTTTTCTTTAAAAAGTACTAAGCTATAAATTATTTTTAAAAAATACATTAAAAGTTTTTTTTTTTTAAAATACAGGAAAAAACACAAAACTAAAAACACAACTTACACAAACCTTTTAAACTCTTTCACACAACAATCACCTATATTGCAACTATAATACATAAAATAATGTATATGTATAATAAAATCAATCCAGCAAAAAAAAAAATACAACCAAGTCCCTTTATATGTAAAACTTTATATGTAAATTCCATTTCCAAAAAATCTTTTCCAAATCCAATTCCAATCTTTTCCATTTGTTTGAGGATCGAATCGAATTCATTCTTCTTTTTTTCCGATCCACCATATTTTCTGGTTTCGGTCCGATACAGATCCTGGGTTTCGGATCAAGACAGGAAGAGATAGGAAGAGGAAATAAGGTTCAGAAACGCACACTTACAAATGAACGAGACTTCACGGACAAATCTGCAAAGTAGACCAATCATAGGACGGGGGCGGAGACAAGGTCAAAACAATGACAGGTCAAAAAAAAAAAAAAAAGCACATGACATTAAATCAAACCAAAGAAGCTAAAGCAAGAGTAAGATAAAAAACATGTTCTATACATAGGAAATATAAAGATGATCTGAGGTAAATAAATGAAAAAAATGATGGCAATACAAGTAAAATTGTTTAGAGTCATATCACAGCTTTAGCTTATGCAGAGTAAGTGATCTTATTCGGTGAGTTTTAGTTAATTTAGTGCAGAAGACTTCATTTTTAGTGGCTATCTGTGTTTGCTAATGTAGAAGAGAGTTAAAGAGTTGTGTCTGATCTGTAAGTCTTAATTAATCATTGCTGGTCTAGTAGTATTAGTTACTGGTTGTAGCAAAAAAATGATATCTTGAATGTTGGCAAATTCTGGCAAAAAATTTATATTTCCCTTTGTTAGATTTTAAACGAATATAAGATCCTTAAGCCTATTTTTTTGGTATTTATATTCATTTCATATTCATTCAAGCTTAAAATTGGCAGAGAAATTTGCTTATCTCAAACGTTTATTTCTAGAAAGCAGCAAAACTATCTGCCATTTTAATGATCGGACCATTTTAAGCTTGAAATGAGCAATATTTGTTATGTAATACTCTTTTAATGAGAGATGTTAGATCATTTTCCTTTATCCTCTATCCAATATAGCTTGATTTTTGCTAAGATATCATTTTGTCAGTTGTAGCAAAGTTGTAAAGTCAGTCCTACATGAGTGTCCTGTACATCTTCTTTATTCTTTACTCAGGTCTGTGGGGTTCAGAGGGACTCGGGCTTGGTTTGGGTCGCACCCTCTACAACTCCACGGACAGCCTGGACAGCGCCAAGGCCGTCACTATCGCCATGGAAGCAGCGGCCATGGCCATGGCAGGAAAAAGACACCCGTCCACAGACTCCCACAGCTCGGTGCTGACCTGCGATAAAGCCATACTCGTGTCCAAAGCCGAGGAATATCTAAAAACGCCCCGGTCATCTATAGGCATACAGGTACACACATATCCACAAATTGATGACACACACGTCAATTTATGTTCAAAAACCAGAAATCGTGTAGTTCACTATTATACACCATATATAGTACCCATAATGCACTGTTTGTTTGAGGGTGTGGTTTACAATGCATCCACAGTGGAGCGATGATGCTGTAGAAGCAGAGCATGATGTAACACACCTATAAATAATTCACTTCATCGTGAATTCTGCTTCCTCTATTCAATTCTATTCAATCTTATTTGTATAGCGCTTTTAACAATGGACACTGTCACAAAGCAGCTTTACAGAAATAAATACCTTCAGATTAAATTAAATCAAAAGAAACTGTAAATATGTGAATTTTATCACTAATGACTGAGCCAGAGATGACAGCGGAATGATATGAGGAACATGATATGAGGAAGAAACCTTAAGAGGAACCAGACTCAAAAGGGAACCCATCCTCATCTGGGTGCAAATGGATAGTGCGATTATAAATAAATCCCTTCTATAACTGTATACTACATGGTCAAATAGTTCAGTTGTGTAACCACGAACATTCATTACAGTTTTCACATGAAGTCTATGTTGTTGGAGTTATTCACTGTTCGCTGATGGAGACTTGAGTGCTAAACTGCTCGTGGCAGTTGTAGTCCTAAGCCATCGTAGCAAAACCGTTCATATCATTTGAAGTCCAGAGCCATTTTCATGGTTTCTAAGTGGTACCTTCCACAGTAACTCATGTAACTTTATGCTGTCCGTGTGGTCCATCCTCAGCAGCAGTGAGTGATTTCCAAGTGACTCCAACCAGGGCATAAGGATGGATCAGGCAAGTCAGCAAGAAGGGGTCAGGAGTAGCATGTGTAGCTCAAGAGAGAGAGAGAGAGAGGGAGAGAGAGACGTTATTAGGTATGCTAATTGTCACATAATGGTTAAGAGTGTACATTGTGCGCAGAGTGCAAGCAGGGAAGACTAGCTATGACAGCATCGCTAAAAGGAAGAGCCAGAAAGTAGCACAGACATGAGGCCGCCCTGGGACATAAAGCAGCCAGTCACTCCACCGGCAACAAACCTGAGCGCACTGTATCAGTGCATTCCTAGTCAGCAGCGCACCATTTTGTCATTTTGCCATTTTTCCAGTTTAACATTTCATCACCCCTTTTTTTTTAAAATGCAGTCTGAGCCAGGTACCATTAGCGACTACTTTTCCGTCTACACAAAATGAGGAATTGGTGCTTAAAATTAAAAAAGCATAAGAAATAAGAAGCATAAAATGGCTGCTGAACCTGACCAACAAGGTGTGTAAATCCATCAGAAAATCCATAAAAAAAACACACTCCTGAATAAAGATTTTAAATACAATAATAAATTAGCTGAACTGAATTTAAATTTCAATGAATGAGTTAATTTATAGGAACATAGACAGTGTGGATTGAAATCATTCTACATAAGAAGATAATATGCTAGCTGTGCAAACTGTCATGGATTCCACTTTTTGCGTTGTGGTTCCCATGACGACAAGCACAACGTGCTCATGTTGGGTTTTTTTTGTCCTGTCTCCACCTTACTGCTCCTTCATTCGCTTGTTCCGTCGTTTTTGTCTTACTTTGTTTCATTTCCTCATTTATACCCCATTGTGTCTAAGATTCTTTGCGAAGTCTTTCCATGCATTTTGTCCATGAAACTCTGAGTTCTTTGTTTCCGTGTTTCCTGGTTTTGAGCTAGCTCGTGTTTTCGACGCTGGAAAAAGTTGAGTGAGAAACGTAGCTTTTTTTGTTTTCAGGAGCTAACAGCGAAAACTGATTGCTATCCTTTATATTTGAGAATGTTGAAATGTTTTATCCTATTAAATGCCACTGTAACTGCGCTGGCAATAGCAATAACAATAACATTGCGTGACACACAGCTGCTGACATCTGACAGAAATAATGAAAATACAACACCGAGCAACAAATTCGCACCAAGAATCACTTAAACATCTCAATATAAACATGTTTAATGTGTCTCAGGGTGGAGTTTTCCAGTAATTCATACATTTTTAATTAGAAGATAAAATATAGTCAGATTTCATCTTTGCCTTGGCTTCACACTGAGGCTGAATACAAATCATTTTCCATCCACTATACTGTATATGTTCACTACATAGGGTATAATGGTAATGGTGCCACAGAACCTATGTAGTGGCCAGTGTGTGTGTGTGTGTGTGTGTGTGTGTGTTTTGTTGTTGCACTAAAAATAGCTTCCCGTGAGGCATTCTAGTGCAATCTATGAATTAAGATTCAACTCAGACTCTCTCTTCATCTCAGAACACTCTCTCTTGTTCTCTCTCTCTCCCTCTCTCTCGCTCTCTCTCTCTCGCTCTCTTGCTATCTCCCCTCGTCCTCTGATACGTTCTCAGTTTTATATTCTCAGCTTCGACCCACTCTTTGGCTCGCTCCCTCCGTTTGATTTAGTGTGCAGTACACTCGTCCTCACATCCCTCGCTCCCTCACTCCTCTCCGCCTGTCTTCCTGCTGATTCTCTCTCTCTCTCTCTCTCTCTCTCTCCATCTCTGTGTTTTTGGCCCGAGCGAGTCTGGCATGAGTCGTGTCATTTCTCAGTGCCATCTGAAATGTCAGACCAGTACTGGAAGAAAGCAGGACTCATACAATAATAGCACTCTGTGTGTGTGTGTGTGTGTGTGTGTGTGTGTGTGTGTGTGTGTCCTCACCGTCTCATCACCATGACACCAGCGCGCTTCACTTCAGATGCAACTTTTCTCCGACTCCCACTCTGCTTCATGAGACCGAGAGATTGAATAAAATGTGTTTATTTCCACTTAGAAAAAGTTAAAAGTTTTTTAGAAAGCCTCAGGAACCTGCATTTAACCACTGATTGACAGAGGCGTTTCCCAGGCAACATAAAAATAACTGATGATAACAAATTCTGCTACGTTTTTTTGCTTTTATACACATGAACTCGAAAGCACGTTTTTTTTCAAGGAGCATGACACTCGACGCAAGCAGTGAAAATAATGCGATTTTCTGTCCTGTTCGGCGACATGACGATATAAAATCATTATCGTTACAAATTATAGCACAATATGCTTTTCTGAGATATCGTGGATGTCATATCTTATTTATTTATTTATTTCATTTATAATTATGTCAAATTCACATCAAAGCAACATCAAAACATACTTTCATGTGAGTTTAATAACATAAATATTTTGTCTTTATTTTTTGTAATTAAAGAAAAACATTTTTAGTCATAAATAATAAGTATAATTAATGTACCTCTGGAAAGGAAAGGAATTTTTTTTTTAAAATCTGAAAAACTGTAAAAATCCAAAACTTTTTTACTTAATCTTTAAAATTGTAATTTATGAATGAAAATGTTTTTTTTTTAATATAAAAATGTTTTCTAGACATTAAATGTCATTAGGTATCAGCAACGTTTTCTTTTTTTTTAAATGTGTCGTAGAAACCTCTTTGAGAATGGTATGATATTTTGATCACATCTCACACCACCTCACACTCATTAACACTGAAGAACGTGCAGTAAAGGGTTTGCACTTCTGCTTTAAAACCGGTTTTATTAAACTAGCTGTCATCGAGCTGCCATCACGGCGCCGGCTACACGCTGATTAATTACCCAGCGGCCTTCACCGGCGCCAGGAGTACACATCTACAGCTCCTGCGAAGGATTAGTATTATTATCTCATTGCAGTTCAGTCACTCTGCTAATTCACTGCAATATATATATTATATATTATATATATAAATAATCACGAATGGACAATATCTTGAATATATTTGCACTTTATTTACACCTCCTTATTTTAGATTATGATAAAATTATTTGAATATCGTTCAGCCTAGCTTTAGCATTTTTATCAGCGATTAATTTTTTATAAATATTAATTAATAATTAATTATAAAAATAATAAAAATTAATTAAAATAAATAATTAATAAAACAAGATCAAACAAGTTTAAGCTTGAAATGTGAAAAAAAAAAATCTAGAACTGGATAACTAGAAATATCAGATACATTTTAATTTTAAGATAAGATTTTCTTAAGATTTTATTATTTTACGAGCATGTGTATATCTAAAGAGCAATACAAAAACAAGCGATATAAAAAAGTTAATAAAATTAAGATGAATAAAATAAAATAAACGACTATATAAGAAATATAGCGTTATTATCCAATACTATTCAGTATTCTCACTCGTCATGATATTTTTGATGTATCGCTGATTTGTTATTTTTTTTTAAAATGCCTCATTATTTTTTAGAATAATGAAATAGAAGAGCTACATGTTAAACGCAACGAAAACTACTGCATGAAATGAGTTACTGCTACAGTATCATATGCTAGCTAGCTCAGGTTTCACATCATTAGCTTGTTGCTCGTTAGCAACATTAGCCAATTTAAGAAAAATAATTCTGATTCTATTGCTTTAATGCAAAACGAGGGGGACCTTTGGGTCATTGGTCGAGGTGTAGCGTCCTCTTTACAACAGCGTCATGCATCTAGCTCGCAATTACGAATTGTTGTTCAACACGTAATGAATAAATCGATAAAGTGGAGTAACTGTTAGCGCTCCACTACCAACTTTCAATTTATTAAACAATGACACGTCATACCTTATTGTCAGAGAAACAACAAAAAAACTAAAAAAAAATTAAAAAAAAACACAGCTTGTCATGTTCCCGAGAAACTGCAAAGAAGCGTCCTGAAGATGTCAGATGTCTTTTTTTTTTTTCCTCTGACACTGACACTGGAGACTCCTTCCATAAACGTTAAATAAACTCACAGAAAACTTCACCACATCAACGATTACACACGTCCCTCTGAGCCGGCAGTTACTATAGAAACGATAACGTATTAATATAAGAACGAGTGCATTAATATGGACCTGTGATTTGCAGCTGCACTACTGTCAGAGCTGCTGTTATAGAAAATGAATCAACACCTTCTGACCAATCAGAATCCAGAACTGGACAGCGCTGTGGTATAAAATGTATATCCGAGAGTATTCGCCTCACGTTACTGCGGAAGTCAGTGTGAGAGAAGAGCGAGTTACTCATCGTGTCTCATTGATCATGACGTTAAGTAACAGTGCTGCTAATTACAGTGTGTGTAGGTGCGTCAATATGATACCCTGCTGCTAACACACACACACACACACACACACACACACACACCTAGAGACAGAGTAGAGAGAGTGAGCGATGCACCACATAAAACATTAGCTAACAGCTTTACTGCTACATTCTTTTTCCTCTTAACTTCAGCTCACAGGTTTTAAAGACGCCCGCTAGCAACATCCCCTACTGATTTACACTATATAATAATTAGCCTAATGTTAGTTAACTTGCTAGCAAACTGCAGGATTTAAAAAAGAGAAGTCTGTTAGCATAGCAACAAGAAGTACATGAGGTAGTATACTGGCAGAGTTGTAATGCATTGCTTGATTAATTATTAAATAAATTACAATAATGACTGAGCATACTGTATCATTTCTGCTTCTAAATATTTCTATAACACAGACTTTTTCTCAGCTGACTGTTTATTTTTATTTTTATTTTATTTTATTTCATCGGCCATGTTCATCAGCAATGCACAGAATGTAAACAAAGATTCACGTCAGTTTTCAGTCTGATTATTACCAGATTATTACGATTATTAACTGATTAATAACAGATTATTATTATCATGCTAATTCGTGGTTAGCTATAAATGATCACACACCCGCCTCATGCTAGCATGTTGTAAGGCAATCTCATGTAGACGGGATGATGTGGTTTCTGCTTCATTATGATACACTGCTAGCTATAAAAAAGTACAGAAATACATCAGATAGCTGACTAACTAACCAGGTTTATTAGATTTGACCTTGTGATTTTAATCACACATTCTGTAGTTAACAATAACAGGAAAGGAACAGAGTTTTAGCCGAGGCATATGTAGCTGGAGAAGAAGAAGAAGAAGAAGAAAGTGAAAGAAAGCTAGTGAGTAAAAGTAAACGCAAACTAGCCTATGGAAACAAAACTAGTAAACAAAAAAGCAAGTGAGCAAGCAAGTAAATGAATGAGTGAAAGACAAAGCTAGCAATAACAAACTAGCTAGTAAGGGAACTACTGAGCAAGTGAAAGTAAACTAGTGAGTGAAGGCAAACTAGCAGGTAGAAAATAATCTAGTGGGTGAAAAAAATGAGCAATTAAAAGCAATCTAGCACATAAAAGTAAACTACCAAAGCAAAAGTAAACTAACATATAAAAGCAAACTAGCAAGTAAAATCATACTAATGACTAAAAGACAAAACTAGCAAGTGAAAGCAAACTAGCAAACAAATGCAACCTAGTGAGTGAAAGCAAAGTAGCAACTATAAAGAGAAAGCAAAACTAGTGAGCAAAAGAAAACTAGTGAGAGAAAGTAAATTAGGATGTAAATGCAAACTAGCAAAAGGGAAAAAAAGCAAAGTAGTGAGTGAAAGACAAAACTAGCAAACTAAACAAACTAGTAAGTAAAAGCAAACTATCAAGTAAAACTAATAAACTAGCAAGCAAAAAAAAATCAGCAAACTAGCAAGTGAAAGTTAACTAGGAAGTAAATGCAAACTAGCAAATAAAAGTAAAGTAGTGAGTGAAAGACAAAACTAGCAAAGTAAAAAAAATTGTAAGTAAAAGTAAACTAGTGAGTAAAAAATAAGCTAGCTAGCGAAAGCAACCCGGGTAGCAAAAGCAAGTTATTGAGTAAAAGGAACTAGTGAGTGAAAACAAACTAGTGACTGAAAGCAGACTACTGAGTGAGAGTAAAGAGCTGTGCTAATCGGGTGCGCTGGTACATGTCAGGTTAAACAATCCTAATTCACGCAGGCTGGGAGTCTCGGGCAGACGGCTGTCAATCAAGCGTGCTCATTCGAATATTAGGCCACGCCCATTAGGACAGTTGATGGTGTGATGAGAGAGGAGTGTAGGTGAGGAGCAAAGTGCACTGAGACTTAGTAAAACAAAACAATGTATTAGATGTGATCTTAGTGTTAGTTCTACAGCGTTGTGACATCACTCATCAGTCTTTTATCCTCCACGCTGTGTTTCTTCTCGTTTATTTCCGTGTCTATTTGGATTTTATTTCAGTGTAGGAGTGTTCAAGCTGTACACTGGATAATCAGCTTGGTTATTGATCACTCGCTCTTTATTCATTCCTCTCTGTGGTGTCTCTGTTCCTGAGCAGTGACACACACACACACACACACACACACACACACACACTCTTCCAGTGTGTATTTAATTGGTCATTCTGTGTGTGTGTGTGTGTGTGTGTGTATTTGTATGCAGACACATCTGTTGCTTTAAAGCATATACCTTTAAGACAGCGCAAGGTTATTCTCTAATCTTTTAGTCACGACCATCTCTCTCTCTCTCTCTTTCTCTCTCTCTCTCTCTCTCTCTCACACACACACACACACACACACACCTAGAGTGACATTTAAGGTGGTTTTATATAAAGTACACGATTCTCAGTAACCTCATCACCTCCGAAAGTTAAATACCAGAAGCACACCTTAGACTTTAAGTAAGGAATAAAACACTCCGTGTCATGCTGTTATAGGAAAATAATCAGTGACGGGGTGGTGTGATGTGAAGCAGAGTTACTGTTACCGTCCTGACGCCGCTTTATGAATCAGCGTGTCCCATGGATATGTATGTACATAATCTCAGAGCAGTAATAAGTGGATTGTTCTTTAACAGCCGTGTGTAATCGTTGTCATGGTGTCAGGTTTTCTGTAAGGAGACGTTTATTTAGCATTTATGGAAGGAGTCTCCAGTGTCAGAGCTTTCTACCTGTCATTAGGAGTTTACGGTTTGATCAGTAATGTTCTCAGTTAACTTCAAGAGAAAGAATAAAGAGAGGCTGGTGCAGGGACGAGCGTTTATAGCTGCTATAATGTAAGTGAGTACAGGAACTTGTTTCGTAGACGCTCCACAACATTAAATGGTTAAAAAAGTGTGATGTGTCCTTTTTAAATAAATCGCTGTGGTACAAGAGGAATAAAACACTTCCATGATGTGCTGTTACAGGAAAATAATCAATAACAGTGGCTCCGCTTCATCACACCTCCTTGCTGTTGATTATTTTCCCATAACTGCACACCTCCAAGTGGTGATTCCTTACTTATTTCTGCTCGAGTGGATGCCTCCAGAAGCTCGGATCTTGCTTTTTTTTCGCTTTACGATACCACAGCGGTGCCGGCAGCCGACTCTAGTGAGTCTAACGTGTTATTTTTAGGGACAATTCTAAAGGAAAAAAGTAATCTGAAGGTAAGATAACACTTTGGTGGCCCGTCTTAAACGAACAATAGCATGAAAAAGAACAAATCTGTGATCCTGTGGGACTCCCAGCTTCCAGATCTGTACAGATAAACAAGCAGCAACCCAACCACATACAGTTATAGCAGATAAGAAGAAAAAAAAACAGCAGCGGTGATAGATGTCACGATCCCAAGTGACTGTAACATTCAGAGGAAGGAATACAAGAAACTGGAGAAATACCCAGGATTGTAAATGGGACTACAGAGAATATGGAAGCTTAAAATCATGCGGAAGTTCGTCCCAGTGCTGACAGCTAATGAGTTTTAGATACAATTTAAAAAGAGAAGAGATGGGTCATTTTTTTTCCTAATTCCCTTCTCATTTTTATTTCATTTGGTCTAAAATAATCTTCTTCACATTGAAGCAAGTTGCCTGTTTATCAACCACCTAGCTGCCTGAAGAACAGAAATAACCATCACCACATGATAAAGAAAAAAAACATTACTCGCACCAAGCGAGAAATGAGGCGGAAATGTAGCAACAAAATGGCCCACGCCAAAAAATAAACCAGCTGAAAGAAACAAAATTAACACGCGGCTGAAATGAGCACTCTAAATGCTAAACAAGCGAGAAGTAATCAACACGCTAGCTCAAATGCTAAAATAATCCTAAAATAACAAGATAAAGTGATAAAGCAGTAAATGATTATCAGTCCATCTTTCTAATCATCAGACGACTTTTAAATTAATGTTATTTCTCTTTCTTATCATCTTTTCTTATACGATAAATAATTAACAGTAAGAGAATCTGATTCATGTTTTATAAAATCTGCCATCTTTCAGTTTATTAAACTGGATGGTTTGTTTGTGGGGTTTTTTTATGTCACGTTTAGGGGAAAAACATCATTTACATATTACTGTGAGCTTCTGCAGTATATTGCAAAGGTTAAAAAGTAAGTAAGGCACACTCATGCTGTGTCATGCTGTAATATGTTCCTTCAGCAGCACATCCCGAAGAGTTTTATTCCTCTTATACTACAGCAATTTGCCAATGAGTGCAATTTTTGTTCATTAAAAAATGACGTCATACTTTTTAATCGGTTTATAGTTACATTGAATGTTGTGAACCGTCCGCTATAAACAGTCGTTCCCTCCCCAGCCTCTCTGTATTCTCTCTCTTGACATTAATAAGACAAAAAAAAAACGCAACTTCTCACGTTACCGAGAATCCACAAAGCGTAAACTCCTCTGTCCTGAAGATGTCGGAAAAGTTAAACTTACAGCGTTGCCTCTGACACCGACACTGGAGACTCCTTCCGTAAGCGTTAATAAACGTCTCCTTACAGAAAATTTCACCATTTAAACAATTTGACACATTTTTAAATCTGTCTATGAATCAGTGCAGCGTCCTCCGTACACGTCCCTGTGAATGAGCTGTTACTATAGAAACGATAATGTATCATAACGAGCGCATTAATATAACCCTGTGACTTACGGCTGCACCACTGTCAGAGCTGCTGTCATAGAAAATTAATCAACACTTGATGACCAATCAGGATCCAGAATTCAACAGCGCTGTGGAATGATTAAAAATATTAAACACTCACTGTTGTTCATTTGTATATTTTCTCATAACAAAACGTCTCCAGAATGGAGTGCACAATGTGTGTGTGTGTGTGTGTGTGTGTGTGTGTGTGTGTGTGTGTGTGTGTGTGTGTGTGTGCTTTGTTTTCTGCGCGTCTGTTTCATCATTTCTCTCTCTGAATCTCTCATCTCCTCTGTTTTCATAGTAAATCAAAGTGTGCTTTCAGGAGCTCTGTCGCTTCAATGGCTCCCATTAATCATCCCACTGCGATTTGCAAAGGGGTGTGTGTGTGTGTGTGTGTGTGTGTGTGTGTTCAGGTGTGTGTGGTCCCTAAGCCAATAACTTCCTCCATTTGGGCTCAGTAAAAGCCTGCGGCCTTTCTTCACCAATCTGAGAGAAAAGAGTCACTGATCTGTGATCAGGTAATAAGGAGAGAAGTGACTGATCGTGGGTCAGCTGTAATGAGGATAATTTAATCCTAGATTAGCAATGATGAGCTCTTTAGCGAATTAGCCATAGCTTTTATAAGTCACTGATGTTAGATAAGGTAAAAGTAGGATTGGGTTCATGCTAGTTAGATGTGGTTACTGATCTTAGATCAGCTGCTGTAAGACCTGTCTCTAGTTCTGTGACAGGAATCACTGATCATAGATCAGCTGTAATCAAGATACTTGTGCTTTCTGTTCATGCTAATGACTGTATACAGTCACTGATCTCAGATAATCTAAGACAGCAATGCTATTTTTTTTACTCTTGCTAGTAGGACACCATCACTGATCTTGTATCAGTTATAATAAGGATGACAATGCTATTTATTGCTCATGTTAGACACTGTCACTGATCTCAGATCAGTAATTACAAGGATGACAATGGTGTTTATTATTCATGTTATTTAGACACAATCACTGATCTCTGATCAGTTATAGCTAGGACGGCAGAGCTATTTCTTTTTATTTTATTTTATTTTATTTTTTTCTTATGTTAGTTAAACATTGTCACTGATCTTGAGTCAGTTATAACAAAAAAGAAATGTTTTTACTCATGCTAGTTAGATACCATTACTGAAGGACAGCAGTGCTAATGCTCATGTTAGTTAAACGCTAATTTAATCAAAGATAATTTGATTAAAACAGTGCAGTGTTTTATAAAACATGAGCCGCAATTATTATTTATTGCTGTGTTTTTGTGGATTTCATACAACACGAGTTACCGATCAGCTTTAAAAGGGTTGATCATGCTATTGTGCATGCTAATAGTTACAGTGAGACTTTCTGTGAATATAGTCACTGATCTAGAGTCAGAATTTTTTTTTCTCCTATTTTCTGTGAGGGGAGTCACTGATCTTAGAGCAGCTATTCTTTTCTAATCTGATTTTATGCTAAATTAATACAAATTTAGGTGACTGAGAGCAATTTTGTACAAATTAGGTGGTCGCTTTTGACACAGATAACCTTTGCTTACTCTGCTTACTTTGTGAGATGCAGCCACTGTTCTTGGATCAGTTATAATTAATATTGCGGTGGTGTTGTCTACTTGCTGTGACAGCAGTGCCTGATCTTAGATCAGCTATCATGAGTATATTTTGATTCTGTTAATGACCATAAGGAACGGCCACTGAACTTGAATCAGTTATAATAAGGATGGTCATGGACTTGTCCATGCTGACGAGGTGCAGTCACTGATCTCAAATCAGCTGCAATTAGATCAGTGATGTTTTTGCCTCTCTTGATTCACGAAGACAAGTAACTGATCTGACCTTTTTTAAATCTGAATTCTCATCTTGTTCCTTACAAAATAATTTATTTTTGCAAATTATAAAAGGTCTGTAGTTTTTCTTTTCAGAATTCTTTTTTTATACACATTGTTTATTGTAAAAAAAAATGTCTTTAAATATCGTGACTTATAGTCACTGATCTTGAATCAGTTATAATAGAAACAGTCATGATATTGTTAATGCTTATAAGATGCAGTCACTTATCTTGGATCAGTTATAATGAGCACATTTAAGCTATTGTTCATATTAAAGAGAGAATAAGTCACTGATCTTGGATCAGTCCTAATTACTGTGATGATAGTTTTTCCTACTCTCTGGGATAGAAGTCACTGATCTTAGATCAGCAATAATGAGGATGCGATCTCAGATGAGCAACAATTACACGAGTTGAGATGTTTTAGCCTCTCTTTGCGACGAGAGTCACTGATCTTAGATCAGTTACAATATGGATCGTTGTACTTCTGTTTATGCTCATCAGAAGCATTCGCTGATCTCGGATCAGTCTGTTCATTGTAGTTAGAGGCTGATATTGTACAGTAATGGCACTAAAGAAGACACACACTGATTCAGGATCAGCTGTAATGAGAACAGTGGTGTTTCCATTCTATGTGGTTTTCTGTTTTCTCTCTCTCTCTCTCTGATCTGAGATCAGCTATGACTGAGTCTAGTGGTGTAGCTTTTATATGTGTGTTTAAACTTTAGTTCGAGGCACTGATCTCAGATTAGCTTTAATGAGAACGGTGGTGTGTTTTGTTCACCCCAGGTGGAGGCGGCTACGGATTCGGAGTCGGAGAGCAGAGGATTACGGGAATATCATTCTGTAGGGATCCAGGTGGAAGATGACAAACGGTAAGTGTGCAGTTTTCCATTACTGTGTCTGTTGTCTCGGGTGAGAAGGGAGATTTATGTGACTCCGACCGAGATACGGAGCTGCTGATATTGCTATTGCTTTATTCCATCTCTCTGAGTCTGTGTAAATGTGTTTGTCCATTAAAACCTGTTTTATTTAGCCATCTATCACATGTCTGGATTTAATCCCTGAGTCTTTTTATTTAGGCGTTTTGTTTTTGATTTTTGTTTTCTTGTTCAGACGCAGTTATTATAAACAAACTCATCATCAGAGTCAGACATAAACATCTGCGTCATGTTGCTAGACTTTGCAGAGACAAAATACATACAAAGAATAAAATCTAACATTTTTTAAATAACATCAGCACGATGCACATGTGAGAAACTACACATGACAATGCTGGTTAGGGGGCGTGGTCAGGGGGCGTGGTCAGGGGTGGGTACAGAAGAGAAGCTGAAGAAAAATACAGGGTAAAATTTTTTTAATAAACCAATTATAAGGAAGTAATAACTATTTTATTAATTAAAGCCCCATTATTCTAAATAATTTATTACTGGATCTTAAATTAAAATGTTACAGATAGATGGCTAGACAGACAGACAGACAGACAGACAGACAATACATCAGGAGGAGAAACAATTGCTGATCTCTAATCGTCTATTCCTCTGTCTCTCTCTGTCTGTCTGTCTGTCTCTCTCTCTCTCTCTTTTACTCTCTTTCTGTCTGTCTGACTCTTTCTCTTTGTCTCTCTGACTGTTTTTGTCTCTCTTTCTGTCTGTCTTTTTGTTTCTTTGTCTCACTCTTTCCCTCTCTCTCTCTCTCTCTCTCTCTCTCTCTCTCTCTCTCTCTCTCTCCCGGCGTCTCAGCGTGGGCCGGTTTAAGCGTTCTAACAGCGTGACGGCAGCTGTGCAGGCTGACCTGGAGCTGGAGGGTTTCCCTGCGATGGAGGATAAGAGTCTGCAGTTTGGGGGCGGCGGTCTGCAGAGGCACAGTGAGCCGAGCACGCCCACGCAGTACGGGGCAGTGAGAACCGTGCGCACGCAGGGCCTGTTCAGTTACCGTGACGATTACCGCTCGGCCAATGAGCCGTCCAGCCCGCAGCGCAGCGCCGAGCCCTGGCGTGAGCCCTCCGTGTCCTCTGTGCCCACTGTGGCTGTAACGGTGACCCCACCACAGGCCTCCGACTCAGGCCGGGCGTCGCCGTCTACCAGGAGGGACGGCACCTGGTTCATGCAGCTGCTGCACGCCGAGACCAAGAGGATGGAGGGATGGTGTAAAGAGATGGAGGGAGAGGCAGAGGAGAATGACCTGTCTGAGGAGAGTGAGTCCAAAATACTGACTGTGATTACTTTTTATAGGATCAGACAGTGTTGGTTGGGGATTACTCCAGGTAAATGAGTGTGTGTGTGTGTGTGTGTGTGTGTGTGTGTGTGTGTGTGTGTGTTTCCAGTTTTAGGTAAGATCCGGAGTGCAGTGGGCAGCGCTCAGCTCCTCATGTCCCAGAAATTCCAGCAGTTTTATTGGCTGTGTCAGCAAAATCTGGTAGGTTACACACCATTTGTGTGTGTGTGTGTGTGTGTGTGTGTGTGTGTGTTACACCACCCCATCGTTGATTATTTCCTAAAACAGCACAACATGGAGTGTTGTATTGCTCACTGATTAAACCTGAGCTTTTGAGAAATGGAGGATGTTGTTTAAAGGCCTCACAGTGAGTTTAAGCAGAACATTACCTGCAAAATGATCCGATAAGAGATCGATACTGATCCATAGACGGAGATGAGAGGAGAAGAAAAGAGAGGAAAAGAGAGGAGAGAAGAGAAGAGGAGATGAGAGGAGCAGAGAGGAGGGGAGGGAAGAGGAGAGGAGAGGAAAAGAGAGGAGAGGAGAGAAGAGAGGAGAGAAGAGGAGATGAGAGGAGCAGAGAGGAGGGGAGGGAAGAGGAAAGAAGAGGAGAGGAGGGGAGGGAAGAGGAGAGGAGAGGGAAGGAGAAAAGAGAAGAGGAGAGAAGAGGAAAGGGGAGGAGAGTAGAGAGAGGAAAGGAGAGGAGAGAAAATAGAGAAGAGGAGAGAGAGAAGTGAGGACAGAGAGGAGTTTTTATAAAAGCTAAATTGGATTTTTAAATATAGAGCTCCTTTAATAATGAATCAGTGATCAGTGATTGGTCATTGGGAAACTGGTGATCAGTGATTGGTCATTGGGAAACTGGTGATCAGTGATTGGTCATTGGGAAACTGGTGATCAGTGATTGGTCATTGGGAAACTGGTGA
>CM074983.1:2281868-2294581 GCA_037576825.1 Pangasius krempfi | reverse complement strand
GATAGATAGATAGATAGATAGATAGATAGATAGATAGATAGATAGATAGATAGATAGATAGATAGATAGATAGAAATTGTACACACAAATGTCACTTTTTATGACACTAAAAGTAAACTAATGTAATTGATTGTACTGTAATAATTGATTTAATGTGGGTTTCACTTGTATTGGTTTTAAAATAACAAATGGAATGAAAATAAATAGATTTTAAAGTTAAAAATAATAATAATATTAATAATATAAATACGTTATCAGCACTGGGCTCTGAAACCGGTTTTAGTGTTATATTAGTGTCATGCTGCTCATAGCCATGGAGTGCTCCAGGAGACGCACAGTTACTGTAAATACACTAACAACCAGGAACATTACAATTATTTTAATGCAGAACATTATAGATGAATAAGTTTATACATGTACTTTACTGTGTAACTTAAAAAGTGTAAATGTTTAAACTTGTGCCCGGTGCAGGACCCAAGTGCCATGCCGCGGCCCACCTCTCAGGACCTGGCTGGATTCTGGGATCTGCTGCAGCTCTCCATCGACGACGTCACCTCCAAGTTCGACGAGCTGCAGAAGATCAAGAGCAATGATTGGAGGATTATAGAAAGTCCCGTAAAGAAGGTGAGCTCTGATTGGATATTAGACTACTTCAAACATTTGTACATCAAACACATCTTTTGGTTTAAAAGAAAATCTCTTAGCTTTCTTTTTTTCGATTTTATATTTTAATTCACAAAGGCCATTTTCCAATTTTATTTCACTTTATTTTAGAGGAAAATAATAGAAAATTAGGGGGAAAAAATGAAAAGTTTGTTTGCTAAAACGGGTCAATTTACAGTGTCTTCAGGTGCTAATGCAGAAACTGCTCCAGGCCACTAGGGGTCGACATTTCTGACATTTTTTTTGTACTTTCTTATGTACTTTCCAAGTTTTCCAAGTTTTCTTAACAAGACCCGTAACAATTCATAATTGAATGTTATACCACAACATTATTGAGTTCTCAATTCTGATTGGTCAGAAGGTGTCGATTCATTTTCTAGAACAGCGGCTTTATATTAATGCGCTCGTTCCAATACGTTATCGTTTCTATAGTAACAGCTCATTCACAGAGACTTGTACAGCAGACACTTTACATGAACTAATTTAAAAGGGTGTGTAATCATTGAAATGGTGAAGTTTTCTGAAAGCATGGGCTTATTTAACATTAGTGGAAGGAGTCTCCAGTGTCAGAGCTTTGTAACAGTCAGAGGTAAAGCTATAACTTTAAGTTTCCCGACGTCTTCAGGACAGAGGAGTTTACGCTTTACGGGTTTCATAGTCTTTTTTTTTTAGTCTTATTAACTTAAAGTGAGTGACTAACTTGTTTTATGGGCATTCCACAGCATTAAATGTAACTATAAATGGATAAATAGTATGATCTCGTTCTTTGGTCATTGAAATCATGGTAGATTGTTGTGATATAAGAGGAATAAAACACACTGGGACACACACAGGAATAATCAAACACATAATCAAACAATCAAACACGTAAAGGACAACACATTAAGTAAGGAATAAGACACTGTGTGTCGTGCTGTTATAGGAAAATAATCAACTTCTGGGTGGTAACAGTAACTCCGCTTCATCACACCACCCTGTTGTTGATTGTTTTCCTATAACAGCACGACACACAGTGATTGTTTCTACAGATGATTTTTCCAAAAAAAAAAAATCTGAGGTTGTTTAGTAATTAACGTTTTTTTTTATTTTTTATTTTTTTTTTTTATCTCAGCTCCCGCCCCCCGTACCAAAGAAGATGCTGAAGAAGAGCGTGACGCGGGAGAAGTCTCTGGATCTTCCCGACCGTCAGAGACAGGAAGCGCGAAGGCGCCTCATGGCTGCCAAGAGAGCGGCGTCATTCCGGCAGAACTCGGCGACGGAGCGAGCAGACAGCATCGAGATTTACATCCCTGAGGCCCAGACGAGACTCTGAGAGACTCTCCACAGCTTCATCACAGCTCCATCTTCATCATCATCATCATCATCATCATCATCAACCAGCGAGCCACTATCGATACAGAATATCCCACCCAGATATCCCATCACTCAAAAAAAAAAATCTACACATGACATAATTAAACATGATTACCGAAGAATATCAATTTTTTACGAATATTAAGAACGGTGTCTGAGGCTGTCGTGTTAGATATGTGAAGAGAAACTTACGTTGTAGTATCGCAAACGCAAACTTTTAGGCATTTAAATGCTATCAGCCTTACGACGTATCACTAAACTAGTGTTATTTAGTAAGTTACATAAGTATCGTTGAACAAACTGACAAAAAAAAAACAAAAAAAACAACATTTGGCTATACTGTTCATGAGAGGTGTGTGAGAAGTGGCTAAAAGCCTCGGTGCTTTTGAGATTTTTCACATTATCGAAGTGCTATTACTGACACTGCGCTCTGAAACCAGCACGAGCTCACAGCTTTTCCGTTGTCGTTGTTGATTTGGGGTCAGGGGGTCTAATTTTTTTTTTTTTTTCAACACCCCATTTCCCTTTCTCTCTCTCTCTCTCTCTCTGTCTCTCTCTCTCTGTCTCTTTGTCTCTCCCTCAGTTCAGATTAACGTCTTTCTAACCCTCGTAACGATTATAAAAGTGCCAACGATTCAAATACCTCAAACATGCACGATAGGTCAAAAGGTCAAAAGTTTCAAATCTGATATTGAGTCACTCAGGTAGACAAAAGTCTATCGTCAAAAAAACGTATCGTTCAAAGACGAACAATATCACCATCTCACCATCGAGCACCTGATTTACCACAGAAATATCTCATGTTTGTAAACTTTCATATTCCACTCCATCAAACTGGGTTATATCTCATTCTATAGGAAAGCGTTTTTCCTTTTCTTTTTTTTTTCCGGATGGATTTGCTTAGATTTGAATCGATGATGTATAGATTGAGAAAAAAAAAGCATTTTTGCACTTTCTTCTTCTGAATATACTCATGTATGTATTTCCAAGGGAAATGTATTTATTGCCGTTCACAGAGGTATTGTTGCAGTTGAATTGCAAGGTTGCGTACGTACAGGGAGTGATTTCAGGGGTTTTTTTGAACATTTTTTCACCGTCATCTCAACACCTTTCCTCAAACGATAGGTCTCGGGTCCGTGTGCTTTTGGCTTTTTGGTTCTTTCATATTTTTGTGTCAGTAAAAAAAAAAAAAAAATCAAACACGAGTGGTTATTTGATTGCGGCTTCAGAATCCAGGTAGAACCGAAGAAAGCTAGCATGACGAAGTCTCCGCAAGAAATCCCTTCCTTGTGAATCCAAAAATGAAATGGTAAATGAACGAAAACAGAAAAAAAGGATGCATTTTATTGAAACCTGTAATCACGATACGTCTCTTGCTTTCAGCTAGACGTGGCTTTGGAAACCGGATGACGAAATGATTATAGACAGGACGAGGAAAGGATTGTTCTCCACAAAAATATCAGAGATTATGTTGTTTGTGGCGAGACAAAATCCGTTTCCTCAAAAAGACTGTTTCGCACTGAACGTGGCTTAAATCGCCTCTGTGATGTACATCTGCCAAGACGTAATATCCGAATTCTTTAATTTTCTTCTCGCTCATCTATAACAATTTTGTAATACAGTTCCAAAGCTACGTCTAAAGCTAGCTAAAAGGATTTGAAAAAAACACAACTGACCCTTTATCTCTTTTAGTTCAGTTTCTTTTTGATTTACGAATCACTTTTCACAATTTTGTATGAGATGACTTTTGACATGAAAGAAAAAATGACTCCTTTATTCGTTTTCCTGCCTGGGTTTTGAAACAACAATCAAATAACGATTCATGTTTTATTTTTATTTTCATTTATGTTGCTGACGCCGAAATAAAATGACCATCTTCAAGTCCGTTTAACGACAGTTTGTGTCACCAAATGATGCTCATGGAGTTTAAACCCAGGACTAGGTTTCTCATTGAATCCCACCTTAACCTGTAATACCTTACATCAGAAAGCCTCAAGTAAATATTCCGCTCGTTCTCGCTATGGTCACACAGCTTTTAGGGTTTTACTCCGCGTTCACATGGCCAGGACTTATTATCTTCACAAGATTGACAATTTGCCCAAATAACTTTAATTCTTTGCTATTCTGACCAGGAGTGGAACAGAAACCACCAGCCATATCATCCATATTTTGCGTCTCCGTGGCACTCGGTGTGACAAATTGAACAAACCCGTATCAAAGAGGCAATGCGAGGAGATTTTTTAAAGTTATCCGTGACCTTTCGGAGGGCGATTCTGTTATCTTCATGGCAGATGGTGATGAGACATGATGTGTCATTCGGATCCTGCAGAAAACAGAGGCGGTGGGTTTTTTTTTGTTTTTGGAGCCGGTGGAACAGAAATAAAGCGTGTTCGGTGCAGATAGTTCATTCGGGCTTTGTTGTTGTGCATGTCCAAGTGACTGGGCGCTATGATTAATCCCGCTGTAAAGCATGTTGAGAAATGATTTCATAAATCCACCCACTTACGGTGCTGCTAACTTCAGAACTTCGGTCCAAATCAAGAAGTTCAGCCTCCTGTTTTTGTTTTTATGACCTTGTATGACCTCATGAGCTCGCGCTACGTTATTTTGCTTACATGTCAGTTTGAGATCTGTATTTAAGAAAAAAGAAAGGATCAGCGGTCACGCCTGAGAGATCGTCTCACACATCCTGTTTTACTCAGAAGGAGAGAGGAAGTCTTAACGTGGCAGGCTTGTGCGTAACACACACCTTTCTTAGATGACATTTGGCCTGCCTTGTCTTTCCGCACACACGCACAGCAAGGCCTGTCACAAGATTACGATAAGATATGCAGAAACGCTGCTCGCATGAAAGCCTGGCTTCTGGCAGGCGCTAGCACATGACAGATTTTGGGTTCCTTTATTTTTGACCTTTAGTAGTAATTTTAGATCAGGCTGTCACCTCAGACACTGCAGTACATGTGATCCTGCCCAGATTTTTACCAAAGCGTCACTAATGATATAGCAAGGTGAAAGATTTACATTACTATACTAATCAAACATCTGACCTGAAATCCAAACTAATTATATATGAACATATTTTTTTGTTTTTAAATGCTTTTAGCACTTCTTGTTCTTGTTTTGTTATATGCAAGAGTTGACAGCTCTATTTTAAATACCAAAAACGCCACAGATTTAACATCAGTGGAATTACATTCAAATAACAGAATTTATTTTGGGGGTTTTTTATTTTTCAGAACTAGACTATTGCCCAGTTGCGTTATGTCCACCATAGGCCAGACCTGGTAGTTCCAGGGTTTCTGGTCCATGTCCACAGGACCCAAGACATCTTGAACCTCTCCTGTGCTGAAGTAAACCTTAAAGTTACCACCCTCTTCATCATGTTAATTTACCACCATGAAATTAAGACAGTGTGCAATAACCTGAAACATCTGGCTTGCGCCCAAACAAAATAGCAAAACGTCGGCATTAGAGAAAGATTCGGCATTTAAGATTCAAGATTCAAATAACTTTATTAATCCCAGGGGGAAATTGCTTTGCCAATAAGTTTAAGTTCCTGGACCTTACGTTTGTGCCATTTGATTCCTGAGCTAAAATTCCTGGACTGAAAATATGGCCTTTTGTTGCATTGCTAATGTTCCTGGATATAAATTCCCCTGCTTCCTCTGGTAAAGGGCTAAAGAGGCAGATTAATATTGCTAAGGTTCTTGAACTATAGTTCCCAGGCATTAAGTTGCTTTGCTAAAGTTCCTGGACTTAAATTCCTCTGCTTAAATTGCTGGATTAAAGTTCTCTGCTTATGTCCCTGGCTTTAAGTTAATGTATGGGCTAAAGTTTTTGGACCGGAGTTCCTGGGCTAAAAACCATGGGCTTAAGTTCCCAGAATAAAGTTCTAGGAGTAAAGTTGCTGGACCTTAATTTTCCACCCTAAGGTTCCTGTACTAAAGTGGGGGACTAAAAGTGCTAGATTAATCTTCTTGAAGTATAATTCGCATGCACTAGTTCCTGGGCTTAAATTCTTGGACTTAAGATCCTGGACTAAGAATATTGTCTTAAGTTTGTTTGCAAAAATTTCTGGACATAAATTCCTCTGCTTAAGTTGCTGGACTAAAGGTCTCTACTTATGTTCTTGGCTTTGAGTTCCTGTCCTACATTACTTGGCTCAAATCCATGGTCTTAAGTTCCCACAATAAAGTTCCTGGGCCTTAAATGTCTGTCCTTAGATTCCTGGTCTAAAGTGGCTGGACTTAAGTTCTTGGACTATAGTTCTCGGGTATTGGTTCCTGGCTAAAAACAGGGCTGTAAAGTGCTTTGCTAACATTCATGGGCTTAAATTCTGCTTGTAAATTTTCTGGAATAAAGGAAATAAATTCCTGGCCTTAAGTTCTTTGGCTAAAGTTACCAGTCTTATGTTTGGGGCTACTGTTTTGGACTGAAGTTCCTGAGCTAAAATTTCTGATCTTAGGTCTACAGAATTAAGTTTCTGGACTAAAGTTCCTGGGCCTTAAGTTTCTGCCCTTAGGCTCCTGGATTAATGTGTCCGCTAAAATTGCTGGACTAAACTTCTTGGATTATAGTCACCCAGACATTAGTTCCTGTGCTTAATTAAATTTACAGAAGTTGCTGGATTTAAGTTTCTGGGCTAAAATTGCCGAGCTAAAGCTCCTGGACTAAAAAAAATATGGTCTTAAGGTGCTTTGCTAAAGTTACACTTCTTAAACTCCTGTGTTAAAATTTCTGGATTTAAATTGCTTTGCTTAAGTTCTTGGCCTTAAGCTCCTTGACTAAAGTTTTTGGACTGAAATTCCAGGGATAAAATTCCTGGACTTTAGTTCCCAGACTAAAGTGCTTGGACTAAACTTGCTGGACAAAAGTTTCTAGGCTAAAGACCAGGGTATAAAGGTCCTGGGTTTATTCCTGGGCCTAAATGTCTGCTTTGCAGATTTTGGACTAAAGTTCCTGGCCTCCTCAGTGGAAAGACGGCTGTTGTGGTTTACACAAGTTCCTGACATCAACAGATTTAGGACAACACAAGTTATTATTGATTGTCTTCACTCCTGATGCCTTACACTGTGTTGCATTGCAGTATCTGAGGATGAGATGGTCACGTGTTGGGATTGGTGTGATGTGTTGGGATGAGTTTTAGAGGAGACAAAATGCAACACAAAACTAGTCAGTTTCTAATCGACTTAATAATTATTCACAAAGCATATAATACTTCAGACATTTTTGTACTTGCCTAGTTAACATGGATAATATCTGACACACGCGGGGGTTAGTATTTACTCTCATAGTTACTCATGAATGTGTTTTTGTGCTACATTTGGACTCTTTTATGCATTCAAGTTTTGATTATTTAAAAAAAAGTGAAGCTTTTGCAGATGTGGCCTGTGTATTGTTGTGGATATGTGGGGTGTTTATTAATGAAGATAAGTGTGCAGTGCATTGTGGGATTTCTCTCAGGGGTTCCTCACAGAGCCCTTAATTGGTTTCCACTCTCAAAAGCGTACAGTTCTTTCAGTAAGTGTGAGATGCAGGGTGAAAATACCAAACCTCTTAATTCCCCAGTTGTTCTCATGGGCACAGGACAGCATTTAGGTCTTCTGTTGGATTGAAGCAAAAGAACAAAAATGCCAAGAATGTCATTTCATTCCTTATTCTGAAACACAGCCATGAGCACAACAAACCTAGATTATTTGGTACCTAATTTATGGTATTGTGTTTCCTGAACAATACACAGATCCAGAGTATAATCCATAATCCGGAAAACTGGACAAGTTAGTGTACTGACTGCTGATTGTAGATGTAAAAGGCTCAGGACTAGTTTTAATATGTGCCCAGAAATGGTTTTATTTGCGGTGGCTAGGATTGATTTTTATTTGAATGTTTATTCAATTATTTATTGTTGTTTATTTATTTTTATTCCTAGTTTCGCTCCTCAGTTTGGGGTACATTCTGTACAGAGTTTTGTACATTCTCCGCATCTCCATGTGGCTTTTTTTTTTCCTCCCACCTTCCAAAAACATAGTAGTAGGTGGATTGGCTAAGATAAATCGCCCCTAGGTGTGAACGAGTGTGTGAATGTGTGTGTGAGAGTATGTGTGTGTGTGTGTGTGTGTGTGTGGTGCTCTGCGATGGACTGGCATCCCATTCAGTGTGTATTCCCATCTCACGCTCAGTATTCCTGGGATAGACACCGGATCCACCACCACCCTGACCTGGAGAAAGCACTTACCGAAGATGAATGAATGAAACGATTTATTTATTTATTTATTTATTTATTTATTTACTTAGATTTAAATAAGATTTAAACACATAAAAATCTACAATCTTGAATTCTACACCCTTCCAGAATGTTATACAATATTAGAGTTACAGAGTTTTAAGAATTCTGCACAGTTCAGAAATATTGTAAAAGTTATGCTAACAGTGTGTTCACCTCATGCTGGAATTGCGGTAATGGCTCCTTTTCACACTTCCAGGTTTTCCCAGAAGTAGCTTCGCAGAATAACTTTACTTCCACTACAACGACAACAATGCACAGTTTGAAGAGTAACACAGTGTTCACACCAGCAATGACAAGTTTGTGGGTGTGTTTTTAACTTCGTACTCGCTACGTTGGCAGATTAGCAAAACAAGCTAACTGTACTAGCTACGTACACTCACCAGAGGCAGCAACGATCCCTGCTACTTCCTTCCGAGCCGAATGTTTCTTTCTAATGTCTCTGTGAATGTTTAATGGCGTATGTGACGCGATAAGATGAAACCGTGGTTAAGCTTTTCTTCCGTTTTTGAGCATGAAACCGTAAATGGGTATTAATTATTGTGAAAAAGAGAACTGATGAAACGTCGGACCCACACACGCTGTCGGATTGATTCATTCCCATGAATCACTGGAGCCAGTTTGGATTCGTCACTTTACAGCGTCAAACCTAAATCCCAGCAATAATTTATATTCTTTATTGAGAGAAGAATTCCTCATTGCTGAATTCTCCAACAATTCTGGACACAGTTTAATGTCACAGTTTCAAAGTTTAGTCTCGGCAGCATTTACAAAGACGAGGTTAAAAAATACAATTTTTAATGCAAGCAAAGATGATAACAATGTCTGTGTGTCTGTAAAACTTCCCGGAAATCATTTTGCCCTGCGTCTTTATACTTCCTGTCCATCATGAGATGATGATTGTTCGATTCTTCCCAGAGCTGGTAATCGCTTCGTAGTCATGAATTACAATAACAACAGCTAAATGCATACATTAATGCTTGAGCTAATCTTAAAAGTTACACTACACTGTGTAACTGTGACATTATTGTTTCTTTTACTATTAGAAATTGTGACATTCCCCTCTTAACTGCGTGTAACTGTGGAAACCTGTTGACATTTCTGGGTCGTATTTGTTTATAACGTACTGTAAAGTCACGTCCGAGATGTTAGAAAATTCAGTTTCCAATTATGTATAGGTTTCATTGAGATGTGAGCATTTTTACCATTTAAAAAAGAATTACCGTAATTTCATTAAGACGTGAACACACAATCTGATCAATCTTACAGAACATATGTGAGAAATCGAACGGGCAAGAAAATGGTTTAAAAAGCTACAACTCTGTGTGTCATGTTAATTTCTACTGTTTATCACTTTTTTTCAAACAAGTTGTTTTGTGAATTTTTACATACATTTATTTAACGAGTCGAGAGATTATGTTGAGACTGTGCTGAGAGTTTTGCAGCTACATTTTGCAGACATTGTTACAATAATTACAAAATTATTACCAACTTCTTCCCCAGTGCAGTCTTGTCATTATCAGAAATCACCACATTGCCCGAAATCAAGCGATGCTCCGCACCACAAGCCCGCTTTCTTTAAATTGAAGACTACAGGGTGGATGTCTTGCTTAGAAGAATGCGCAGTGATCGTTATTAATCTATTTCGACGATATCCATCTTTATATTCCCTCTTACTTGAAATCATCCACATGTACCATGCATTACTGAATTTATATCCAAAACCCATCTCAGCTGAAACTGCTGTATGTTTTATTCACCTTTCAGTGGAGTCATAGCTGAGAGAAGTCGCTTGGTTCTCGAAATGTGAAAAGACATTTAAAAAGAAAAAAAACAAAAAACAAAATGAAGATTGATATACTTTAAAAAGCGGTAGTCGTTTAGCTAAGAATATTTTCATTTATTATACTGTATAGGCTATCATATCAATACGAAGGAGGAATATAATACCAAATATTCATGATTTGTACAGAAATATATATAGATATATATAGATATATAAATATATAAATGACGCTTCATTGAAACAGAACTATTTTCTGCTCTTCCTCATGGTTTTGTTTCTTTAATCTTTTGTTGCCTGGGTTGTTTTGATACACTGTTATGATGGCATGCGAGGTAACTGATATTACTGAATGTCTGATTTATTATTAGCTTCATTGCTTTTTGTAACCGCATTGTTGAATGTCATATAAGTTGATTCATTTGTTGACATTTTATTGCACTAATGGATTTCAATCAATTAATTCAGCCTCTTTCATTTATGTTTAAAATATGGTTTGGAGACCTTTATGGTCAGTTTTGAATCTTTAGGTTATCTTTTCAATGAGATGTTTATTTATTGGTCATCAGATGTAAATATTTCTGCCATTAAATTTTTTGGAAGAAACCACTTGTATGATCTTTTGAGTACATTTTCTTTTGCCTGCTTCTGTTTCATCACAAACAGGTTTTGTTCACTTAGGACTGAGAATCGAATCCAAAAAGGAGTCGATTCTAATAGTTTCTAGCGCTAGATATAGAGAGTCGACTCTGAAGCTTGGGAGTCGATTTCACACTCTGACATGTTCAGACTATGAATGATGAAAACTGATAAAATCTTTATTTTATAACATCTCATTTTTTGTTTAATGTTTAATAAATATCAAGTAAAATGATTTAAAAGATTGACTTTTATAACCGATTCCTAAAACCCGGAATCGGAATCGACTCCAAAAATGTAACCGATTCGTTCAGCGTACTTCTTCGAATTTTATTGGTCGTCAGCGCTTTACTGACACCCGTATCAGCCAATCGAAAGCCAAGGAAAGCCCAGCAAGGGCGGGGTTTGCGGTGATGTCGAGTCACGTGACCTAATAGATGTCATATGAGAAGCGGTTGTTTGGGTTAGAGAAGAAGAGCCAGTGCGTCTGAATGGAGTTCACAACTTCCTCCCAAACACACGTAAGATAAATATTTTCATTTCTGTATTTCATTTAACATCTTAACACGTTCTAATTTACAGTTTAGCCTCTTGTAATGAGGTTTATTGAGGACGTAGGGAGCTGAAATCAGCCTAGGAACGCCTAGCCTGCTAGCTATCTCAACTAAGATAAGAAGGCTGCATCTTAAATGATTCACTAAACCCTTAGTTAGTGCACTAGATAGGGTATAAAATGATGGTTTTACACGCTACAAATTGCGTGATATATTTAATACTGAAGTGTTTGATTTAAATTTGTGTAGAGCTGTCTTTCTGAATTATTAAATAATTTTAAAAATGAGGTATGAGGGCTGAATCCCAAATCGCCCCTACTCCCTATACAAGTGCACTACTTATATTTTCAGGACGTTACCATAGAGGAGAGTGTTCCCAATGACTAAATCCTTTTAATTATTGTGGTTTTATAGCTTTAAGGATCATTTACTGGTGATTTAAATGTCAGCTGTTTTAGTAGTTTATATGGAAATATGTTTATTATTTAATATAAAGTGAAACAACTTTTTAAAAAAAAAAAAAGCCAAGTAAAATTAGTGCAAAAAAAGTAATAGGGAATTTAATTGAGGGTGAAATTCTGTAATTTTATGATAAACAACTGATTTGGATGTTTGTGGGTTTAATTTAATGTTGTGAAAAGTTGCTTCCTGTTTTCACTTGTTATAGCAGCTGTAAAGGCTTGTGAGTGAGATGAGGCGTGCAGCCATGAGGCGCTCACTTCATTTATTTATTTCTTACATAAAATGAAACTTCTGTTAAGGGGGAATTTGTTCCTTCTTTCTACAAGCAGGTGTTTAAAATTCACTCAGCTTTTCTATGTCGTTTCTCCCCTTTTTTTTCTGTAGCCTCGGTCGACGTGTGTGTGTGTGTGTGTGTGTGTGTGAGAGAGTGTGTGTGTGTGAGAGAGAGAGAGAGAAAGTGTGTGTGTGTGTGTGTGTGTGTGTGAGAGAGCGAGCGAGCGAGTGCGGTCATGTGGAACAGCATCTCCACGCTCATTGGTCAGAGTGAATAAGAATGTAATGCTGCAGGTGTGAGTGTGTGTGTGTGAGTGTGTGTGTGAGGTCATGTGGTACAGCATCTCCATGCTCATTGGTCAGTGTGAATAAGGATGTAATGGTGTGTGTGTGTGTGTGTGAGAGTGTGAGCAACTGCGGTCATGTGGTACAGCATCTCCATGCTCATTGGTCAGAGTGAATAAGGATGTAACGCTGCAGGAGTGTGTGTGAGTGTGTGTGAGCAACTGCGGTCATGTGGTACAGCATCTCCATGCTCATTGTGAATAAGGATGTAATGCTGTGTGTGTGAGTGTGTGTGTGTGTGAGTGTGTGAGTGAGTGTGTGTGCAACTGCGGTCATGTGGTACAGCATCTCCATGCTCATTGGTCAGAGTGAATAAGGATGTAATGCTGCAGGAGTGTGTGAGTGTGTGAGTGTGTGA
>CM074983.1:2245827-2256901 GCA_037576825.1 Pangasius krempfi | reverse complement strand
TTTCAGTTTTGGATTTTTAATAAATTTGCAAAAGAAATTCAAACTTTTTTTTTTTTTTTTTTTTTTTTACTTTTTGTAATTATGGGTTATTGTGTTTATCTTTATGGCAAAGAAAGTCAAATTAATTTATAAAAGTTTAATATTATATGTATGGATCAGAGAATAAAAACCATCATTATGCAATCTAACACAATTGTTTGTTTTAGTGTGAATTTTTAATGTTTTAAGATGATTAAAATGTATACTTTTTTTCTTCATGACAATTTATTATTATTATTATTATTATTATTATTATTATTATAATCACTGTTATATAATAATAATGAAACAAGAATAAGACAGTAAACAATGTGATAAGGATAGATTTTAATAAATAAATTTAAAAAAAAATTAAAATAAATAAAGCAAATCAAAGTGATGATAAATGGTAAAAGATACTGGAACAACAATTTAAAAAAACAGCATTTAAAAAATAATAGTTCATAATTAGCAACACAGTCTAGAGGTGTTAAGAAAACTCAGTAAGTTAAGTTTATCACAATCACAGTTAGTGTTTTTATTAAACTGGATTTAAAGACGTTTAAAGAGCACGATATCCTCTGAATGCTGTTGCAGAGTTTAGGGCTGATGTAAGAAAAATATGTGAATTGATGTTAAAACACTATAAAACTTTTCATTCTTACTTGACACGATTTGTCCTGATGTATTTCTGCTTATTCATAGCTTTCTGAAAAGACACAAATCTTAAATTGTTTATAAAAGGAAAAAAAAAATCACTAAAGTCTGAGAACATACCATTTTGTACTCATTTTTAAAACTATTTGGGGGAAAAAGATGGCACTGATCCGGTACGCAGTGTGAGTATCGGGCCGATACCGGTGGCGATATAGTGGTGGATCAGATATCGGAGAAAACAATATCAGGCATCGGATCCTATAACAAACGGCGAAGATTGGGAATGGATTTGGAAAAGAGATGTATTTTTGGAACTGGAAATGTTTATGCATAAAGAGATTTGCCATTTTATTATATTTACAGTGTAAACAGAGTTTAACTGTGAAGTGCTTCGGTTAAAAAAAAGCTTTTTAAAACTTAGGAGTTTTTAAAGAACACAGTGTTGGATGGATGATGATGATGTCAGCTGATGCTCGAGGGTTCGGGATCGATATCGGAAAGAAAGAGCGCTATCGTGTGAGCTCTAGTGTAAGGTAAAAGATGTTGTGTTTATGAATTCCTACAGAACGACAGTGCATAGTGCCATCTATAATACCCATAATGCATTGTGTTATTTTAAAGAAAGAGAAATTCAGCTTTTCTGGATTAGTCAGTGTTGACTTTTTTTTTTTTTTTTTAACATTTCTGTATAGTTTGCTTCCTTTTTTGTCTCCATGTTGCTGAAAATCATTTGTGTGTGTCTGTGTGTGTGTCTGTGTGTGTGTCTGTGTGTGTGTCTGTGTGTGTGTCTGTGTGTGTGTCTGTGTGTGTGTGCGCACCTTCACCTGTACCTTTTTTCCCTTCTCTCTCTTCCAGGTGTGTGTGTGAGAGCCCTTGTGGATCCTGTCGAGTGTGTGAAGAAATAATCTAGCATGGAGCAGGAAGACTTTCCTCCGCCTCCTCCTGATGGTGAGGAAAAACAACGAACAAAAATTAACCAGAATTTACAGAAGGGAAATTACACCTGACCTTCTAGCACAGCGCTGTTGAATCCCGGATTCTGATTGGTCAGGAGGCGTTGATTATTTAGTTTATATCAATGCACTCCTTCTAGCGCGTTATCGTTTCTATAGTAACAGCTCGTTCACAGGGACTTGTACAGTGAACACTCCACATACCCGGGGTTTTAAAAATCATTACTATGGTGAAGTTTTCTGTAAGGAGACATTTATTTAATATTTATGGAAGGAGTCTCCAGTGTCAGTGCTTTGTAACAGTCAGAGGTAAATCTGTTAGCAGGGAGAGATGCAGAGGAAGACAGAAAAAAAGGGAGATCGAGAAGGACAGCGAAAGAGAGACAGACAGACAGAAGGAAAGCCAGACAGGCAGACAGAGAAAGAGAGACTGGGAGAGAGGGACACAGAGAGAGATGGATGGACAGAGAGAGAGAGAGACGGAGAGAGAGAGAGACGGAGAGACAGACAGAAACAGGAAGAGAGAGAGAGACAGATAGACATAAAGAGGCAGAGACAGGAAGAAAGAGAGAGACAGAAAGAGACAGACAGAGAAAATAAGACAGACTGGGGGGCGACCAGTAGGGAAAGACAGAAAGATAGAAAGAGAGACAAGGATGGACAGACAGGCCGGGGGGGGGGGGAGAGGGAGAGAGGGAGAGAGAGAGGGAGAGGGAGAGGCTGGGAGGTAGAGATTGTAAACAGCCTATAAGGGGTTTAACAGGTTTCCATCTTTGGTAATGAGAGTGGAGGAGAGCGATAACACACACACACACACACACACACACACACACACACACACACACACACACTGTTAAGTAGAGGTCTGATGCTGAATATTCATTAGAGGAAATTTCCAGCGCTGATATGCATCACACACTTTATTCCTTCTTTCCTACACGAATTAGCATGTGACCTCTGACCTTTAACTTCTGATCCATTAGTTTCCAAAGCTAAATGTTTCTGTTTTTGGTTTACTGATGGTTGCCATGGTTTCACTGATAGCACCAGGCTAGTGTGGCACAGCTAGCTACAGACCGTGTGTGTGTGTGTGTGTGTGTGTGTGTGAACTGCAGGTGTTCAGTTTATCGCTGAACGACCAGAGATAATAATAAAAAAAAATAATCTTTCTTTTGGATAGCCATTCTCTCTCTCTCTCTCTCTCTCTCTCTCTCTCTCTCTCTCTCTCTCTCTCTCTCTCTCTCTCTCACACACACACACACACACACACACACACACACACACACACACACACACACACACACACACACACACTCTCAAACATGCTCACACACAGTGTTACGCATGTCAGCTTCATTTTTCTTTGGGGTAGTCATTCTCTTTTTAACACACACACACACACACACTTAACTACAGAGAGAGAAACAGACTCTGTCAGAGACAATTTCTTGCTCTCTCTCTCTCTCTCTCACACACACACACACACACACACACACACACACACACTTCGATGGCCAACACACACAACAGAGAGAGAAACGGACTCTGTCAGAAACACAACATACACACTTTCAGTCTCCCGCATACTCTCTAATTCAGTGACACACACACACATACATACACACACACACACACACACATGCATATGCACGCACAGAATGTTACTTGTGTCAACTTCATTCTTCTTTAAGGTAGTCATTCTCTCTCTCTCTCTCTCTCTCTCTCTGCTGTTCTGTTTAATATTCTAAAGACGAGATGGCGTAAAGATGGAGTGTGTAGCGTTATTAATTATATGCCGTAACAATCTTGATGTTGGGATGTAAAAAAAAAAAAAAAAAGTATTTGGAAGGGGCAGATTTATTACATATTTGTTCAGTTTCTATTCATGTTTATTGTGTAAATGTTATTTATGCCTGTCGATCATTCCTGACGTCTTCCTCTTGACCTCTGACCTCTCTCGCAGTCCTCAGGCCGTGTGTTGAGTCTCGCTGGTTTATCCTGGTGTTTATCAGTGGATCCAGTTTAGTCCTGTGTGATCCTGCAGCCGCTGCACTGTGCCCTGTAATTACTGAAAGACCAACAGGAGGAAAACTTGAGGTCAAAGGTCACGGGAAGCTTCAGACACAACACATCCCCCATGTGGAGAGTTTGGATTAGCGTTAGCTGTAGTTAGTGCCTCTTTGACCTGTCACTTTTTTGCCAAGGTTGTGACTTTACACCACGACTTCAAGGTGCTGTGCGGAAGTTTAAAAGTGATCTGATCTGAGCAAGAGCGTTGAGAAGAATACATCACTATAACCGATTACTTCCTGTTTACAAATGCCAGATTATTGTGTAAGCATTTCCACACATTATCCAATCAAAGTACAAATTACACAGAAAGAGACATGTGACAGAACTGTAAGTTTAGCTTTTTAGTTTGGACAGAAGGGTTCCAGCTTTTTTGCTTGTTTGGTGCTCAGAGGAAACACGGCATGAAGCCAGCAGGAGTGAGCGATACAACAAACATATCCTATCATGATACGAGAAGACATTTTTTACAATACAAAATATACATCATGATATATAGATTAAGTAAGCAACAAAACATTTTAAAATATTATTTTAAAAAACAGTATTATTAATAAAAATGTAAAACTTTTATGTCTACAATGTCCCATAAAGATAAATGGCTTTAAATGGAAAATGATTAAAAAAAAATAAATAAATAATAATAATAATAATCTATTAGAACTTGAATAAATTCTAATAATAATAAAAATAAAAAAAATTTACAAAAGTTATCATCAGATGAATGCATCCAGGGTATGCAATTTTACTTTTTCTATTTTACAAAAATGAAAAAGATATCTTGATACCTGTAATTTCTCAAATAAAAATTATATTGTGATCAAATTTATCACGATATCAATATTATTTGGTCGTATTGCCGAGCCCTAGAACCTGCTACAGCATTACAGACTCGAAACACTAGGAAAGAAGTTAGAGATCGTGAATGCAGCTGCGTATCTGTGTGTATGTTTTAGCTTTAATTTCTCCATGTTATTCTCACACTAGTGAGAAGTGACAAGTCTCTCGCCTCGCTTGTAGTTCGCCTCTTGCGCGTGGGTAGCGTTTTTAGCCCTGATGTGGAAGAGTAGCTGCCAAAATGTAGCTTACTGAACATGATTTACTAGAGCACGCCATTAATTTTCCCTTTAAAATGTACTTAAAATGATTTCTAATATGTTAATGAAGTGAAAAAGTGTGAAAAATTGATTGTTCGATACATGTACGTTACGTACCATGCTTTGTATTAGCTTTGTTAGCATATTAGTAGTGTGAGCTAACTCTACTAGCCACATACACTCACCAAAGGCATGACCATATACCTAGATATCTGTACATCTTCGTCTAACTAGTTTAACACAAATTAAATAACACACTAATCAGTGTGAAAATTGGTGGTTTGAGTTATGTGTTACGTTCCAGGCTTAATATTAGCTTTGCTAGCAGATTAGCAGTGCAGGTTAACTGTACTAGCTACATGCACTCTCCTGAGGTGCTCTCCTTCCAAGCTTTACGAGAAGTCATGTATGACAGGATAAGATGAAACCACGGTTATAAGTTTTTATTCCTTTTTTTTTTTTTTTTTTAGTCAAGCTGTACGTAGGAACTAAAATTGTGAGAGTGGGGAATGAAAACAACGTTGCACCAAGCACGCCATACATTTGGTCCAAGCAGTTGGTTTGAGTCAAACATTTGGATTTGTTGCTTTACCTTGTGCCTAATTTGCATAAATTTGCATAAATCATGGCTCCGTGTTGCATGCTTGCATAGAAAATGAACTCTGAGTGTGAACTCGCCTTTATTAAGCCATCAGTGCGTCCTCATGATATAATACATTGCTCTACGCTAATAGTATAAAGTATAATAGTAGTAATAATAATAATAATAATAGTATCTAATGTCAACTCCAGCCATCACTGGTTTTACAGCCTATAACATCATCCGGTGTTTATTAAAACTGTATGTTGTTTTACAGGAAGGAAAAAGTGTGAAGATGAATGAAAAGACGATCGCTTGTCTCTTACATGCTTCTCTGGAATTTCTGTGGAATCGAAATTCTCCGCTTCCTCCCTCCTTTCCGCCTCTGTCGTTTCCTCACTATCATGTTGTCACTCCATCTTTCAGCAGAAGAAGAGCAGCACTTTCCAGTTGCTGTAGCTACACGCTCGTGCATGTATCGATAGCGTGACTGAACAACGCAGCATGAAGGAGTGTTTTCGTCATTCGAAGTATTCTTTCCCATGTTACATTTGTTCCTTCACAATGGCTCACTTCCGTTTGCATAATATAACGTACCGATCTAGCTGGCATGTTTCTTAGAGGCTAGAACATTTGCCAAGTAAGCTGTGAGGTCACACTCTGTTAGCTAGTTAAAAAAAAATAAACCGCCTTGGGGCTGTGCTGTTATAGGAAAGTAATCGGCGACATCAGGGGGAGTTACTGTTTCCATCCTGAAGCTGATTATTTTCCAATAACAGCACGTCCTGCAGTGTTTTATTCCTCTTATTCCACTGCAATTTCCCAATGATTACAACTGTTTATTTATTAAAGAATGATAGTACTTTTTGTCCGCTTATTGCTACATTTAATGTTGTGGAATGTCCGCGAAAGAAGCTCTCACTTGCGTTATATCAGCTATAAACAGTCGGAACACCAGCCTCTCTTTTTTCCACTCTCTTGAAGTTAATAAGATGGAAAAATACGCAGCTTTTCATGTTAGCGAGAAAGCGCAGAAGTGTAAACAACTTGGGGGGAAAAATAAAAGTTACAGCTTTACCTCTGACTGTTACAAAGCGCTGGCACTGGTGACTCCTTCCATAGACGTTAAACAAAAGTCTCCTTTGCTTGGGTGAAAACTGTAGCACGTCCACTGTACAAGAAACGATAACGCATCAGAACCAGGGCATTAATATAAACCTGTGCTTTGGAGCTGCACAAAAATTACTCGACACATTCTGACCAATCAGAATCCAGGATTCAACAGCGCTGTGGTGTGATTTAATATGAACTTCTGTCAATTTACAATTGAGGTGGTTGGAGCGCCAGTGGAGTTCAGCATGTTGGTCATGAAACTGTCGTCTGAATAACAGAGTTATGGGAATATCTACTGCAAAAGTCACGATGGTTCCCTCACTTTTAGTTAAAATCAGGAACCTCAGTGAAAAAACGAACACGATGAAAGTGCTTTTTTGGATGTAGGCTCCTTCGATTGGAGGTCTGTCCAGTTTGGATTGACGGTTACCAAACTGTCAGATTTCAACCGTGATGTCATGATAATATCGCAAACTGTGCTTCGCACTTACAATACGAAAATCTCCAAACCTCTCGCTGTGCGTGTTCTGTCCGGCTGTAGTTCGGGAATCCCTTTAGCAGAAGGACCCTGGGGAAACCCGTCCCTGTTCCTGGTACAAATCCGTTTCCTGTTAGGACAATTCTGTTTCCTTTCTTCACACGCCTCTGTTCTGCCAACGTTTCCCTCATTAAATTCCATAAAAACAACCATATAAACCATCATTTACTGCCTGCTGTGTACTCCATCCAGTACACGTCTCACTTCCTGAGTAATTCCAGTCACACCACATCGCTGTTGAATTCTGGATTCTGATTGGTCAGAAGGCGTTGATTAATTTTCTATAACAGCAGCTCTGACAGTAGTGCAGCTGCAACTCAAAGGTTTATATTAATGCATTCGTTCCGATACGTTATCATTTCTTGTACAGTCGACTCGCCACATAAACGGTTTAAAAACTGTGTGTAATCGTGGATACGGGGAACCACTCCATTGCTACCATGTGCACCACATTTTGCTAATGAGCAAGTCTCCTCAGCAGTTCTAGTTAATGGTGCAACTTTACTCCAGATCCCACATCCCGTTTAGCTTCTGAGTACACTTTCTTCAGGAACTTAGATCCACTCTTTATTTAATTATAGCTGTTCCGGGTCTTTCCACAAGGACGCTCTACCTCCTCAAAACACTGGTGTGGGGAACTGGTTTTAAAAATAGCTGCAGGCCCGGGAGCGATGGAGGCAGCGAGCCTTAACCGCAACTTCACTCCAAGTGTTTCTAAGAATAAAGAACTTGTAGATATGCACATTCTTCACTTTCAGAGTTTTTCTTATGCAGTGTGTCGCTTTCAGAAGAATGTGAGAAAGCCGATTTAAAACTTAAGCAGTGAACCACTTACAAAATAGTTGCAGAATATCTTTGACATTTCTCTTTCTCTTCTTCTGTGATTACTTAATAAAAATTAAAAAAAAATAAATAAATAAAAAAGCTTAGTTTTAGGTAATCTGAGAACCTAGCAAGTTGAATTGCTCAGATTTAGCTAGATTAGCTAGGAGGTGTTCAGATTTAGCCAGATTAGCTAGGAGGTGTTCAGATTTAGCCAGATTAGCTAGGAGGTGTTCAGATTTAGCTATATTAGCTAGGAGGTGTTCAGATTTAGCTATATTAGCTAGGAGGTGTTCAGATTTAGCCAGATTAGCTAGGAGGTGTTCAGATTTAGCCAGATTAGCTAGGAGGTGTTCAGATTTAGCTAGATTAGCTAGGTGTTGAATAGTTCAGATTTAGCTAGATTAGCTAAATTATTAGCTAGATTATTCTCCCTTTAAAAAGGTTGTGTTTAAATATTTATTAACTCAGGGCTGTCTCTGGTGATTTTACAGAGAACACCACCCAGCAGTCATTAATATTCATAAAGTCACACCTCAACAATCATTAATATTCATTAGATTGTATGTAACAGCAAAATAAGGTTATGTGGTAAGATTTTATACATCATGCCTATTTTTTTTTACCCAGAGATGCCAAAATTTACAGTTCAGCCGTGGAATTTACGATTCTTGACTCCTTGCTATGGTGATATGGGAGATGCCTCGTGAACTCTGACCTGTGAATTCATAAGCCATGGTCTAGTGAGCCAATAGAAAATAAGTGGGACAGACTGTGGTCTTTTCGGTCGGGGGAAAAAAATGGAGGCGTCGCATCAGATATACACGGGAGGTTCTGTAGTAAAACTCAGAAAATGAACTTTGCTGACTGATTATGGAGAGTTTTGTTTTTTGGGGAAGAAAAGAGGTTGAATTTGCTGCTTTGCTGCAGGATTTGGCTCATTTCTCCAGACCTTTTTCATTCGCCAGCTTGTGTTTGTGTTATCAGTCTCACTAATAAGGAAGCTGTGTGTATCTGTAAGTCATATTTAAAGTAGTGTAGCACTAGCAGTTACTTCATACAGGAGAACGGTTAAAAAATGACGTTGCAACCCTGAGCCACTTTTCAGCTCCTTTGTCATTTGTCTCTCTCTGTCCTTGTTCCTGTCTTCAGTGCTAGACGAGGAAGAAGAAGGTGAACGTTTTGAATTCGATGACGAAGCCCCCGAGGCCGAGCGCCCTCCTTCGTACCCTCCCGCTCTGGATTACCACTCTTCAGGCTGTCCGGGTTTGGAGAACGCAGAGGCTGATCTGCCTCCACCACCACCGCAGACCTGTCCGTCTGCTCCACACGGTGACTTCCCTCCACCTCCTGAAGGGGGACAAATTGAGGGCGGTGCAGATAAGGAGCTCCCTCCACCCCCAGAGGGCGCCGATACACAAGGTAGGATTGTGGATCTTCTTCTACTACTACTACTACTACTGCTGGAGAGTGGGTGGGAATTGTACATGATTTATTTGTTTTTCTGATCGATAGGGAATCCTGGGTCCCGACCCAAAGTCAACCCATACTCAGTGATTGACATTTCCCCCGAGAGCCCGCCTCCACTGTCTTCCCCAGCCAATGAGAATGAAGGTGATGCCCAGGATGTACCCAGCAGCCCCATTGTGCCCTCTGGATACTCCGTGCCCGTGCCCTGCGGCTACGCCACGCCCTCCAGCGTCCCGATCATCACCCCCACCTACACCACTCCTGTCATCATCAGACACTTCTCAGTGGATGAAGAAGGTAAAGAGAAACAGATTTCCTCTTTTTCATTACATTCCCCATTTAATTTGTATGTCTTGGTGCATGGCTAAAATATAATTTTGGATGAAAAGAATAAATAATGGCGTCCTCTGGGAGATACCATCGCTCCGCCCATGGATACCATCATCTCATTGCAATTTGTGTTTTCTTTTGCCAAATTTTTTGGCCAACAAATTCCAAAATCCAGATGGAAACTCACCTCTCTCTCTCTCCTCTCTCTCTCTCCTCTCTCTCTCTCTTTATGTTTTGCCACAAGGCTTTATTTAGCAGAACATTGCCTGTGATCAGGGTTTCCTGTTTTCTCCAAAAGTGTTGCTGCAGCTCTGTTCCTAACACACTTACTCTTCATTCAGCTTTTATGCCAGCTGTTTAAATGTATTAATATATGCAGCTCACTTTTTATATTGCACATATGAAGGTAAACAATCTACAGTCTGCTTATTCCCTGGTCATTTCCGATTTCATTTTTAATTTCAAAATAATTCTTTAATTTTGTTTTATCATGCATTAGAAATTAGCAGTGAATGGAGAGCAGTCATTGCAACATTTCTGTTTTCCATTTTTTTTAACGGAATTATAGGATTGCCCTTGCTAATTAGGACTCGTGCAACACTGCCAGCAGATTTGTCAAAAAAATATGGAGTAATATAAAATGAAGAATTTGTCCTCATGATGCATGCCGAATTGGACAGATCTGATCATAAAAGCACAGATGTGGTGTAAACATGTAGACCTCAGTGGCAGTCTACTGTGAAATAGACCTGATGATTTTATAGCTTTGAGGAGTAAGAAGCCATATCTATATTATTGGGGTGGACTGACACAGAGACCACGCCTCCTTTACTGAGAGACTGACACAGAGACCACGCCTCCTTCACTGAGAGACTGACACAGAGACCACGCAGACAGACTGACACAGAGACCACGCCTCCTTCACTGAGAGACTGACACAGAGACTATGCCTCCTTTACTGACACTGGCACAGAGACCACGCCTCCTTTACTTACACTGACAGACACAGAGACCACGCAGACAGACAGACACAGAGACCACAGACACTGACTGGCGCAGAGACCACGGACACTGACTGGCGCAGAGACCACGGACACTGACTGGCACAGAGACCACAGACACTGACTGGCACAGAGACCACGCCCCCTTCACTGACACTGACTGGCACAGAGACCACGCCTCCTTCACTGACACTGACTGGCACAGAGACCACGCCTCCTTCACTGACACTGACTGGCACAGAGACCACGCCTCCTACACTAACACAGAGACCACGCATCCTTTGCTGACACTGACACAGAGACCACGCGTCCTTTACTGACACTGACACAGAGACCACGCGTCCTTTACTGACACTGACACAGAGACCACGCGTCCTTTACTGACACTGACACAGAGACCACGCGTCCTTTACTGACACTGACAC
>CM074983.1:2230938-2243483 GCA_037576825.1 Pangasius krempfi | reverse complement strand
GAATCTCGGATCCATGCGGGCTCCAGTAGGTCTCCTGCAATATTTGCGGCGACTGTGGTGTAATTCAACAGAAGATTCATCCGAAAAATCCACTTTCTGCCACTTTTCCAGCGTCCATCCGTTTAGCAGGCTGTGAGCCTTGGCAAACGCTACACGGTTTTTCATTTGTCTTTTGTTTAGTGCTGGCTTCTGGGCACTGATTCGACCATGGAGGCCATTTCGAGACAGAATCCGACAAACTGTTCTCGTTGACACAGGGACTTCAGGTGACCAGGTCTCGTGGAGCTCCGCTGCAGTGGAAAATGGGCTGGCCTTGGTTTTTCGAGCCAACAAACGGTCCTCTCGAGCAGTTGTCTTGCGGGGTCTGCCTGACCTGGGCTTGTCAAAAACGTCTCCAGTCTCTTCAAATCTTTTTTTTATCCTCTGTACTTGACGCTGAGACACATTGAAGGTATCTGCCACATCAGCAGTGGATCTGGTCTTCAGCCTCTTGATAATCAAAACTTTAGTCTCAGGGTGAATCTTAGGCATGCTTGCAGAGGTGTAGGTGCAGTTGATGTGAAGGTCTAGTGTACTGGGGTTCTTTTTAAACACACCTGAGACCTAATTGATCCATTATTACTCACAGGTGAAGCTCATATGACAAGGCGACAACACTTATGTCTTTGCAAAAATTGACTCAATGGGCTTTACCAAGCTGTGAATATTAGAATACTTTTGACAAGCTTCGTTTTGCACTGAAACATTATTATAAAAGCTGTGGGGATTAAAATGAGCCATTTCTTGTAAAAAAATCTTGATTAGAAATATATTTCAGCTGCACTTCAGGTCAATTTGTACACAAGCGACAAGACTTTTGTCAGGGACTGTAGATTGCGTAATGTGACATGTTCATCAGCGACTGATTTAGTGCCATTGTGACCAAAGACATTAAACGACAAAATTATGGCTGTGAGAGAAATTTCTTTATTTAAAAAAACCTCAGCGTGGAAGTGCTGCAGCGATGCTCGTCTAAAAGCCTAGAGGAGGACGCCAGACTCATTGGACAGCTACAAAGTATGTTATTGGTGATGGTGAAGTGTTTATGAGACATGTTAAAGGACAGAAAAAATATTCCATTCTCCATTTTCGGATTGATGTGAGCAGAGCGTAGGCATTTTATTTGATCACAGGTCTGCCGTTAGAAGATCTTTATCGTATACTCTGACATGAAGAACACACGCTGTCACACAGTCTGCTACAGACTTCAGCCCATATTTTATTAGAAACTCGTAGAATGTGATAAGTAATAATCTAACCCGACTTTACTCGTCTCGCCTACAGCGTCTTCACTGAAGAGTATCCTGCAATAAGGGAGGAAGATGCTCTGGCTAAGTGGGCTTCGGATCCTGCCAACACGGCCTGGATGGAGAGTAAGATCTCGTTTTATTCACTTGAAATGGGGAAAATACAATTTTGCTAATAAGATGCAAAATATCTAGTCTGAACTCTTTGATTGCAGGAGTGCTGGTAAACCCATGAAGCGTTTCGCATATACATTTCTTTAAAGAAAATCTCTAATCATTCTGTGTTTTTTGTGCCTCTTTTCATCAATAAGATATTTTTTTGGAAACTCATAATAGTAAAAATGGAAGGAACCTGGTTTTTTTTTTTTAAAGCTGAATTTCAAAAGTTTGTCCTGACTGATGAAATGTAAACAGTTTTTCTGAAGTAGATTCCCAGACCCAGAAGATTTCCTTCCTCTTCTGCAGAGGAAGTTGTCCTCCGACAGGACTTTCCTTCAAAGCAGCGGCATCCGCTCAAGTCTGACTGCTGCATGAGATTATATGCACACACACACACACACACACACACACACACACACACGCGCGCGCGCGCGCATACATATACGCACACACTGGCTGTCTCTATCCTACACGGTAAAGTTATGAGGATTTAGGACATGCTTGCGTATGTGTGTTTGCCTCTGCATTTCAGATCCAGATGAAGTTATTTATGACGACGTTCCGAGAGAGAATTCGGGATCCACTACAGGTCAGTGTGTCCATGTTCCTGCTCCCTCTGTCCGTCTGTCTTTCTTTCTCTTACTTCTGCATTTCACTCTGCCTGCTGTTTACTGCCACTGTGGCGTCTTTACACATTTTGAATAAACTGAATGTCCAAATCGATTCATTTCATTATTGACCAAATTAATCCTAATCCTAATTTAACCTACTAAACCAAAGCTACTAACTTCAAACTACTTAACTTACACTACTAAACTTCTAAACTCAAAGTACAAAACTGCTATATATAAAGACATGATAGACAAACCTACTAAAACAAACTCAAAATGCTAAAATCAAACTACTGAACTCAAAATACTAAACTGTTAAACTCAGTGCTAAACCCAAACAACAGAACTGCAGATCAAACTGATAAAGTACTAAACTGTTCAACTCACACTCATAAGCTGGTAAACTCAGACTACTGAGCTCAAAATACTAAACTGTTAAACTCACTGCTAAATTCAACTGAACTGCAACTCAAACTACTGAACTGCCCAAGTCAAACTCACTAGCTGCTAAACCCAAACGCATAAGATGCTAATCTCAAACTACTGAACTTGTAGCTCAACTCAAACTGATAATTTCAAACTAATAAACTCAAACTACTGAAATGATAAAATCAAAATACCAAGCTGATGAACTGCAAAGCTCAAGCTTCTAAACTGAAATTCAGATTAGTAAGCAGCTAAACTCAAACTGCTCAATTCAAACCAGTAAGTTTGCTCAATGCAACCTACTAAACTGCTCAAATTAAGCTGCTCAACTCAAACTACTGAACTGATAATGAAATTGCAAATCTGCTAACATCAAGCCACTAAATTGAACCTCAAACTAATACACTGCTCAGCTCAGACTAATCAACTCCGAGTACTACACTCAAACTGCTAAACAACGAAACTCAAACAGTTCTACTCAAAATATTAAACTGCTAAACTCAAGCTTCTAAATTCAATCTGCTAATCTAATCTAAGGTGAAACTACTAAAACTGCTCATCTCAAAATACTGAGCTACATTTTTTCCAAGATCATTAGTAACATTCCCAAGTTCAGCTTAGAGTGTAAAATTTGTGGTATAATTTGTCCAGTCAGCATGTCTAACAGTGGAAGTGGCGTGACTGTGTGTGTGTGTGTGTGTGTGTGTGTGTGTGTGTGTGTGTGTCAGGCTCTCATAGTGGGTAATATTCTAATAATAATATTCCAGTAAAGGCTAAATATTCACTTTCATTTCCTCAGACACAGCAGTAACAGCAGTGAAGAGTATTATGGACGTGGTGGTGATGCTAATAGAGTGTGTGTGTGTGTGTGTGTGTGTGTGTGTGTGTGTGTGTGTGTGTGTGAGCAGACGTGGATGCGATGATCTATGATGATGTGGAGCTGGGTGAGGAGGGAGGCAGCAGCTCCGTGGAGAACGGCTGGAGCTCCAGCGAGTTTGAGAGCTACGACGAAGAGAGCGATGGAGAGAGCGGGCACGGAGAGAACGGCCTCCTCCCCAACGCCTTCATCCGCCGACACACACCCAGCACCAAAACACACGTATGTGCGCACACACACACACACACACACACACACACACACACACACACACACACACACTGCTTCATCCGCCAACACACACCAAAACATAATAGTATGAGACAAAAGCAGATATTTCAATAAATGATCACCACGTTACGTTATTATTTTTATCACATACTACGGTTTAGTAATAATTCTGAAAATAAAATAATAATTCTGGCATAATTTCATTAAGCACACATTGTATAGCAGGTGTGTACATGGATAAAATATGTTACAGCAATTCAGCAATTCTCAGTCCTGCAACAATCGTCTAATTCTTTAAGAATACAGCAACCATCGCACAACAGTATGCCAACAATTTCACCAAAATCCAACAATATTCCTAGAATAATACAACAATTCTCCATTAACCCACCCAAGATTCCTGCAACGACCTTCGATCAAGCCTCTGTCATTCTCCTAAATCTGATAGTCCTCCAACAACGCTGCAAGAATTCAACAATACGTCAAGTACAATCCAACAATTCCCAGTCTTGCCAAAATCCTTGAACAAACCTCAACCAATCCCCAAAATCCTGGAGTAATCCTCAAACCTAAATCCTGAAATTCCTGAAAATTCCCAACATTCATTAAATTCTTCAACAATACTGCAAAAATCTTACAAAAAAAAATTGTAGCAATCATTGAAGTCTTCAACAGTTTCTCATTAATACTCAATCAACCTCAAAAAAAATTCCAAAAATCTAACAATCCTCCAACAGTCATTGGTTCTTAAAATCCATCAAAGGTTTTCCAACAATTCTCCAGCAATATTCCATACATGCAACAGTCATGCACAGCTCCAGCAACAAGCCTTCAATTTTCCAAGAATAATGCAAATAATCCACCAACAATCCTCAAACAAGTCTCTGTCAATCCTGCAAATCCTCCAAAAATCTTATAATCCTCCAACTATTTTTACCCAAAAGCACAAAATCTTCAAATTCAACAATCCTTGTAATCCTGCAACAATTATTGAAAATGATTTAACATTCAATAACCTTCAAACAGTCATGCAAAAGTCCAGCAAATATCCAATCAAGCCTCTATCAATCCCCCAAATCCTCAAACAATCCTTCAATGTAAAATCATTTTAACAACCTTAAAGTTCCCCCTCACCAATTCTTCAACAATCCTCCAAACAAAATTCCTGCATCGATGCTCTAACTCTCTCCAACAATACTGCTGCAAGCTTGCAAACATCTTCCGACATTCCTGCCAAAATCCTACAACAGTCCTGGAAGAAACCAACAATCCAGCAAATATTCCGGAAATATACAGAATACAGAAATATTCCAAACATCCCATCGCCCTCAATGATGCAAAACTCCAGCAACCATCCTTCAGTTCTTGACAATACTGCAGAACTTGTGCAATAATTGGCCAAATGTCAATCCTGCAATAAACCTACAAGAATTCTCATAAATCCAGCAACAATCCTTAAACAGTCATTGATCACCAAGATCCTCCAGAAACTGGATGATCCTCCAACAATGCTCTAACATTTCTCAATTTTGCAAAAAAAAATTAAAAATAAATCCCATAGTTGTTAGTTTTTGTTTTGTATTAACAGAAGTTCAGAAATAAGGGGGAAAATGGTACCGTAATACCAGAGCCACTAGAGGGAAATCCTGATCCAGCGTGTGCTGTGACATTTGCAGTGAGACTCAATTGTTAGGATTTTTACAGGAGATCTGCTGTTCCGTTACTTACGGTAATGTACATATTTGTTAGAAAATCCCACAGCTACACTCGTGTAAACTTACAGTGAATAAGATGTGTAAGATGTGTTTTTGGTCTTTTGGTCCCAGCATTACACTTTTTTACATTTGCAACGATATCCATATGCAAAGAAAATACATTAACATATATTTTGTCAAAATATGTGTTGATAAAATGTAAAAAAATATATATATATTTGCATGTATTTTTGACATATATAGTCCATATATTTTATATATGTTGACATACTGTGAAATATATTTTTAATTTTCTTAATGCTAACCCTGTGCTCACACCGGGAGCGACGCAACGAGACAAAAGATTCAGCTGAGACAGAGTCGGCTATGCAAAGTGGGCGGGGCAAAATATAAAGGATGTGATGTGGCAAGTGCTAATAGGAACGAGGGACAGTGGTGTGTTTATTTATTTAACTGGGAAACATTATGAACATTAGACATCGCATATTTTGGATATGTTCAAATACAGTATATGTACATGTTTTTCTTGCATATGGAGACTGATATTTTTTGGGTCTTCAGTTCATGAAAAATTTCATTTCATTTGCAGTTGACGTAATAAAAAGAAGTCTGCATCAGTTCCTTCTTTAAGGAGACAGAATTTCAGACTGTATCTTACGGCGTGTTCGAATAATAAAACTGAAATCCGTGCTTTTGCTATTCAAGTTATTAAAATCATAAACGCACTGTTGCTAGGCAACTAGGAAATAGTTACACTGAGTATAAGCTAGCTATTCACTATGGGTTAACAATTTAGCATGTAGGCGTAACGAACGGAGAGCGTTCTTGAACGAGACGTTCATATAGGTTTAGGTTCTCTGAACATTAGCTTGCTAACATGCTGCTGCAATGTTCTGAAAAATGATCATGTAGTTGTAACACAAACGTCTGTGTTAGTGTGGCGACAACAACCAATGTTTCAGCAGTGTTGTAGGAACGTTTATAAGCGTTACGCCCAGAAAATCTGACCGATGGATCGTCAAATCTTTTCAAAGATTTTGCTAACATAAAATCGAACCCCGTCCTGATCTACATCTTTTAAACACGGTGACTACATGACTGCTTTTAGACGTTGCAATAAAGTCTTAGGTGAATTATTGTTGAGGAAGTAGCGTACACACTCTATATTTCTATTGTGTACGTATATCTGAGCAAAAAGCCAGAGTTTTAGTAATGAAGCCTTTGACCTGCAGCGGCTTTTCAGGAAAATCAACTGAAAAGGGCATTGAATGACAGTGACTGTAAGTGGATAGTGTGTGTGTGTGTGTGTGTGTGTGTGTGTGTGTGTGTGTGTGTAATGCCCCGCTCTGCTGCTCTCTACGCAGCTCTCTCAAGATCTGACACGCTTGAAAGAGCACTATGAGCGAAAGGTGAAAGATCTCATGGCGAATGCAGTGGGCGCGGTCGAGCTGCAGCAGCTCAGACACAAACATGAGCAGAAGGTAAAAAAAAAAATAAATAAATAAAAAAATCAGTCCATCCTTCTGTCCATCCATCTATCCATCTTGTTCTTTCCCCTGTTTAACACGCTGCTGGTGGTGGGTCTCTCGTCTCACGTCTCAGTCTCACGTCCTTCCATCGTCACTGGGGTCGCATGCTAGTGTTAGCGTCTCTGTGGCTACGTTTCCATCCAAATGTTTTGAAAAATTTTACAAAAAAACCCTACTGATGTCGACTTTCCTCTTGGCTGAATCCCTGTCGCTATCTTCAAAACCATTTTACTTTATTAGTTCAAGTGAAGTTTGTTAGACGAGTCCTAGCGTAGACTTAAACTTACCCAGAAGGCATTGCAGTTTGATGCAGTGGCAAGTGCAACAGTTTAGAAATGAAAATATCTACAAAATACTCTAAATTGCTACAAATTAGCCTAATACTGCATCTGTATGTGTCACCTCGTGCAACAGATAACTGTTTAGCATGCTAGCTAGTTAGCAAACTGGATTTATTAGCAAAGTACATCAGAACAGGAGCAGTTGGCTACTGAAAATTCATGCTAACTATCTGATTTGATTTCTAGTCAGCTAACCAGTTAGCTAGATAGCTAGTTAGTGCTAGTTTTATGTAGTTGTAAGTACTACATCTGTACATGACTGCTGATTAAACTTTGTGTCCTTTTTCAGCCAACTAATTTGCAAGCTAGCTAGCAAATCAGCAAGTTAGCATGACCCTTGTGTGTCTCAGTTTGTGTATAACAGCTGTTGAAACTTAGCTGGCAAGTATTTATTACCGTATTCTGCTAACTGTTTAACAATTTATCTACTTAACTCATTAATCTACTTAATGAGTATAGAAGCTAGGCAGTAAATCAGCTAGTTTATTAAGAAGTTTATAAAATAAAATAAGTTTTATTTACAAGCTAACTAGCTAATAAACACACTAGCAAGTGTGCAACCTGGCTAGCAAACCTGGCTAGCTCAGTAGCACAAGTTTTACGTAGCCAGCTACTTTAAAAAAAAAAAAAAAGGAAAAAAATGTTCTTAGTTTTAGTCTTCTTAGGTAACTATTTAACACCACCTGCTTGACACATTAGCCAGTGTGCAAGCTAGCTATCAAATCAACTCTTGCTCATTAGGGATAAATCTAAGTCTATATTTACATCCAGACATCTGTAAAGCTGCTTTGTGACAATGTCCATTGTTAAAAGTGATATATAAATAAAATTAAATTGAATTGAGATGAAATCAAGAGTTAGCATGGATTTTTATTAGCCGACTACATTAGCTGTACAAAACAGACAAATTGTCTGTTTAATGTGCTAGCGAGTGTGCTAACTAGCTAGCAAGACATCATAGCATATGTTTTGTAGGCAGTTGCCACAGAAATTGCTTTTGTGCTAAACATGGCCTAGCCGATGCTAACTGATAAAACAGTTGTGTGCTAAATGGCAGTAAAATGCAGAAATGGAGAAACTGGAACATTTATTTACCACATCAGTTAATGACAATACAGTTTTTTGAGGGGATTTATAGGGAGGGGGAAACTAAAAACAGGCGGATGGAAACTTCACTCGTGTGTGTGTGTTTGTTTTTGTCGGTGTGGTCTTTGTTGGTCCTTCTAATTTGTGTTGCTTTGCATGTCATTAAAGTGTTGTTGATCACTACAAGCGAATGTTGTGTAGTGACTGCTCCAGCAGTTTCAGGTTTTGGATTTCTTTGTGGGTTTTTTTTGTTTGTTTGTTTGTTTTTGTTTTTTTTAAGACAGTCAGCCCTCCACATTCACGGCAGTTAGGGGCACAGGACCCCCGCGAATGTGGAAAAACCGCAGATATCTCTAGGCCCCATATTTAACACACAAAAAAAGTAAGACAATACACTGCACTACAACAGTATACAACAGTGTTTTATAAAGTATCAACAGTGAAGACTAACACACACACGGAGTGAGAGAGCAGCAGTACAGTTACATGTACAGTACATGATGCAATACACGTACAGTATTTGGATATCAGTAAAATTATTAACGTTTATAATCTACGATTACATTTTATTGCACTTTAGAGGTGCAGAAAGTTGAGAGAAACGCGAGATACGCTGCACACTGAGAGACAAAACAGGTGAGTGAGTCTGGCTAGTACCGAGACAAAGAGCGTGGCCTCCCCGAACAGAGTGCGTAGTCCGCAGTTCTTTAGGGCACTGAAACTTTTTACAAAATGTTACTCTTTATAATAAATTTGTGTATATATTTATAGTAGTAAATGATAAATAGATTAATAATACATATATTTTATGCATTTATGACTTACTAAACTTTGCAAAAGTTCCCATTTAATTATTGATGGCAAAATTACGAGTAATCAAATCCGCGAACATTAAACCCCCGAATGTGGAGGGCCGACTGTATAATGTGAATATTCTCGATTTCTACAAAAAAAATATATACATCTGAAGCCTGAAAATAAGGATTAGCGATTAGACTTGTGGATATACCCATATATTATAATTAACCTTCTAGTTTTAACCTGATTGAAGATCTAACAGTTCATTCACAGCTCATTCACACAGACTTATATATGTATGTATATAAATAGATATATTTATATACATATATAGTATATATAGATAGAGAGAGAGAGAGAGGGAGAGAGATGCTGGTGAGGAAACGACTGCAGCTATAACGTAAGTGAGAGCAGGAACTAACTTGTCTCTCGGTCGTTCCACATTGTAATGCGAATATTCTCAATTTCTACAAAAAAATATACATCTGAAGCCTGAACATGAGGATTTCGTTCATGTTTGTTTCTGAGACCTGGGTAATTCACCAGATCCTACAAGTTTCATTCATTAATAAATGAAACATTGTAATAGCTGGCAGATCGCTGTGGTATAAGCGGAATAACACACTCCAGACCATGCTGTTATAAGAAAATAATGCACTTCGGGCTCGTAACGGCACTCTGCTTCGCGTCGTGTCTCATCACACCACCCCGAAAAAATTTATTTAACGGTAAATTTATTCACTGAGCTCCAGAAAATTTTACACAAAAGATTTTGTGTCGTAGGTTCCCGATAACATTTTGACATCTTGAGCTGCTGCTGCAGTCATTTTTCCCTCTGTTTTTTCCCCCCCATGTGTCTCATTTTATGGTAAAGCTCCTACAATAAACACTCTTCACTCCACCTTGATGTTTTTATCCATGACAACGTTTCACCGCTCCAGACACGACGGGTCATAGCCTGGTTTTGTCTTTGGTGTAGTTGTTCCTTGCTCATCTACACCGTAATTACAATGACAGTGGTTATAGTTAGGGGCTTTTGTTAGGGTTTAAGGTATGAGAGATGATGAGGTGATGAAAGTGTGGGTGTGTTTCGGGATTGAGGATAAAGTTAGGGCTTGTGGTATGATGATTGGTAGGTGAGTTAGGTTTAGGAGTTAGAGTTTATGCTTTGAAGGCGAGCAAATTGGTGTCTGAGTTAATAATTAAGTGGCTTGGATTACATCTTTCTTTCTCTTTAAAACCAAAAAAGATTTTTTAATCTAAAATCTTGTAATAAATATAGTTAACTGTTATTAAATAAATTTGTTTCATATTAGAAAAGTTGTGCATACACTGATAGATTTTATTCCATATTAATGACCTTAAAACTTTTTAAGTTTAATTTAAGCATGTGAGAGAGGGAGAAGGGGGCGGGGCTTCCAGGCAGTGTCCGTTAATATCAGAGAGTTCAAAACACTTGTACAAATGTCAGTCATTCCAGTGTAATATGCCGATTAGTTCATCTGCCGTTTTTGTTGGAGGGGGAATGAAGACTGCTCTTTGGGCTTACTTTTATCCGATGCCAGTGTACTCTAGTGTTAAACTGTGGTGATCTTACACAAAATGTTTAAAAAGTTAGTGGGTCTAGCGGGTGCAATATAATCAGAGTAAAGATCACCGGATATCGTGGCAGTGTAAAACTGTCTAGAGATCTAGAGATGATTCAAGACTAATTCAGACTTATTTCTTATTTTTTCGTCTTTCTTTCCCCTAAATTCACATGCCGGATTTCTGTACATGGCTTCAGAAACCTTCTGAAGTTAATCTGGAGATGTTTCTTTGGCTCTCATGAATGACTTGTTAGATTAGAATTGGGTTTTATGAGTGGAACCAAGTGGCAGGAGAACGCTAAAGTGTGCAGTGCAGTGGCCCAACAGTCTGGACTAATACCATTCCAACCATAAAGTAAAGTCTCCCTGAATTAATAATACATTGTGCACTTTTGCATGAGATTGCATGACTGACTCATGTTTGTTCTTACGAAAACAGATGCAAAAGCTGGTGAGGGCGGCCAAGCATGGCACCAAAGACGGCCTGGAGAAAACTAAAGCGGCGGTGAAGAAGGGAAAGTCCTTCATTCGAACCAAATCTTTTGGTCATGGTAGGACTTCTGCATGTACCTTTATGCTTTCCTGTTTCTTCAGAACGTGACAAGCTGCATTTCTTTTCATATGGTGGGGGCAGCATCACACCATTCCATCACTGTAGTTTCCTATAACACTCCTGGTCCTGTTTAGTTCCATGTAGGTGAACTTTTTTTTTTTTTTTTAAGGTTGGTTAGTTGTATAAAACACTAATTAACTCCCAGCACATAAAAACTAAAGGACCTGAGCAACTGATTGCTGATTCATACTCCCTTCATTTCAAGACACACATTATGACCGAAAATCCAAAAGTCAATGTTAAAACTAATCTCTGAAGTCATTTAAAAAAAATTCCTTTTAACCCTTTGGTTATTTTAGAGAGGAAGGCATCATGTTTCGAGGAAGAGCCACCCGAGCTCTTCATCGAGGTGGAGTGTTTAAATGTGGAGCCTGTGTTAGGCCCCGCCCCTGAGGGCCTCTCTCAACAGCAGGTACACACACACACACACACACACACACTTGAACATTCAGTATAGGTACAACTAACATTTAATTTACTATTTTTTACTTTGCAACATGACTGTGAGTTTGAGAAAGGTTCTATAAGAATGATAATTTGATAATCTATAACTTTATATAATGTTAAAATAGTGATTTAAAGATGCTGAAAATTCCTATAAAATAACACACGCCAGTATAATTTTATAAGGCCTAAAATAAAACAGACATCAAGTTAAAAAGAGTTTTGCATTTGTCAAATTGTCAGTCTTTAATAATGAGCAGAAACAGTAACAGTGACAGAAACAGTGTTGATTTTTCATGCAGAACACACAAGAATAGTTACACTGCGATCGTACTACAGTGTCTATACAGTACACGTTATATATAGTAGTTAAATCTAAATCTAACTAAAATTGTACAGTGTAAACCCTGTTTTAGGTATTCAAGTAAATGAAATCTTTTATGATGTGTGTGTGTGTGTGTGTGTGTGTGTGTGTATCAACAGGTGGTGAGGAGATGTATTCTGGAGTCAATATTAGAGAGTGAGAAGAATTATTTAGACTCACTGAAGAGAATATTAGAGGTATGTGTAAGTGTTAGCTGCTGAACCTTTAGTGCTTATTTAGTGCAAATTATATAAAACACTGGCATTAGTGTGTGAGTCTGACACACGGGTCTTTCACTAAAACTGACACACACAAAAGGCCACGCCTCCTTCACTAAGATTAACACACACACACACAGCGGCCACGCCTCCTTCACTAAAACTGACACACACAAGGGCGACACCTCCTTCACTAAGATTAACACACACACAAAGGCCACACCTCCTTCACTAAGATTAACACACACACAAAGGCCA
>CM074983.1:2213040-2230928 GCA_037576825.1 Pangasius krempfi | reverse complement strand
ACACCTCCTTCACTAAGATTAACACACACACAAAGGCCACACCTCCTTCACTAAGATTAACACACACACAAAGGCCACACCTCCTTCACTAAGATTAACACACACACAAAGGCCACACCCCCTTCACTAAAACTGACACACACAAAGGCCACACCTCCTTCACTAAGACTGACACACACACACACACAAAGGCCACACCTCCTTCACTAAAACTGACACACACACACACACAAAGGCCATGCCTCCTTCACTAAGACTGACACACACACAAGGGCGACACTTCCTTCACTAAGACTGACACACACACAGGCCACGCCTCCTTCACTAAGACTGACACACACACAAGGGCGACACTTCCTTCACTAAGACTGACACACACCCAAAGGCCACGCCTCCTTCACTAAGACTGACACACACCCAAAGGCCACGCCTCCTTCACTAAAACTGACACACACACAAAGGCCACGCCTCCTTCACTAAGACTGACACACACAATGGCCACGCCTCCTTCACTAAAAATGAGACACACACAATGGCCACACCTCCTTCACTAAGATTTCTGAAACATTAATTTGTCATTTCTAATCTCGGTGTATTCTTGAACATTAAAACATTAGCTAAATTAGTTTTGATGACTAATTAAATAAAACGTTGTTAGTCGAAACGCGTTTTGTACTTTTTTTTATATTTCCCGTGCAGCACTATGAGAAGCCACTGCAGGAGCTCGAGCCTCGGCTGCTGAGCGAGAGGAAGTGTAAGGTGGTGTTTTACCGAGTGAGGGAGATCCTGCAGTGCCACGCCATGTTCCAGATCGCCCTGGCCAGCCGTGCGGCAGACTGGGACCAGCTCCAGACCATCGGGGACGTGTTCGTCGCCTCCGTGAGTCCTGGAAAAAATGTTTATAAGAGAAAATCTCAATTGAAAAGGAGCGTTAGTGGAGTTTCCATCCACATGGTGCTGAACTTGCACTTTAAAAACCTTGATGAAAATTCCAGAAAGCTGAGCAGCAAAAAAAGTAGCGATGATGAGATGTATGAGTAAAGAGAAGATAAAAATCCTCTTATACTGAAGCAATTTGCCAACAGTTACAACTTTTCATTAGTTAAGGAATGACATTGTACTTTTTATCCGGTTGTAGTTACATTTAATGTTGGGGAATGTCTGTGAAAACACATTAGTTCCTGTTCTCACTGACGTTATAGCAGCTATGAACAGTTGCTCGTTCAATCTTTTTTTCCGCTCCCTTGAAGATAATAAGACAAAAAAACATGCGGCTTTTCAAACTGTAAAGTGTAAACTCCGGATAAAGCTAAAGCTTTACCTCTGACTGTTACAAAGCGCTGAAACTGGAGACTCCTTCCATAAACACCCCCTTATAGAAAACCTCACCATATCAATAATTACACGTTTTTTTTTTTTTACGTTTTTTTTTTACTTTTATGAACACCTACAGTGATTTACAAGTACAGGATAATTGTCAGATTAGTAAAATTTCTCCACCTCATCTCTCCATCTCTCCATCTCTCAGTTCTCTAAATCCATGGTTCTGGATGCGTACAGCGAGTACGTGAATAACTTCAGCACGGCCATGGCGGTGGTGAGGAAGGCCTGCGCGTCCAAACCCTGCTTCCTCGACTTCCTCAAGGTCAGTTACACCCTTTTTTTTTTTTTTTTTCTCAACACCGTATATGGTCATACAGTAATAAACACTGACCAAAGTGTAATCGTTGTCATATGTAATAGAAAGGGGATGTATTTTCAAATAACAGGAAAAAAAGTGTCATTAAAAATCTTATTATTATTTATATATTAACAGTTATGCATAAAGATGGTTTTTGATGACGTGTGTTTTGCAGCAACGTCAGGAGTGCAGTCGAGATCACGTCACGCTCTACGGCCTCATGATGAAACCCATCCAGAGATTCCCACAGTTCATTCTGCTCCTGCAGGTAACACACACACACACACACACACACACTCACAGAACTTCCACTTTCACTGTACAGTTTTCATTGCAACCAGCAGACGAACTGGTTAGATTTTGGAATCGAGCCGAACAGGTTCAAGGTCACAGCAAGGTCAAAGATAGTTTCTCTTCAATAGCTTTCTTCCTGTAGGAAGTAGATTTTGAGGTGTATTTGAGGCATAGACTTGAGTAAGAAGAGGGAATAGACTTGGTGGTGGTGGTGGAGCAGAAGCAGAAGTAAAGTAGTCTTTACTGTTAGGTCTGTCTGTCTGTCATTATATATTTATCCATCTGTTTCTACATCTGTCTGCCTGTCAGTCTTATCTGTCTTATATCTCTGTCTGTTTTATCTATATAGCTGTCTGTCTGTCTAGCTTCATGCATGGCTGCTTTGTGTCTATTTATCTTTTTTTAAATCTATCCATCTGTCTGTTTCTATTTTCTGACTGTCTGTTTATGTGTAAAGTCATGTTCACTCACTTCCTCATCTAGATTTCATTAAAAAAAACCCTGAGCAAGTTCAGAAAAGGCAAACAAAGAAAGCGAGGGCAGCGGAGTGAGGGCAGCGGAGTGAGGGCAGCGGAGTGAGGGCAGCGGAGTGAGGGCAGCGGAGTGAGGGCAGCGGAGTGAGGGAAGCGGAGTGAGGGAAGTAAAGAACTGCCCTTAGCAGTTAACATTAACATTTTAGACATATGTTGATGTTATCTCTTCTTGTTGTGTGGTTTAGTAACGTCCAGCAGGTGGAGTACCTTCCTTACTTTTACACATACACACACATATACACACACACACACACACACACACACACACACACACACACACACACACACACAAATAACAAGGAAACAAAACCTTTAGTTACAGTTCTGATTTCCTCCAAATAAAGTATAACTTACACAGTGACACTGACTGGATGTTCATTTTGGATCTCCTCTAAGTGTGTGTGTGTGTGTGTGTGTGTGTGTGTGTGTGTGTGTGCGCATGCTCATGTAGGACATGCTGAAGAACACACCAGTGGGCCACGCTGACCGCTTGCCCTTACAGATGGCCCTGACCGAGTTGGAGACTCTGTCTGAGAAGCTGAACGAGAGGAAGAGAGAAGCAGATCAGCGCTGTGAGATCCGACACATCGCCAAGGCCATGAACGAGCGCTACCTCAACAAGGTACGGACACACAACCAAAAAGAATAATCTCCAAATAATCTCCAATAAGAACTGTATTATCACCTGAATCCTATAAAAAATAGATTTTTCATAACTCAGTATTTTTACCAGATTTAAAAATACTGGGTTTTGAAAAAAAATGATAGCAAATACTTTTAAATTCTTTTCTTTACTGTTGCATTAATTAACTTAATAATTAGCCAATTTATTCGTGTTAAATTAAAAAAAAATTCTTACGTTAAGCAAATTGGGGTCCCTGGAGGACTAGTGATTAGGCCTCAGCTCACACTACTGTGGCCCGGGTCCAGGGGACCGACGCCAGCCGCTGGGGTCACACACACGACAGTCTGCTCCCAGTGCCGGTCCCAAGCCCGGATCAAACTGGGGAGGGTTGCGTCTGGAAAGGCATCTGGCGTAAAAATTGTGCCAAATCAAATATGCGGACCAATGATGCACTGTGGCAACAGGAGCAGCTGAAGAAAACAAAATCACATTAAGCAAATGAATTAAATAATTCATTACTTGATTAGTTCATTAGTCAGCCAGTCAGTAAATGTAGGCAATAATACGAAAAACACAATAATCATTTTTAAAAATCTTTTACTTTTTTCTATTTTGGTTTTCAAACAAGAATTTAAATTTTACTGTAACACAAAATTTCGACTTTTTAAAAAAAATATATAATTACTTACTAAATTAGTTTCTCATCGTATTTGCTGTGTACACTGTAAACCAAATCCATCTGCATGTCTAGTGTATAAAATGTGCTGCTGAAATACATATTTATTATCTTTAAAATTGTTGTTAAATTCTAATTAAGGTAAGGACGTGTGCCTGGGCGTAATTACTGATTTTTTTTTATTTTTTTATTTTATTATTATTTTTTTTTCTTTTCAGCTCCTGAGTGTCGGTAGCAGGTACCTGATCCGCTCGGATGATGTGGTGGAGACGGTGTACAACGAGCGAGGAGAGATCATCAAGACCAAAGAGCGACGACTTTTCCTGCTTAATGATGTGCTCATGTGTGCCACGCCCAACCTGCGGTACACGCGCACACACACACACACACACACACACACACACACACATTTATACTACTACTACTAGTAATAATAATAATAATAATAAAACACTTTAGGATTAATGTCAGTAGGCAATTTAGCACAATATTGGGGGAAAAAAAATCTAAACATGAAAATGAAAAAAATAAAAACATAAAGCTAGGTCTGTAATAAAATATTTTAAAGTGTTCCTGTGTAATAAACGATCACTATTGAGATTTATCTACTGACCTGCATTGTACACAGCATTATTTAAGCTATGTTTGTTTGTTTATTTATTTATTTATATTTCTTTTCTTCGCTTTTCCTCGTCTCCGTCCCTGGCTTCCTCCTCCAGCTCTCCTCAGGATGGTGGAGGTGCCGTCGTTCCTTCAGGCCAGCGTTTCCTGCTCAAGTGGAGCGTTCCTCTCAGCCTGGTGGAGCCGGTGGAGTTCGGCTCCTCGGAGGAGATGGGAGACTCCGCCCCTTTCCCCGCCCCTCACTCCGGAGAGAAGGTGGTCATCAATGCCAAGCCAAGTAAGTCATGAAGCACGTACATGAGCACATCAAAAATATAGTTATAGTAAGAGCCACACTGCTAGGAATGATTAAATATTGATAAATGCACAGTGCTTATCAACAGTTACGCAGTATTCTGCGGAGTGAGATTCTGAGAGATGCGATACTTCGTGCACAGAACATTTTATTTTGGTGTTATGAACTGAACGTATGCAGCTCTGAATAAATAATAAATTCAGATCTGTGGCTTCTGGTCATTTGCGTTGTGGTGCGGCTCTACAGAGAACGGCTCACGGGTGAATGAAACTCACGATCCTGATTGTGTAGAAGCGTATCCTGCTGATTTTATTCTTCCTGCACTGCCACTGTTGCTTTCTGAGCTCTGACAGATGCGTACGAACCTCAGATCATACGTGAGAGTAAATGTGACTTGAAAAGGTTGCACTTGGTCTTTATAAGGATTGTAGCACCAGGGTGTCTGTGGAGTCTGGAGTATGTGGTATATGTGGTATATGTGGAGTATGTGGAGTATGTGATGTCTGGTGTATGTGGAGTCTGTGGAGTCTGTGGAGTTTGTGGAGTATATGGTGTCTGTGGAGTATGTGGTGTCTGTGGAGTATGTGGTGTCTGTGGAGTATATGGTGTCTGTGGAGTATGTGGTGTCTGTGGAGTATATGGAGTATATGGAGTATGTGGTGTCTGTGGAGTCTGTGGAGTATGTGGTGTCTGTGGAGTATGTGGTGTCTGTAGAGTATGTGGTGTCTGTGGTGTCTGTGTAGTATGTGGTGTCTGTGGAGTATATGGAGTATGTGGTGTCTGTGGACTCTGTGGAGTATATGGACTCTGTGGAGTCTGTGGAGTATGTGGTGTCTGGAGTATATGGTGTCTGTGGTGTCTGTGGAGTATGTGGAGTCTGTGGAGTATATGGAGTCTGTGGAGTCTGTGGTGTCTGTGGAGTATATGGAGTCTGTGGAGTCTGTGGTGTCTGTGGAGTATATGGAGTACGTGGTGTCTGTGGAGTAAGTGGTGTCTGTGGAGTACGTGGTGTCTGTGGTGTACGTGGAGTCTGTGGTGTACGTGGAGTCTGTGGTGTACGTGGAGTCTGTGGTGTCTGTGGAGTATATGGAGTCTGTGGTGTCTGTGGAGTATATGGAGTATGGGTGTCTGTGGAGTCTGTGGAGTACGTGGAGTCTGTGGAGTACGTGGAGTCTGTGGTGTCTGTGGAGTACGTGGAGTCTGTGGTGTCTGTAGAGTATGTGGTGTCTGTGGCTCCTGTTCCACAGCATTGGTGTGAATTTGGTGTATATATTTCAAAGTGTTCACTCTGAGCCTCCAACAGGAAATGAGATCTGCTCTATCCTCCTGGCGTTCTCCGCTTCTGACCCACTAACCCATCATTCTGCCTCATTCTTCATACCAGCGTCAGCTCCTTTAAAAGTCCAAGTTGCTGTTCTAATCAGTGTTCTCTACCAGCAGAGTCGCTGTTGGTCTAGCAGTCAGTTTTTGGCTCTGCCGATCATTATTGCTCTGCTGTCTAGTTTAGCTTTAACAGTTAACGTTCTGCTAATCAGTGATGCTCTGAGTAGCTAGTGTGGACTTCAGGCTTGAAAGCTCCTGAAAGTGATACGTTCAGGTTGAAGGTGGGGCGATACGACAGTAATATCATATCACGATTCTTGAGGACGTTCCGATAATACATATACGTAATAATATATTATGATCTATAAGGCTTGACACAATTTCCCAGCAATACAGCAGTGTTATGTTTTTTTTTATGTTTTAATTTTTTATATTTAAAATTTTTTAAATGTGCTTAACACTGAATGGCGAAAACTTTTTACATCCAATCAGCCACTTCCAATCAGTCTGTAAACGTGAAATAAATAAATATTCGTGATATCTCAGAAAAGTATATTTGGGACATAATTAGATTACCACCCAGCCCTCGTGGTGGTTAACATAACACCCATAAAGCACTGATTTTGTATTTGCCAGATAACTTTGTTTTGCCCAGTAATTGTGCTATAATGATGTTCATAAAAAGTTAATGAAGTCATGATTCCTCGTGTTTTAACCTCCGCAGACGTGAAACGATTAAACAATCCAGGTTTTTTTTCCCTCGTTTCTGTTTGAAAAGCTCCTGGCCAGCTGGCTACACTCTGAGCACAGAGATATGGAGCTGAAGGAGTGCAGGAGGTTTTACAGCAGGAGGAGAGAAAGAAGAGTAGATCTGGTTTTAAAAAAATAAAGTGTCATTTCTCTCCTATTTATAAGCATGTTATTTTAATCATTTTGATATCGGACATTATTAATATCAACAACGTTAATATGGCAAGATCGGTTGGTGGTAGAAAGTGGCTTAAGTGATTAAATAAATTGAATCTACTAACTTTTCTACTTTTCTGGTTTCCATCCGAAACGCATGAGCACGTCACACTTATCAGTGTAATTGTACATTACATTGCGCAATAGTACGTAGTACAGTGGCAGTAAGCAGTAAAGGAAGATTGCTTTAGCAGAATCCGTGGTGATAAAGAGGCACTACACTGTCTGGTAGAGCAGCATGGACTGGAAGAGCAAAACCAGATCTTTGCTAGATATTGTTAGATCAACACCGCCAGAAATGGAGCTTTTTGAACATTTCGATGGCAGAAACAAAGCACGGGAATGTTCGCTGTCCTGCTCCGTTCTTGTATGTTTTATAGCTTCCAACAACATTTGAAAATTTGTGTTGCTCTCTGGCGTATTCCAAATTATCGGATGATGACTAACTTTCAGGAAGTTAAATGGTTAAAAGGTTAAATGCATTGTACCAGTAGGAGGAAAACAAATTATTGTTATGATCATGACTGGTGAAGATGAAGGCTTAGAGTTTTAGCTCTGATCTTTGGTGTGGTTTTGTTCAGGGGCATAGAGACATGGAGAAGAAGAGAGACAGAGAGAGAGAGATGGGAAAAGAGAGAGACACAGGGAGAGAGTGATGAGAGAGACAGAGGGGGAGAGAGAAAGAGAGTGTGATGGGGAGAGAGAGATAGGGACAGACAGAGAAGGAGAGAGAGATAGAGAGTGTGATGGGAGAGATAGAGAGTCAGACAGACAGATAGAGAGAGAGAGAGATGGGGTTGAGAGATAGAGAGTGTGATGGGAGAAATAGTCAGAGTCAGACAGACAGATGGATAGAGAGAGAGAGAGAGATGGGGTTGAGAGAGATAGAGAGTGTGAAGGGAGAGATAGTCAGAGAGTCAGACAGATGGATAGAGAGAGAGAGAGAGATGGGGTTGAGAGAGATAGAGAGTGTGATGGAAGAGATAGTCAGAGAGTCAGACAGACCGACGGATAGAGAGAGAGAGAGAGAAAGAGAGAGATGGGGTTGAGAGAGATAGTGTGATGGAAGAGATAGTCAGAGAGTTAGACAGACAGACAGATAGAGAGAGAGAGAGAGAGAGAGAGAGAGATGGGGTTGAGAGAGATAGAGAGTGTGATGGAAGAGATAGTCAGAGAGTCAGACAGACTGATGGATAGAGAGAGAGAGAGAGAGAGAGATAGAGAGTGTGATGGGAGAGATAGTCAGAGAGTCAGACAGACAGATAGAGAGAGAGAGAGAGAGAGAGATGGGGTTGAGAGAGATAGAGAGTGTGATGGGAGAGATAGTCAGACAGACAGACAGACAGACAGACAGACAGAGAGAGAGAGAGAGAGAGAGAGAGAGAGAGAGAGAGAGAGCTATGTTGAAGATTACGGGGCTTGAGCTGTTGAATTTGAACCCAAGGAAGCTTGGAATCAGGATCAAACACTGAGTTCGTCCCGCGATGGAAACGAGACTCAGATTGTCTTTCCGAATTTCGTCAGAGAAGAACGTCAATAACAAGAACATGACATCAGGATTTAACTTTGTTGTACCATCATCCCAGATATGACCCGTTTGCTGTAAGTCCCTTAACCCCTTTTTCCTGAGGAACCTTCCAGTGTGCACATCCTAGCCGGGAAAATAAGCGTCTCTGCTGTTGAGTGGATTGCATACTATATTGACTGCACAGACTCGCACGTAGGAGTCAAGCAGATCTGTCCTGATCTTTATATCATCTTGTCTCTGGGGCCTTTTTTCCCACTAAAATTATTGTTCCGGGTGTCTGCATTCTATAAAGTCTTTCATCCTCTTCGCTCTGAGTATTTCCTCGACTGTCTGCTGGCCTGGTCTCGCCGACTAGAGATGATCTATTCACATTTATCCTCCAGCTGAGGAATTTAATCATCTGACTCCCTGAAATCTGATTCGAGTCGCTTAAGGTTAAACATATGACCCTGTCGGGATTCTGCCTACACAGCGAAAGGAATCCTGCTTTTACTTAGGCTGAATGTTTTCAGCAGTCATTCACAGGCTGTAGAGGATCAGTATCTGTATCTCAGTCCAGGTCTGTTTGTTCTGTGTGAAGGGGGATTTAAAGCCAGGCTGCGTGTAATGTTACACTAGTTCATGGGGAATGAGTGACTGGCAGCGTTATTTAGTGACATATTAACCATTAACATCTGCAGGCTTTTGTTCTTAATTTAGCGTTAGAGCCAAGTTTTATTTATAAAGTATGGAACTCATCAAAGCTCCAAACGCAAGAACTCCCAGGAAGAAGGAGAGGATGGAGTATAAATGTTAGGGATTAGGATGGGGACAGTGTTAAAAGCCAGAATAAAACGTGGACTGAAAGAGGGAAAGATGGTGTCGTTCCAAATAATGACATAAGTGTGTAAGTGTGTGTGTGTGTGGGGGGGGACAGAGAGGGAGTGAGAGAGAGAGAGATATATGGTTAGAGAGAGTGGGGAGAGAGACAAGGAAAGAAGAGCGAGATGACACAGAAAGAGACAGAGACAGACTGATGGAAAGAGAGATAGAGAGATAGGAAGAGAGAGAAGAGGAGACCAGGAGAGAGACAGAAAGGGAGAGAGTCAGTGAGACGGACATTAGATAGAGGGAGACAGAGAGACTGGGAAGAGAAAGAGAGAGGGCCTGAGAGGGGTAGGAAAATTGGGCCGGTCCGTAAAAAGAATCACTAGTTCCCCGAGTCAGTTCTGGCTCCGAGTCGGTCAAATGTGAGAGTCTGATATGCGATGGAGTTGTGAGAAATCGGGTCGTTGACACGTCTGTGGTTTCGGCGTGCTGAGTGAATCAGTGCAGCAGAAGTATTATTAATACTGAGACTGTGTTCCCCTCCAGCGCAGAGACGTCACCGAAAGTCAGAGCTCCGCGTCGGGTTTTAAACGAGGCCGATCGCTGAGCCGTCTCCACGGCTCTGATAAAACACACAGGCTTTGTGAACTGGGTCTAAAACTGGAGCAGGTCTGGAAGGAGATCTGGCCTTCATCCCTCTGCCAAATTCCTCCTTCTGTCCCTCTGTCTCCCTCCATTTCTGTCTCTCTCTCTTCTTCCGTCTTGCTAGAGAATAGAGCTGTGTGCATGCGAGAGACCGACAGAGAGATACAGTAGTACATTCTATCCATTTATAGTTAATAGATATACATTTTATCCATTTATAGTTGTTGAGCAATGTCAGTGAAACAAGATAGTTACTGTTCACTCTTAAGTTACAGCAGCTATAAACAGTCATTCCCTCACCAGCCTCTTATTTTTCTCTCTCTCTCTCTCTCTCTCTCTCTGGAAGTTAATAAAACAAAAGAAAGCAAAGCATAAACTCCTCTGTCCTGAAGGTGGTGGAAAACTTCCAAGGTAACGTCACAGCTGTTACAAAGCGCCGACACTGGAGACTCCTTCCATAAAGGTTAAATAAACTTCACCATATCAAAGTTTAAACGCGTCTTTAAATCCATTTTTAAAACATGCCGTTTGCAGCTGCACTACTGTCAGAGCTGCTGTTACGGAAAATTAATCAACATCTGACCAATCGGAGAATTCGACAGTACTGTGATATCAGTGAAACAAAAAAATATGACGCTGAAATAAAAACATGAAAATAAAATCACTAAAATTCTCCGTGCAAACTAAAGCACAATTGAAATTTACAGGAAAATGTCTATAGAAATAAAAATTACACACACACACACACACACACACACACACACACACACACACTTTAAGCTAGCACTGCACCCATCACATCAGTGTCTGTCCCAATGCAATGGAGAGGTATTGATTTAGTAAACAAGGAGAAATGCTGTGTAGACACCTTTAAATAGCACACAGTGTTTTATTCACACACACACACACACACACACACACAGTGGCAGAGTCAGATTTACACTAATGTGCAGTGAGATGTGTCCAAGCAGCGTGGGTGTTTAGACCATTTGTCTCCAAAATGGCCACACACGTGCACGTTGGAAAACCAAGCGTGATATTTACCATCATTCAGTCAGAAACAAAAGATGTTACAGTTTCTCTCTCTGTCCTTCTGTTGCAGACACGCCCACATCACACAGAGCTGTTCTTTATCTCAGAACAAATCGGCACAGCTTTAACCCATCATGCTTTCTTTCAAAAATCCTGCGACTGAAACAGACCTGTCTTCATTACACAGCGCAGATATTAATGCTATGTATATTATACAGCTGACTGACAGAGGCCACGCTGACACAGAGGCCACGCCTCCTTCACTGAGACGGACAGAGAGGCCACACCTCCTTCACTAAGATGGACAGAGGCGCCACACCTCCTTCACCGAGACTAACACAGAGGTCCCGCCTACTTCACTGACACTGACGGACACGGAGCTCACGACTCCCTCACCAAGACTGACAGGCAAAGCCACACCTCTTTCACTGAGACTGACAGGACCATGGCCATGCCTTCTTTACTACAATTTAAATTTAATCCACATTATTAAAATATTCTTATAGGAAAATAATAAATTGGACCTTTAAAAGACACTTCATAAGTCACATACTGAACCTTTAATCCACATTGTAGCGTGTACTGTGTATCTTTGATGTTCACTTATAGTGCCTTTAATCCATCAAACCCCAGTGTTTTTTTTTTTTGTTTTGTTTTGTTTTTTTCTTCTTCTTTACTTGGTAGTAGTCTGGAACTGAAGTCCCAGATATCCCAGCCTTTAATCCAGACTCTGGATCTTGCTAAAGTTACAGATTGATCCTTTAATACAGTTCGTATCTTTGGAAGTTTTTCTGTAGTGTTTCGTAAATCAGAGATTGCACCTTTAATCGAGTGTGTGTCTTATTGATAGATAAGCTGTACGTGGGTCCGGGTCAGCTTTATCAGGACCTGCAGAACCTGATCCATGACCTGGGCCTCGTCAATCAAATCTCCACCATGATCAGCAGCCTCAAGGGCAACTACCAGGTCAGAGATCCGTCACACTGTGTGTTTGTCATCTCTCAAGTAAGGGATTTAAGGAATAAAACACCTGGAGACATTTTGTAGGAAAATATTCAGTTATGAAGCCAAGTTCCTGTCTGCTCTGTAAGCATGCCCTGAAGTGTTTTATTCCTCTTGTATCACAGCAATTTGCCAACAATTTCAATGTTTTATTTGTGGAAAACATGAAATATAATACGTTTTAATCCATTTACAGTTACATTTAATGTTGTGGAATGTTTGTGAAACAAGTTAGTTCCTGTTTTACAATAGTCTCCCTTTGTGTGTGTGTGTGTGTGTGTGTGTGTGTGTGTGTGTGTGTGTGTGCGTGTAGAACGTGAATGGAACAGTAGCTCAGGACTGGATCTCAGGTCTTCAGCGTCTTATCCTTAAGAAAGAGGAGGAGATTAGAGCTGCTGATCGCTGTCGCATCCAACTGCAGTTACCTGGAAAACAAGACAAGTACGCGCGCACACACACACACACACACACACACACACACACACACACACATTGTACTACTGTAAGTGCTAAAGAAGTGGTGACCTCAATAGTGAACACTTTGAAGTTCATCTAGGACTGTAATATGTTTTTGTATGGTACACTTAATCCACTCCTCAGTGCTGAGATTGTGTGTGTGTGTGTGTGTGTGTGTGTGTGTGTGTGTGTGTAGGGTTTGCAGCTGTCACTGTCATACACATCATCTCACACTCACTCATCTCCCACACTGCTCATTTTGGAAGTGATTTGTGTTTTGGGATTCCACAGGAATCTTTTCTGCACCCTAATTAAGCCCTTATTCCTTTCTAAATTAAAACACAAACTCGTATCATATTTCAGGCGTCTTTATCTCTGTCCTGTCTCTGTCTCTCTAATTCCTGTTGTTGGGCTAAACAGGATATAGATCAGGTGTCACATATTGCCTCTAAGGTATTACATCAGGTCCTGCTGGATGGCAGAAAAACAGGAAATGTCTGATTCGCTGACTGACTTTTGGTTCTGCCAGTTTTTGTTTCCTCAAGCAGAGCAGAGCTACGAGTCGTAAGCAAAAATCAGATTAAATAAATCATATGTTAATGAGCATGTTAATGTTAATGAGCATGTTTCCAACCCTCAAACTGAGTAAAAACTCTGAATGGATCAGCTTTGGTTTACCTCCTGACCCGAGCGTGTCCGTCATGTTCTTGCCGCAGATCGGGCCGACCCACGTTCTTCACGGCCGTCTTCAACACCCTGAGCCCGTCGATCAAGCAGGCGTGGATCAGCAACCTGCAGATGGCCAAGCTGGCTCTCGGTACGAGTCTCCTGCCTCTCTCCCTGCTTTCCTGTCTTTGTTTTCCTTCAAAAGAATTATGATTATTTCACACAGCTGCTGTGTTCAAATCCCTGTGCATGCTGCTGGCCAAAGCTGCTGTGTCTAAAGACAATAGGATGATGATTTACTCGCCCAGCTTAGATTTTTTTTGCTTTACTACAAAACCACCTGCTACCGGTGGCTTTCTGTTCCAGACGAAAGCGAGATAAATTAAGAACAAGAAACTGCAGCCACTTCAGTCATGATATCTAAAACCTCAGAGGTCCAACCAGCTAGCTACAAAACTAAAACTAGCTAACATATTCGCCTACTATCCGTCCTAAATAGTATCAGAGATTAAAATGAGTGTGTCCCAAATCGTAGAGTGTTGAAACGAGAATCCCAAAGGTACCCGGATGGTCTAGTATTTCCGGTAGATTTTCGAAGTGTGGATCCGTGGACACTTTTTTTTTTTTTTTTTTTTTTTCCAGCTAATATTACCCACAAGTCCTTGCACGAGGGAGGAGGAGTTTTGTGATGGTTTTAGAGGACGCATTTTAGAGCGGTGTAAATGAAATGTGGATTAAGTGATATAGTATAAATTATATAAGGAATAATGAATGAAGAAAAGCTGAAATGCAACGAGGAGTTTGTTTACGATGACAGTGTGCGTAACTAGGCAACAATGTTTACTTCCTTTACATGACGTGTTGGTTTGCTGCTACACTCAAAATTATTTACTTTTTCTGGAAATCTACAAACACTTGTACAAAGAAATGTTGACTGAATCATCCCAATTTAGTTATTTCTTTCCTGTCGTACAACAGCCAGCAACTCTTGAAGGTGCACGCTAGCTCTATGGGCACGTAGCGACTGTTCCTGTTGTCGTTTGTGAATAAATAATGAAACTAAATGTTTCTACATTTAAAAAAAATATACTATAAAGAGCAGTAAACAGTAATAAATGAAACAAAGTCAATATTTGGTGTGACGATCCTTCGCTTAAAAATAAAACAGTATCTCAGGTACTCAGGTTGTGCAGTTTGATAAGGAAATGAGCTGGAAGTGTTACTGAGCATCTTGCAGAAGCAGCCGCAGGTCTTCTGGAGACTTCGACTATCGACTCGCTTCTTATTTCTGCAGCGAAACCCAGCAGCCTTCATTCTGTTTTTATCTGAGAAGTGTCTCTTATCTTACGTGATCTACCGCTTTCTTTACTGACGTACAAACATTTTTTCTGTAACATTTCATTTTGTGAAATCAATAATGTAGAAGTCATAAAATAAAAATCTATATCAAAGGTTGTACTAAAAATACTAGGGTGCCAAGACTTTTGCACAGGACTGTATGTGAATTTTGGCATTCAAGCTAAGCCATTGATGCAGTAAATGAAGTGCTGGAGCTTCAGAAAGAAATATGGGTTTTAAAAGTGGGAATATTTTAAGAGATGGAAGGCATGGAAACAGCTTTTTGTTGTCATTGTCTATGTCCGTGTATCTATGGTATAACTGTTGCAGATATTACCTCATACCACTACATATCACTACATCCATGCTTGAAAAGATCAGAGTACCATGATCATCTTTAACTACTGCTTGTGTGTTTGTGTGTGTGTGTGTGTGTGTGTGTGTGTGACAGAGGAGCATAACGTACAGGGTTGGTTCATTGCTGATGATGATGGGAATCAGATTAAGAAGCAGAAACATCCACTGTTGCTGAAGCACATGCCTGTGGTCATGTCCAGACTGCAGGAGTTTAAGGTGCGTAATCAGCATTTTTATACCACTGTGCTGCTGAATTCTGGATTCTGATTGGTCAGAAGGTGTTGATTAATCTTCTATAACAGCAGCTCGGACAGTAGTGCAGGTTTATATTAATACACGTCTTCTAATACGTTATCGTTTCTATAGCAACAGCTCATTCACAGGGACTTGTATGCAGATTTTTTATTTTTAACATGTATGGAAGGAAGCTCCAGTTTCAGCGCTTTGTAACAGTCAGAGGTAAAGCTCTAAGTTGAAGTTTTCCGACATCTTCAGGACAGAGGAGTTTCTCGGTAACATGACAAGCTGCTTCACTTCGAGAGGCTGGTGAGGGAACGACCGTTTATAGCTGCTAGAACAGGAGCTAACTTGTTTTGTTGACGTTCCACCACATTAAATGTCTCTATAATCGGATAAAAAGTATGATAGATAATTTTTTAATAATAGAAGACTGTAATTGTTGGCAGGTTGCTGTGGTGTAAGAGGAATAAAACACTTCAGGACATGCTGTTGTAGGAAAATCGTTGTTGATTATTTTAAAGTAACAGCACAACATGGTGTTTTATTCCTTACATGAATAATAGATGAAAAGTTGCATTCGTTTTTGAAACATGGTGTAACAAACAGTGTTCTTGGCAATGAACTCTACTTAACTTGAGCTGCTAATTCACTCAGTGTTGAAGTGTAAGTGTGTGTGTGTGTGTGTGTCAGGTGGAGTGTGCGGTCCATAACCCAGAGCCCCACGTTAACAGTGAGAGCACGGCAGACGTGCCGGCGGTGGGACACGGCTGTGTTTGGGTAAGTGCAGCTTCAAAATAAAAAGCGTAGCGTTATTCGAAGAAAAACGTGGGAACACCTCACACTGTAACGTCTGTGTGGTGGCCTGGGGAAACCCTTCTCATGCTCCAAGTCTGACATTTTCTTCTGTATATAGTTCTGGAAACTACAGACTTTCCTGAACTTTCTCTTTTGCACGTTTCTTAAGTTCTAGCATTTTTAAAGTCTAGTTACTCCAAAAAGTGAAGAAGGGACATAATCACATTTAAAGATTTCATTCCAATTTCACTGAAAGATCCCGCGCTTACCTCTTCTCATGGCTGTCATGTGGTACGACCTTAAGACGACAATGAAAATTAAATCTCGTATCAGTAAATTGTTTTATTATGGACTTCAGTGATATGAAGTCCTGTTTTGCTTCGGGAGGTAAAATTCTGTACCTGTTACATTTCAGTGAATTGAAAAACATCATATGGTGCGACCAAAAATCATGTGGTGCAGCCACTCTTACCTTGGCTCTTTCCATTCTTTTATACTCAGTTCATGTACATATACATACAGTTTTATTTTCTATATATTCAGTAGAAATCTAAGGATGAATATTTTATTTTAAATCTGATGGCTCTTATCTGATGGCACTGACAGTACTAACACTTTTGTTTATGTGTGCACAAAAGTTATTACCTGCAAGGGATTAAATATTAAACACGTTTTATTAATTTTACAGTGACTTTGGGTTTTGGTGGGCAAATACGAAACACTGTACTTGTTGATGATGATGTTTGTTTTTGCTTGTTTGTGTTTAGGTGGCCAGCTGCACCAATCAGATGGCTCAGATCGCCGTAGTGGCCATGCAGAACTCCAGCCCGAAGGTGACCGAGTGTTTCAACGTGGAGTCACGGATCCTCTGCATGACCTACGTACCTGTGGACGAGCCCCTGGAGGACGGAGAGGGAAACCCTGAGCCTCGGAGCTGCAACACACCCACTGTGTGTGTGGGGATGGAGGAGGGCAGGTACGCCATGTAATTCCTGTAACACCAGATTGACTAAAACATCCTGATTTTTCACATGCTGGTGTCACTGGGTCAATCAGGGACGGGGCTTAAGTTGCATTTGATCAGCCAATCACAGCGTTTCACCACTAGCCTTCCTTTTCACTTATAGACTGCGTCATGGTTAGCATGTCGTCTGTTCTAGCAACATTATCTCTGATATCCAGCTTCTTTAGCTACGTTAACTTAGTAGTAGCTAAGCGACATTGAGTAGCTAGCTAAGCTTTCTAACATTAGCTGAACATTTTAGGTGTAATCACAACAAGGAGCCATAGAAACATAGGTTTCGCTAGAATCCTAGCTAATAACTTAGCAAAACTTTTTTATTGTTATTAAATAAATGATCATATACGATAAAATTTGCAATTGCAATAGTGATAAAAGCAGTTAGCCCTCAGACCTGTCTCTGTTTTGCAGCATCTCCGTCTATAAGAGCAGTCAGCGATCCAAGAAGGTCCGACTGCAGCACTTCTTCATGCCAGATAAAGCCGCCGTGACGTGTTTAGCGTATAAGAGTCCGTTTCTGTACGCCGGCCTGGTCAGCGGCTCCCTCGCCATCTACTCTCGAGCACCAGGTAAGTACTCTGATTTCAAATTCAGACTATAGAATGTGCGACCTTCCATCTGATGGCCTTATGGCTAAAATTGAGCATGTGAATTTGAATTAAAATATAGATTTCGGCACAATTATCCTTTCGTCATCTAACGTGTTGTTTTTAAAAAATTATGCCTATACAGTTTGTCTTAATAGTAACTTAAAGTGCTGGTTCCTTCATTTCAGCTATATAGGCTTAGATTAGCCTATAACCTAAGTTCAGCTAGCATGCTAAGAAAACTTAATCTCGGGATTAATTAAAGAAAACGATCATGATGTAGGATTTTGAGTAAAACTAACCTACGAAATGATGGAGATGAGCAAGTTAGCATAGACTTAGAGGTAGCCAGTAGCTAACTAGCTTAGGAACTATTACTTCGGTAATGCAAGTTAAGGGA
>CM074983.1:2192949-2204009 GCA_037576825.1 Pangasius krempfi | reverse complement strand
GCGTGGCTTCTGTACTGGTCAGTCCTAATGAAGGAGGTGTGGCCTCCTTGCCTCAGTCATAGTGAAGGAGGCGTGGCTTCTGTACTGGTCAGACCTAATGAAGGAGGTGTGGCCTTGGTGTCTCCGTCGTAGTGAAGGAGGCGTGGCTTCTGTGACTGCCAGTCCTAGTGAAGGAGGCGTGGCCTCTGTCGGTCTGTAATTCTTAAATATTGTATTGCTAAGCAATAAGGATTAACTAAGTACAGCTTTAACCTGTGTTTGTCCTGTGGGTTGTACAGCACCAGTTGGAGGCGCATCAGGAGGAGGGAATGGTTGTGTCCCAAATGGTGGTAGCAGGAGTGGGCATCTGGATCGCCTTCAGCTCAGGTTCCACACTCCGCCTGTTTCACACTGAGACACTAGAGCACCTGCAGGACATCAACATCGCTACACCTGTCCACAACATCCTCTCAGGTAAACACCTTATGTCACCTTATAGTCGGGACCAAACATCCACCACTGAATCTAACAAACAGTGAGAATGTGGAATTGTGGTATTTAAGTAAATACTATTGTTTCAGTAACATAAATGTGAATATACGGTCATGTGGACAAACCATATTGTCTTTGCTGAGTAAGCAGTAAAACACTCAGTGTCATGCTGTTATAGGAAAAGAATCAGTGACAGGGTGGTGTGATGAAGTGACAGTGACGGAGTTACTGTTACCACCCTGAAGTTGATTATTTTCCTACAGCAGCATGTTCGACGTATTTTATTCTTCTCATACCACAGCAATTTGCCAATAATTCATTTTTTATTTATTAAAGTACAGCACATCACACGTTTTATTCTTTTATAGTTACATTTAATGGCGTGGAACATCCATAAAACAAGTTAGTTCCTGTTCTCACTTACCTTATAGCAGCTATAAACACTCGTTCCCTCACCAGCCTCTCTTTTTTTTTTTTTTTTCCTTTCTTTCCCGAGGCTCATAAGAAATCACAGCTTGTCATGTTGTTGAGAAACCGCGAAGTGTAAACTCCTCTGTACTGGTGATGTCAGAAAACTTAGTCACAGCTTTTCCTCTGACTGTTACAAAGTGCTGACACTGGAGACTCCTTCCGTAAAAAAGTTCAATACATTTTCTCTGCAGAAAACTTCACCATTTCAACGATTACACGTTTTTTTTTGTTTTTTAAAAAAATCTGTTTATGTGGAGCGTTCGCCGTACAAGTACCGGTGAATTAGCTGTTACTATAGAAACGCTAACGTATTACAAAGAGCACATTCATACGAATCCGTGATTAATCAACACCTTTTGACCAATCAGAATCGAGAATTACACAGCGCTGTGGTATAAACCTAAAACCCATGTATTTTGTGGCTGTGACACTTTCTTTTAATAGCAGACCAAAAGGTAAAGGTTTTAAATGTGACGTACAGCATCCACTCAGATCTGATGACATTTTCGTTTCAGAGGCAGTATATCCGTCTTCCTGTTAGTTTTCGTTATCTGGAATAACTCCGTCCTACACGGCGTTGCCCTCTCTCAACACACACCTGTAAAGAGCTTCCTCTTTTGTAAACACACCCTTCCGCAAACCCGCACACCTTCAAACCAGGTAACACATGCTCAGCTAAACACCACCGAAGCAATCCAGACTACACAAATCACACACTGCAGTCGTGTAATAACACACACACCGTATAATTTATCCTACAGGGTTTTATCCTGACATCATACACCTCATCGGTGTGTTATTTGTGATCGGCTGAGAGCTGAGATGTTGTCTTTTTTTTTTTTTTTTTTTTTAAGGTGTTCATTTGGGAGAAACCTCTCTTTTGCTCCCGAGGCACTACAGGGCTTTAAAGTGACACAATGCTTTCATGTTTTTGTCATATTTAGATTTAGATTCAAAGCCTCACAACGAGCGAAATGAATCGGTTGTACGAACATCACCATTATAACTGCGAACCAATGTTTCGGATCAAACTCATAACCTCTCATTGATCACTGAGACTGCACTGGAATAGTTGTGTGTCGAGTCGTGTGTGTGTCTGTACATCAGTGTGTGTGTGTGTGTTTTGTGGAAGTGGGTTTGAGATTACATCATAGGCTTGGCCTCTTTTCTGTTAAGCTGTATTGTGATCTGTGAGTGTGTGTGTGTGTGTGCGCGAGTGTGTGCGCGTGTTTGGGTGTGGTGTTTGATGAGTAAGCAATAGCTCTGGTCTTTAATTCGTTTCTCACGTTATTGTCTCTGGACGTTTCCACCCAAGAGTTTCTCCAGTTAGAGAACAATTTCCTGAAAATCATTATTTCCATAAATTACAACACTAACAGTATTAATAACAACGAGACTACAGGTGCACTACTACTAATATAAATAAAATGGTGTTGTTATTGTTAAGTTACTCAGGGACACTGTACAGACACATCTCAGTACATAAAACTATAGAGTAATAATAGGAATAAAAACTAAATACTGGTATTAATAATATATTGAATATTCATAAGAGGAATAAAGAGACAGCATCAGAAGAGAGCGAGGGATTTTTTTTTTTTTCCTTAATCAGATTTTTCGTGCACAAATTTAAACTTTGGTTTGGATTACGATCGAATCCTAAAGTCTGAGACCGAGTTTCTTGAAAGAATTTTTTTTTTTTTTGCTGAAAATGAACTGGAAAGGATTCGAGAGAAGAAGATCAGAGAACCACAAGAAGTTACCGCTAGCTAGTGAACCTAGCTAGAGGATATGAAGCTAGTGGGTGCGAGTGTCGAGGATGCAGATGATAGGGGTAGGTGGAGAGCGATGATTCGCTGTGGCGACCCCTGAAGGGAAAACCCGAAAGAAGAAGAAGAAGAAGAAGAAGAAGAAAATGAAGAAGTGAACCTAGCTAACCAGATCATTGTACTGACTAAAATCTGAGCAAACTTTTGATATTAGGTGCTGCGTGTATTAAAATGAAAACAAGTGAGCTAGCATGTCTGGGCTTTGCTTTCAGGCTTTCCCATCATGCAGTGTGATTCAGCCTGAACTAGCAGCAGAACACTCATCCACTCAGCACGAAGTGTGTGAGTAATGACTGAACAGTAAGCGTGAAGAATAATAATAATAATAATAATAATAATAACAGAGCTTATTAAATGAGCAGTTACTCATCAGCGAGTGTGTTCTGATTTTTCTAAGCTGGAGCTCGAGTTTTGGACAAAAGGATTCGTGACAGCTGCCTGCGTGGGAGCCGCGTGTCAGGGTTTAGATTTAAAGTGTGGGTGAGGGTGTGTGCATGTGCGAGTTGTGCGTATGTACAGGATTGTCATATCCACCATACAATGTCCCTGTGAGGTGAGCTGTTGCTATAGTAACGATAATGTATTTGAGACCCAGCAATGTTTTCTGAGCTGCTGTTATGGAAAATTAATCATCATCATCATCATCTGACCAATCAGGATCGAGACTTGAGCAGTGGCTGTGGTGTAAAGAAAGATAACTACTCCGTTGAGCGCACAGACTACACGGACGATTGTGCAATAAGAAAGCGCTCATCTTCTGTAATGCGGTTCAAGGGGAGGGGGGTGTGAGAGGTTAGTAAGGTCGAGTTTTAAAAAAAGAAAATAAAAAAGGGAGTGTTGAGGTCAGCTAAAGTTTAGGTCTATGAGGAGTTTCCAGCCACAGTAACAGCTTTCTGTGTGAGGGTCTGGGGAGATCAGCGTGAGCATCCTGCAGATTAGTGAATGTGAATGCACTCTTTAGTATTTTATTTATTTATTTATTTTTGACTGTTAATCAAATCTCTTTTTAAAGCGTCTTTTCTGGAGTGCTGAGATGAAGTGATTTGTCAGGACAGGTTCAGATCCCCTTCATTAGACAGTAAGGTATGTGTGCTCTTCGCTGAGCTGTGTTCCTGCTTGTCTCAGATCGACTGAACAACTCCAGAACAGCGTAAGGGCTCGAAGGACAGGAAGTAACCTGACGATTGCCTGAGCATAGATTGACACTTGGCTTCCAGAGCTGCATATTTTACAAAGTTCATCACAAAATCAAAGCTTTCCAACTTTCCTCCATTTTTTTTTGGGATGTTCTCTAGTGACAGTTGTGTAGCTACACTTTCAGAAAGAGAGAGTACTAAACTGTACCATTCTGTGTCACTGTGGTTGTACCCTTAAGTGCATAATATGTGACTTTTACCTAGAAAGGTGTGTGTAGAGTAAAGTGTAGTTTTACTCTTAAAAAAAAAAAAGAATTATGGTCCATTTATGTACCTTAAATCATTTTTAAAGGTAGACTTTATCAACATTTCCAGGTGAAAGATACTTATTAAAGGTATAAAAGATAAAGCAAAGGATCCACTCCAGCGACAAGGAAAGGTGTAGTTTAGTACTCTCTCTTTTTTTTTTGTCCCTCATTTCCCTCATTTAAGTCATTTCAGTGACTTAATTCATTAGTGTCAAATGAGAGTTGTGTTGTCTTTCAGTTCCTTTTTAATGCTAAAAGCTGAGTTCAATAATTAGCTTATAATCGTCTTCTCAGCTCACTGACTGTTGATTACCATTTATTATCCCTTTGTTCGTAATTTTCTTAACTTAATTTTAAACTCCGGGTTTATGCGTGACAGACAAGCTGTATGTTAGAAATCCAACAGATGAAAATATTTTCATTCACGCTCAGTGGTGGGATAATCAGTTACAGATTTTGTGTTAGGTTTTTTGTTTTTTTTTTGGGGTCAATTCAAGTTATTTTATTGTCATGTGCACAGAAGAACAATGACATTCTTACTGTCGTTTCTCAAGACTACGCAAAACACCGCCGACATATTCACAACCCAAAGGCAATACAACATTCAAACAAACCAGAACATTTTGCCAAACACATCTTTCCACTGGGTAGGTGGCTGTGTGTAAACTTTAGGCACTTCCTGGTGGTTCAGTGCACCTTGATCTTGTAGAACTGTTTGGGTTTTTTTTTTCCGAGGTGGATTATTCAGCGTGTACGGATTAGAGACAGTTTTGTAAGAATCAGTAATGTGGGAATAAATTGCAGCATAAAGCCATCATATAACTCTCCTGCCTACTACACACAGCCACCTTAAGACAATAACCAGACTCGAATAATATCTTATGAGTGAAATGAAAAGACAGAACACACCACATCTCCTAACCGAAACTTGGGCCAATGACTCTTGTGACTTTTTTGTCAATGGCGCACGCACATGACGTGCTCATGTTCATTTACCGGCTTCTTTCATTTAGTCTGCATTAATGCACTTGACTAGCTAGCCGGATCATCATATGTTATTATGTTATGTTTGCTGCCACTTTTTTTTACTCTTGGTTTCCATGCAACCAAACCCTGGGACTGGGCCACTCATCCAAGCTTTTTCACTCAGTGGGCTAGCTAATAAATTTAGATTTGTCCACTGTTGTTGCTAATAAATGGCGAAGAAAGAATTTCCAACTTCGATGTGGTTTTGAAAAAAGCAATAAGTTCTAATGTCTTCCAGGCATCTTTTCAGAAAACCTCACTTACTTAAACATTTTGATAACCAAAACAATGAAGTTATCATGAATAATACTGGTAGCTATTTTTTTTTTTTTTTTTTTTTGGTTTAAATTAGCTATATTCCCTTGAAAAAGCTGGCACCGCTGAATGTTCTGGATCTGTTGTCTTGAACAAACATTGCATAAGTTTTACAAAGCTGTATTTCATGGCCTGAGCACGGAGAAGGAAGCCATGTCAGGAGGTTTATGGTCCTAATTTGGGCACCTTGTGTTTTCTAAAGTGGGAGGACTAGTAATAGATGCAGAAGGTAAGAAAGCAACCAGAAATATAGAGCAAATGGAAAAAGAACATAGAAATATAGTAAGAGTGGAAGGTTATGTTGATTTAGACCTGCCATGGTTTGTACTCCAATACATGTACCTGCAGGATTTGGGGTGAGAAATGAAGATGTGATTGCAAAAATATTTGACTGTCATCCAAAGTTAAACCCAGTAAGACTTGCTTTTTCCAAATCTGTGTGGCCAAATAAATATTATATCCCACCCGATGCTTATCCAATGCTATCTAAAATGACCTCAAACTACATCTGTGCCCATTAGAAAGGATCTGACATCCATTAAAGTGTCTTCAAATGCAACATGATGTTCCTTTTAAAGCCTCTAATTGCTCTTTTTTTTATTAGCTCTGCATTAATGATGTGGTATTTTAAAAGGCTTTTAGACATTTTTTTTGCCAACCTTTACCTCATGGTCTGACCTGGGTCATAAAGACGTCATGGTCATCTGAGCTTGGAGAAGGAATTCAGGATTCAGGCTTTAAAAGCACGCAGGTCTAATGCCACGTCGAATTCTTGTGTCAGTGCTACTTTGGCGTGACTCTTCCCCCAAAAAGATTCTGGAAAGAACCAGAATAAGCAAATCAGTGACACCCAGCATTGCTAATGTTTGGGTTTTGCAAAGATTCCTCTGATACAGTGGATTAGCGATGCTGTGAGTGACACAGCAGTCCTCGTGCTTTGACTCAGCCATACTCAATGCGAGTGTAGGCTTTTGTCAGTGAATGGCTTTGTCACCGTTGGCCTAAATACTCGCCCATGTGTGCAGCCATGCAGCAAACAAATAGCTGCCTGCTGATGATACATAACTTCATCCCCTGCTCCCTGATTCCAGTCCAATTCCAATTACGTCTGTCAGAAGCTAAGATAGAAAGAAAAGAAAAAAACAAGCGTATCATGTGATCATTGGGATTGTAAGGTAACCGTGGACTGTTTAGCCTTCCAAACATGGGACATTAAGCCTCATTAACGTACTTTGTCCCTCATTGAACTTGAGACTAGATCAGGGTCATCCACTGGGCATGGATCTAAGTTGATGATGAAGTGATAATGTTTTATGTTTAAAGATGATCGGACAGAGAAATATTTATTCTCCGCATCAAGTTTAAAACTCTCACGTCTCATCTGTTCAGAGTCCATGCCACAAGTCAAAAGTGACATAACACGTCTTATCTGTAGCCCTCAAACTAATAATTAATGTTTAAGCATTTAAAAGATGAGTGTTGTCACCATTCAGTCATGTTCTTATCTGTGAGCAAGGAATTTTTATGTACTTATTCACTGCACTTCACAAGTTTTAGTTGAATACCCCTGGACTAGATCTTTGCACAGTATGTTCTCCATTTCTGGTTCCTTTCTGGCTGTTTTTTCTTTTAAATAAAGAATGTAGGTCTGTTTCTACTCCGCCGCTCCCTACGACGTGACCCAGCTCTGCTCCAGCTCCGAGCATGAACGAGATCAAAGCTTTTATTGCCGGGTTGGAGACGGACTCCGGGCATGTTGATATTGGTCAGAGTTTGCTTTGGAGTTCGGCAAATCCAAATATTATGGAGCGAAGAAAAAGATGGACCAGCATACAGAGATTCTTTGTGTTGTTCCGGGGATTTTTTTTGCTGACTCAGGAGAAGACAAATATTTCTCCAGTCATGGACCAAAGAATAGAGCTTTAATAGCTGCTGCTTTTGCACACAGCATTACATTTAATCATCAGACCTTAACTGATGAGGCAGTAAAGTGTCAAGGCTATGAAATGCTACTGTACATTTCCACAGCACACTACCCAAGCTAAGCTGCTCTTGGACAAGGTTTAATCCCAAAGAACGCCAGCACTAACATAATTCTTCAAGTGTATCCACGATATGTTATGAACAGCAGCCATTGAACATGTAGAAACACTCAACTCTAGTTTCCGTACCGACCATAATTCTTTTACGACAATTATATGGTACAGTCTGAGGCATGAAATGAAGGAAGAATGTTGTCTTACTTGTCTACTCTTGGACATCTATGCACCGTCTTTCCATGCAAACACCAGACAGTGTATTTCTGTGGCTTCCCAAAATGTGTACACAAGCGAAAGCTGAATCTATTTTTGCCTTTAGAGGATGTCACGACTCAGAAACAAACCAGCGTGTAGCACAGGCCAGAGACGTTATAAATATTCATCTGCAACCAGAAAGCTGAAAAGCCAAGCTGGATATTCAGTTACACTTGTTAGGAATTTTCCCACGTTGGCTGCGCCTGGCTGTTGGTTCTTGGCTTAATAAGAAGTAGGGATGCACTGATATCTTTTTTTCAGACTGTCCATACTGACATTGAAATGAGGAAACTAGTATTAGTGTTACTAATACGTTCACATTACTCAAACAGGGACATCATGGAGCATTTGATTTAGCTCTGTTTAAGTTTCCCCAGTTTAAGTAGTTGACAGTTGACAATAGTTGTCGGTGCAGCTGCTAGAAAAGGAGTATTTTAAGCTGTAACAATGTTATTTGGTGCAGTGTTACATTTTATAGTTTGTAAACTTGTGTGTAATTTACATTCAGATCGCTGAATTTAGACCAGTGGTATCTCAGTGGTTAAGGCTTGGGGCCACTGATCAGGTTGTGAGTTCAAATCCCCAAATTCCAGATTTAAATTTATACATTCATTAATTTAAGTCACTACGCGTAAACACGTGAGCCCAAACGTAAATGAAAAAATGTATATGAAAAAATGGCTGTAGTTCAGCAATTTCTTGTTTTACAAATCTGAATCAGCATTGCTTCTGTAGAAAAATCCGCTGTTGTGTTTTATCCAATCACATGCATTCATCAGACCAGAGAGTAGCTACAGGGCTAGACGTTAGCTCAGAAAGCGGAGAATTTTCACAGATTTTCATTTGATTTAACCTTTTTGATCAGCGAAGTGATATGATTTGTTTAAAAAAAAAAAAAAAAAAAAAGAAAGCAAGAAAGAAAATCAATCGCAAAAACAGAACATTTAAAGATGAATGGACAAAGAAGTATGCTTTTATTCACTGCACTTTTTTAAATCGATTTCCCAGATCATTGTTAGCGAGGAATTTTATGTAACTGGAACTTTTAGACATTTTAACTGAACGCTCCTGGTCTAGACCGTCCGAACAAGTCCCGTAGTGTTCAGTGTGAAAGGCATTGCAAGTGCAAGCCTTCACATATCTCGTGTGTGAAAGAGTCCTTTTAGCTTTTCCTTTTCACTGCACACTCTTTTGAATGGCATCCCTTTCTCTTGCCAGCTGCTTTAGACGGTCTCCGTGTTCCACGTGAAAAGCAACGGAAAATGCTGCTTTAATTTAAAGCCCCAGTTATTAAACGTGCACTACTGATAATACAGAGCAACCTCGAGCCTCTGCATTTCCACAGAGGAAGCTTTGTCAGCCATCACATTCATCATTGTCTGGTCGTTTTCTCTTTTTGCTCGAGCGTCGTTCCCATGGTCAAGCTAACGATCTGTGATGGTGAAAAACGCAAGCCGAGTTTCCCTAATGAGCGAGCCAGCACAGTGGAAGTGTTTGTGCTGTGATCCTGACCACCAACAGTCCCTGTGTTGCACAACCAACTGGCGCTCTGGTGACTGATTTGTGGTTAAGGAAGGGTGGAGTGGGTGGACAGTCACATCGAGGCTTTGCAGTTTGAGGACTTTTAGCTCCACAGAGCAGCCGAAGAAGAAATTATCCACTGAGTTTGTTTACAATGTGACGATGGGCTGTACAGTTAGCATAGCATGACTTTTCCATATTGTTCCACATCACTTTAAACGTGTTTTTTTTTTTTTTGTACAGAGGTCCAACATAGGCTTGTGCAATGCTGATTTGATTTTTCCCTGCTTAAGATTTGCCACTTGTGACTGTTTCAGGTTTAAGGAGATTATTACCAGCTATGCAGTCGGGAGCTGCTTACCGGCAGTGGCACTCTCAAAAACTAACGCCAAAAAATAGTATTCAATCACTTTCTAATTATCATCACCATTAACGTTATTTGTAAAGTGTAAGATTTGACACTTTGTTGTAGGCCTGTCTAATCACCTTAGGTCAGCATTTTTGTTGAAAGAACTGTTTTGTTTTGGGGTTTTTTTGTTCTGATTTAAACCCTAATAAATATAGTAACTGATGTTAACTTATTTAATCTTGTTTAAGTCAAATATATAAATTGTTAGATTTTATGGGGTGAGGGGTAAGCGGGCGGGGCTTGCAGCCTGTGTCAGATAATATAGGAGAGTCTAAAACATCTACACAAATCATTCCAGATTCATATGTCAGTTGGCTCATCTCTCAGTTTATTGTGGAAAAAAATAAGACTGCTCTTATGGCATAGTTTCGGTTGATAACTTGTTCTAGCATACTCTGATCATAGAGTCGATTAAAGTGTTATATCACACAAGCCTAGTCCAACGCACGGTTTTTGACCCCTGGCTGTATATGATTTAAGTTGTACCCTTAACTCATGTATGACCAAGAGTATCTTTACTGTATATATTTTTTGATGTTTATGATGGATAGGTTTTATACCTTGTATTTTTATGCCATATTGTTGTCTTGTTCCAATCTATACAATACCTTGCACAATTTAACACAAAAAAAACTAAGAATTTAACTGTGCCGAGAAAGCTTATGTATATGACAAAGTTCTAATCTACGGTACACACCAGAAAACTGTGCTTTTCCTGCTCATTTCCGAACACACATGAATAAAATTCACCCAACCGGAAAACAAAAACAATTCACTGAAGGGGAAAGGAGGCAGGATGCGGGAAAAAACGCATTTGCTTCCCACTCGATTCGCACCAACTTTATCTAAGTGAACTTTGCTCTTTGAATAGAAAATAAGAAGGCGGCACTAAGGTCACTTCGTCGCTTCATCCACTAAAAAAATGCTAGAGGTTTTGTTTTTTTTCAATAGAGTTGTTTTTCAATAGAGCTTTTAATAGTAGACACAATCAACCAGGAACCAATGATAGCTTAAATCTTAATATATATATATTTCAGTTTGTATTTATTATTTATAATAAAATGTATTTATATGTATTTATTATTTATAATAAAATTTAAAATAAACACATGTTCTCCCTTACGCCCTCTGCATTTTCTCAACCATTGTATCGTGTTTTTGCAGATTTTTCTATATTATGTAATATAATATAATATATATATATGCTAATCTCAGTTGGCAGCTGGTTTTAATTGCTTGTTATTATGACTCTTTTCTGTAGCACTTTGAGATTTTCTTTA
>CM074983.1:2169302-2185463 GCA_037576825.1 Pangasius krempfi | reverse complement strand
TTTACTTCTTCTACTACTACTACCACTGCTTTTACTTCTACTACTACTACCACCACTGCTTTTACTTCTTCTACTACCACTACCACTGCTTTTACTTCTACTACTACTACTACCACTGCTTTTACTTCTTCTACTACTACTACCACTGCTTTTACTTCTACTACTACTACCACCACTGCTTTTACTTCTTCTACTACTACTACCACTGCTTTTACTTCTACTACTACTACTACTACTACTACTGGTGCTTTTACTTCTACTACTACTACTACTACTACTACTACTACTGGTGCTGTGTAAACGTCTCCTTACAGAAAACTTCACCACATCAGCAATGTTTATGTGGCTTTATAAGTCCCTGTGAATGAGCTGTTACTATAGAAACTATCGAGCTTCTGACCAATCAGAAAAGAGAATTGAAGTGTCATGGTATATGCATATAAGCTGGAAGTAACTCGAGTTTGGAGTTGTGCTTTATAGAAGTTACCTGCACTATTCACCTCTGCTCTTCTTTCTTTCCCCCCAGGATGAGGATGAGGAGGATGATGATGAGGAGGAGGATGATGATGATGAGGATGAGGATGAGGATGATGATGCTATTTCATGAGCTGATGTAATCAGTGCCCTTCCCTGTGCGTGTCTGAGGCATTTCCCTCCTCCGTACGTGCGTGCAGGCTCTACAGACTGACCACGGCGTTAACTCTGACAGAAAGGGAAATGGAAGTATAAGGACGAGCTGGACGATCTCAGTCACTGCTCATCCCCACACGATGCGTGCAGTGTTACCAGTTTGGGTGTGGGATCTGCAATAATGGACTCTTAATGGATGACTTACTTGAAATGGCTATTCATGGGAATTTTAAGTCACTGCAATGCCACTGACCTTTTTTTTTTTTTTTTTCTTTTTTTTTTTTTTTTTTTAAAAGATGTGAACCCTGTGTTAATTGAAGTAACACTGCTAATGGAAAGGTTTCTTTTCCTCTTTAGCTGCCTTGTGTTCAAAATTCTTAAGTCCACCTTTTGTATACGCCCTGAAATCTTTTATTTATCCCAACAAAAAAAATCTTAAAAAATCATTTGATTTAAAGTTTCAAACTCAACATTTTCTTTCACCTGTAAAGCGAAGTGAATTGATGATGCACCATGCAAAGGAAATCTGTACGTTTTGCCGTCATTGTCGTTTCTGTATAATGACGTAACCAAAAAATGATTTCAGGGTGTAGCGAACACCTGGAAATGTACCAAAAAAAAAAAATGTTGCCTTCTTTCCCCAAAAAAAAAAAAAAAAAAATTGGGGAAAATTATTTCTTCATTGTTTTGATAAACTACTGACGGCTACGAGTTGATCCTCTTAACAACCCCATTTTTAAAAGAATTTTACAAAGAAATGCCAAAAAAAAAAAAAAGTGATCTTGTGTTGCATGGTTATCTTACCACCAACAGCTGACAGGGTTTTTTTTTTTTTTTAATTAAAGGAAAAACGCCTGTGTGGAATTTCTGGCTGGCCAGATTTCCTCCTCCGTAATAAACATGAACAGTTTTATTCGACACCAGTGGGATGTTTCATATAACTAAATTAATTTAGCCACATATGGGTATTTAATATGTTGGGGGAGAAAAGAAAGCTTTATAATACGAAGTCAGTATCTATTTCTATTATTGTTGTTTTTTTTTTAACAAATCTTAATAACTATGCCACATTTTTTTCTAACGTGTGATAATCCTGTGTTTCTTACCTAAAATTGTAAGACCTTTTGTTTTCAGCTTTTGATTTGTGCACTCCGTAGTTAGTGATTTGCCATAATGCTCATGGATGACTCGTCTCGAATGGAAAACGGACTGCTGTTATCTTACGTTCACACTCGCACGCGACTCGTCGCTTACGGGCGTGGCCATGAGAAACTTCTACAGCCAGCTAGTTGAACGCAAATTAAACAACGTGCTAATCAGTGTGAAAATCGGTTGATTTGCATGTCACGTCCTCGGCTTCATGCTAGCTCCGTTCTCAGATTAGATTAGCAAAGCAAATCTAACCGTACAAGCTACGCACACTCGCCAAAGGCACCGGCGATCTCTGCCACTTCCTTCTCCCAAGCTTCATTTTTTTCTTCAGGACGTCTGTATACACGTGTAATGAGCGGTCATTAGATGGTGGGAGATATGACCAATAATAATCTCACGATTCTCGACCGTACGATCCACGATATTTGGTCAGAAACTTCCAGCAATAGAGTAGCATCACATTTTAAATAAAAACTGCTCAATCAGTTATATAATGTCTACAAAACTATGTTGATTTTATTTTTGAATATTTAAAAAATTTTATTTATAAAAAAAAAAAAAAAAAAAAAAAACACTGAAAAGGAGGAAAAAAAGCTGTACAAATTTACACATTTAGAGACCGAGTGCAAAAGTTCAGCTTCAAATCAGATGCTTCCAGTTTGCAATGAAATATATTTTAAATAAAATACAATCAAATATTAAAGATGTTTTTACTGTATATAAATAGATCACGATATCAGTATCGTATTGTCATATCGCTCAGCCCTGGACATCATATATGACGTTATAAGATGAAACCAGCGCTCTGAGTTTTGAGGTCACTTCATGTCCTCGTACTTTTAATCTGCAAAGGATCGAGAAGATCTCGATTCAAACGAACCGCCGCTTTGTCGCTTGCTGGTGTGAACGTAGTGTGCGGTGCTCTCGTGCTTCCAAGGAGCTTGAAGGGAATTAAGAGCTTAAATGTGGATGAAAAAAGGGTCAAAAAGTTCTAGTAACCAAAAAGAGAAGGAAATGTGATGTGATATCACTAATATGTGGTTTGGGTTCAGTCTGACGGCACTGAGGTCCTGTGATGTGTAGTTTTTTTGTTTTTATTTTATTTTATTATTATTATTTTTTTTAAATATATATATATATAAATACAGAATTTCACTCACAAACTAATCTCTGTTAGGTTCATTATAGGATTAGCTCAGCTTTATTGACACCAGTGACATGAAAAGCTTTTTTTTTTTTTTTTTTTTCCCTTCTTTTTCTTTCAAACTGTCTGGAGCAAGTGTGCGTTTCGCATAACGTATCCGAACGCGCTGTCGCCTGGAGTGCGTGAAGTGATGATGATCAAGAAGCGCCTTGTGGTTACAGCTTGTGAAACTCTTCCTTGCAGGATTTGCCGCCTTTCTGCTCTGCGAGTGAACGTCTGTAAGACGAAAGCTTGTCCTTTCATGCTGTCAAAATAAGACTTGTACCATTATGTGTTAAAAAATATGTATTATGATGCATTAACAAGTAAAGACCTGCAGTTTGCCTTTTAAGATTTAAAGAAACGAGGTTTGTGTTTTGTGTTACAACTTCCTGCCAGTTTTGGAGTCCTCATTTATACTATTTGAGTGTTTTTTTTTTTTAAAAAGTGGCATTAATAAATGCTGCAACGTGTGAAATATCACCAAATATGCAAACAGAAAGGTAGAGTAGCTCACTTAACCCTTCGGACCCTGTGTCCATTGTAATGTACGTCACATGACTCGCAGATCTTTCTTAAATATGTGAATTAAGAGAGTTCATTGCATTGGATATGAAAAATATATATATATATATTCATGTATTTCATGTCAAGAGTAAGTGTATGATAAAACATACATTAATTTTATGTAGTATTTAGAAAAAGGAAAGAAAAAAAGACGTTAAAGAAACTCCTCCATTCCCACTCTTCTAGCTGGAGAAATATATCTTATAATTCACTCCAAGGTCAGAAGCCCAAGGGATTCTGTTTTGTTTGTATAGAAATAACTTCTCGACCTCGGTGTGTGAACAGCTGACGTCTGTGTTAGTCATTCCCCACAGCGGCCGAGCGATCCGAGCATGCGTGTTGTCAAGCTTTCCCTGGCATTTTCTGTACTTACTCTGTATTACTCTGTAACTGGCCTGGAAATACACCAGAGAGAGTGGAACAGATGGCTGGTGTAATATCCCCGTGTTTACTCTGTACATCTTTTTTTTACTCTGAAGCCCTATTCGGACGGGATTAGTTTCGCATGAGGAGGTGGGGTAATGTAATCATCACCGGAGCTCCTCCAGTGTAAAGAGACTCCAGGAAGTGCTTACACGTTTCTGTGTTAAGTATAAAAGATAAAAGTATAAAAGTATGTGAGAGAAAAGTGAGCAACACTTCCAGGAGCTTTAGGCGAGTTACTGAGTTTGTGCTACACGTGATGGTCATGTGACCTGCTAATGGTTATAATAAAAAGACAAAACCTTCAGCTCTTGTTAATGAGGCGTGTGGCATGCATACATCGCGAGGACACGCCCGTCTTTATGATTTGTCCAGTGCGAATAATTACTACACACATCCTTAAGGAACATTAAGTTTAACACACGTGAAGACACCATGACACCATGACGCTAATCCAGTCCAGACGGTGCTACAGGAATGTCATGGATTGTTTACTTGTGTGAAAGCCTGGCCTGTTTAATGAAGATGCTCTAATATGGCTTCCAGCAAGGAAATCAACAAACCGTGCTGTACTCCATACGTACAGGACCTCATTTATGCTTCCATGATCTAAAACCAACAACTTATACCAGCATAATGTATGAGTAAGGAAGCAAACAATAAACACCACCGTCGTTACAGCAAGCTATTGCAAGTTACCAAGCTTTACCAAGCGTGATTTAACGACTACCATGAAGTATCTTGGACCACCCTGGAACCGTGTGTGTTTGTTTTCAGCAGTAAATTCAGTACGGACATGAAAGGATTATTCCCTCCCTATTGTGCAAGCTACTGTTTTGTCTGATCCCAGGGATTATTTGTTGAACAGATGTGTATTGTGTATTGTAATACATATTTAGCTGTAGAGATGTGTACAGGAACGCCTCACCTACAGGCTGCCGGGAAGTGTGGAAGGCCAAAGGTGCCAAAGACAAACACTTCGCATGCTTGCGTCTACAGGTCATGTTTACCTGTAAATAAAAAAAATTACAAAATCAGCAAGCTGGCATATGAGTACATTAGCAAGTCAATAAGAGATTTAATTGGATAGTATTCTATATTAATGACATGTTTTCATGTGTACTGTACACAATAACATTTGCCATGTGCACCTGTTAGTTCTTTATTAAAGGGGAAAACAATTCAATTCAATTTTATTCGTATAGCGCTTTTAACAACGGACGTTGTCACGATGAAGCTTTACAGAAATATGTACATTTTAAATATATGAATTTATCCCTAATGAGAAAGCCAGAGGTGACAGCGGTGAAGAAAAACTCCATGAGATGATATGAGGAAGAAACCTTGAGAGTGACACCGGATTATAAATAATTCCCTTCTATAACTGTGTACTACATGGACAAACAGGATAGATAGATAGAGCAGGTTTATAAATAAAGTTACTCCATTAAACCTACTCGGGACACCTCTTACAGAGATCTGGTCCTCAGATTCACTCGCTAATGAGACACTTTGTCCTCCATGTTCGTTTTTCTCGCTTGAGCTCAACTTGTGATCTAATTGGTCAGGAGTTTAAAAAAAAGCGCTTGAAGTCACTTTTGCACTTTTCAGAAAAGTTCAAAAAAAGTTCAACTCTGCTGTAATTAAAAAAGAAGGCTGACTGCAGCACTTCTTGCAGCCACTTCCTGTAGCCACTTCCTGTAAGTTCCTATGTATAAAACGTGAGCTGGAGATTGAGAAAGGAAAAAAAAAACAGCAAGCCTGAAAATAATGCCTACATTTGCACTTTGCTATTCTTGAAGATGTGTGTCAGATTTGCCTAAAATAATTACTAGTAGGTTACAGTGCAGAGGAGGCTACAATTTAAGCTAAATAAAATTACAATAAGCCTTGGGTTTTCGAAGCTACTCAAAAGAATGGACCTGACCTTGCCTTTATTTATTTATTTTTTGCAGCTAGCTTCTAGTATCAGTACAACATGCAGACAAAAACTGGCACAAAAGTCCAAAAGTAGCCTAGTTATCACTGTTAGTTAACCAGCTAATGCTAGCGGACAGTTAGTGTCATATATAACAGGTGTCAACTTTATAATCTTATGTTTCTGATTGACTTATTGCCTGATACACCCATATTTCATTTTTAATTTAGACTGAATTTTTGAACAAAAAAAAAATTCCTTACCAACTGCAATCAACAGTATATTCCAGGAACGCTTGGAACGCTAAGTGTGTTCCACGATTGGAGTGTCATTTGAGTCACATTGATATTATTTACTTAAATCTTTCTCATTATACAGTGCACTTCACACAAACTATGTGAATGTTTCAGCTAAATAGCTTCAAATAATTTGTAAAACCTCTACAGCAACTTTTGGCGTTGTGCATTTTTGCCTGTTCCAGGCCACTACGTCGAAACGTTACCTTGAAATGTCATTATTAAGATACTTTAAAAATCTGGTACTTTGGCATTAAATTGCATATAAATCCATCGTGCCAAATTAGATCCGTTCTCAGGCTTGTGCTGTGTTTTCACAGCTGATATGTGGCTGGACTACGCCGGATTTTTCATTAGCGATGTCTTGATTCGCTACCTGGCCTGCTGGGGATGTGCTCAGGGCCCTGGCCACTGGAGGCCCTCGACGAGCAAAGATCTGAAGTGTATTGGGTCATTACATTGTCACACAGTCAACATGTCACAGTCTGAAATAAATTCAGAAATGCTATTAGTGTGTGATACTAATAAGAAATCAGTTAGGTCCTAATGGGAGCAAGTGAAAAGAATAAAACAAAAACATGACCTGGATAACCATAATCCAAACACTAAGTGTGTCGGTTTACAAAAAAGAAAACTTGAGGAGGAAGGAAAAACCAGAGAACATTCATTTTCCCAAACTGGCTGCATAAAAAGCAGTCTGTGAACTAAAATGGGTTAAAGAAGACTCTGTGCACTCTGTGATCGCCGGCCGTTGATTCTGAGCTTGATAAAGAGCTAGACATTGATGATTTGGTGCACGAGTTTGCGAGTCAAAAACAGGAAAGATGCTAGTCACCTAAACATCACAGTGAGCCTCCTCAAACACTCATAATGTAATGCATGTTTTATTTTGCACGTGTTGGGCTGTGGAGTGGTCAGGACTCTATGTATAGAATGCCTCAGGGATGATGTATGTTTGTAGGCCAACCCGGAAGTTAGCATCACCCCGGTTCCCTCAACAAAAAGCCAAGAGGATTTTTCCATTGGCTTTTGGATTATTGCAGAAAATTTCCGTGAACTACAAGAGTTTACGATTCTTACACGTTTTGCTCATCAACGTAATCTTCACAAATCAACACAACTTTTATGAATTTTGAAGCCTAAATACAATCACAAGAAGTAAAAAGCTAAAGTTAGGCTATAAACGAACTACACCACGGTCACATGACTTCAACGTCTTCACCACTGGGCTCTTTTTGTGGATGAATCTGCCCCCACCTTTTTTTGGGAATGTGTCCATGTTGCATTATTTTGGAGAAATTTCCGTTTGTGTATGTGTACTGATGCGTTTTCCTGTTCAGCGTGATGACATTTAACGTCCCCGACAAGCTCTGTAGTCCTGTTTAGCCACTTGTTAGCAACCGCTTTTTTCATGAGACTTAAGTTCTTGTGTTCTAACCACAGACCTTATTTCAGGCATTTATCCAAAAAAAAAACCAAAAAAACCCATTGACTTCAGGACAATGGAACCAGAAGTGCTAAAATAATTTCCGGGTTTTAGGACTTGTTCCTGCGGCACTCTATGGGTTCATGCGTAATAGATTTTTTTTGTGTGTGTGTGTGTGTGTGTGTGTGTGTGGTGGTGTTAGTGGGTTGGCATGTTGGGGTCTTTAGGTTCTTGTCCAAGGGCCCAGGATTTACTCATCTGTCCCTGATGCACAGCTAATTTTCTTTTTAAGACATTCTGTCCCTCTTGGACATCCATAGCTTGTTTGAGCAATGTTTGGCACTTATGGCTTTCCATGCTGTGAGTGCCCCAGTGTGATCAGATTTGTGTGTTGGATTGAATCTGGTGTGTAGGGTTAACACAAAAAAGGGGGTGCGGTTTCATCCAGAACTCCCCTTATAGCGTCCAGAGAAACCAAAATATATCCAGTGCAATCGAAGTGCTGTTGCATCTCAGACACAGAAGAGGATATTTAATTCAGAAATCAAGCCTGTGTGTGAGTGTGTGTGTGTGTGTGTGTGAGAGAGAGAGAGAGAGAGAGAGAGAGAGAGGGAAAGGGCGTTGAGAAGATTGGTGCTGATTACAGGTACAGCAAGCTAATGGAGAGATTTTAATGGCGAGAATAAACGGATGAGGATGTAACAGGTAACCAGAAGAAAGAAACAGGCGTCTGATGGAGTCTTTAATCAGAGTCTGATGCTGGAGGGGAGTCCGACTGAATTCCAGGCATTTCACCTGGCCATGAGAAGACATCACCTGCAGCTTGGGGCTTCTATAAGCAGCTTTAGTGCAGGAAGTGAAAATCCGGTTTAACACGTGAGTACTTATTGTGTGCATGGTGCTGAAAAACATCATGTCTGATCTCTTTCCTCCATTAGACTCATGGCATTCATGAGGAGCGTTCAGTCTCTTCAGGTCTCTTTTAGTCTAGGAAACTGCGAAGTTAATGCTCCTTTCTCTGCTTTTTCCTCCTCTTTCCTAGCTCTCTCTCTCTCTTTCTATACCTCGCCTTCTCTCATTCCGTCTCTCTTTCCATTTATCTTCCTTTATTTTCTCTTTTCAAGCTGGCAGCGTGGTTGTGCATACTGCGCATGCTCTGCAATCATCTAAAGAGGACACGGTCATTAATAAGAGTCGACTCTTTGAACCGAATCTTTTACGTGAACACTGGGAGTCGACTCGCATTTTCAGTCGAGAGTCGTTTGTTTGTTTGTTTGTGTTTTGTAAACGCAGATAAGACGTGACCCTCTGGCTGAAAATTCATAATTATTCAGTATTTGCGAATACTTAAAAATTATTATTTTTTTTTTTAATTTGCATTTTTTATATATATATTTTTGAAGTGTAGAGGTGTGCACGAGACTTTTTTTTTTTATCTTGCCCACTCCCAAAGGACTTCCTCCCCCTGCTATTTTTGTTTTCCTTTAATAAGCTAACTAAAAATTTCAATAAAAACCTGGCAGAGTGAATTCTGTCGTAACCAGCGCTGTGTGAAGGCGCACTTTCAGAGCCGCGGGTTGCGCATCACTATCCAAGTTTATCTCAGCCAGTTTAATCAGATCAGCGGCTCATGCCGGCTCAAAGAGACTGATCCAGAATTGTTTTCATATGCTACTGAGGCCGGAGTTGAACAAGGCGGAAAAACCTCCCAGGCTATATAAGGAGTTGCACATTTATCGCACTGATTTATTTTTGTCATTAGCAGTTTTGCATTAAAAAAGCATTGAAGCTGGAAATCTAAGAAAATGACTAATCAACTACTTGCTACTAACCATTTAGGAAGGCCCCCCCAAGGAAACACACACACACACACACACACACACACAGCAAAATGTAAACAACTGTAACCCATAATTGAATTATAACTCACTGTAATGCAGTATTCAGTATTGCTTACACATACTGTGTAATCTTATTTTGTGCACCTGACTTCTGTAACATCTTGGTAAATTTGCACAACTCGTAGACAGAGGCCCTTGAAATATGACTGAGTTATGATGACGAGTTGCAAATAATGCACAGGTCTAGACCATAGTTAAATAAATAAATACATACATACATACATACATACATGCATTTCAGACCTATTTTGTACATCGGTGGATTACTAAACCCTCCTGGGCCTCTCAGTTGTCCTGGTCTCAGGACAGCGCGGCTTTCTGTCTGTGTTTGGGGGGGTAAACAGCTACAAATGAACAGAAATCTTCTTCATTTTCCACTTTATTGAAAGTTAACTGCAAATAGAGCAGCAAAATAACTGCTATTAATGCTATTATTAGGGTGTAAGTTGATGTAAATATGTAGCATCTTGCCACTTTTACATTCATTTGAATAGATTTTGAATAGAACAAATGCAATGCAAAGTAATCAGATGATAGTTAGGTTTTGCTGAACAACATATTTAAACACATGCTGGTCTTTGCCTAACAATTTTGACTGTCTTTAAGGTTAAAAAAAATTGGTTATGAGCCATTTGGAAGTCAGCTCTTATTGATGAGTCAAGCTGAGTGCACTGACACACCGAGAAGAGCCGACTAGTGGGACTTCTCTCTGTTCACACTTTCTGTATTATATTGTCCCTATGTCTGGATTGATTCTGGATAGTGAGATTAAGGAGTATGTTTGAAAAATGAAGACTTCTGATTGCCTCCTGATAAGTAATGCCACCCTCTTCATTAGGTTTTGGTGTTGCGAACCTATCGCATTTTACTGTGGAGGTCATGCGTATCTGGGAAATGCAAAATAACATGCTATAAATAACTGCGCTTTTTTTTGTTTTGATACAGGTTTGAAGCCAGACTGTCTACCAGATGAACTCCGAAAGGATGCAAGGGTGACCCAGAGGATTTTCTTCCACTTGTTATTGACAAGCTTGAAATGACACCTCCTAATAAGGATTTCAAAAATCAAGAGAAGCACACTGCTCTGCTGAGGCAGTCCAATTAGGATTTGACAAGCAATGCTGCCTCTGAAAAAAGTACAGCTCAACTCAAGTAATTAATGGATGTCAATCAGCCTCAAAACTGAAAAATGACTTTGCCGGATATAGTGTCAGCAAAGGATGACCATTGCTAAATTCTGACCGATCGCTTTTTTTTTTCTTTTTTTTTTTACTTTTGTTCTTTCATTGTGCACATAGAAAGATGAATAACATGTTCACCATAAAAGCAGATGTCATATTTCACGCTGCGGATCATGAGGACCCGGAGCAGTCCATCATTACCAAAGGGGCTGACAAGGTTATTCCAAGAGAAGTTAGTGCTTGTGTTTCCGAGACAGGAATACTGCAAAGATCCTGGGATAATGTGGAATCTGGGAGTGTAGCGGAGACTGGGAATCTGGGAAAGCGTCGCTTAGGGGCGGGAGACTATTTGCAAGATGGAAACTCCAGTGACAGTGGGTTTCAGGATCACATTCAACCAGTGGATGGAAGTCTTAAGAAGCAGAGCGAGTCCTTGAGCAAAAATGGAGTAAAAGAGGAGGCGAACGGAGCCACAGCTGAGAGGCCTTTACTTAGCCTGAGGTCAGAAACCAGAGGGGAAATGGCTAAATCTTATGTTTACGACACAGAAGTCATGAGGAGTCCAAGCGTCATCAGTAACGTGTCTTCTCTTTCACAGGACTCTTTTTCTGACTCAAAGGAAAGCAGACCATTGGAACAAGCACTGGGCAATTTATGTTCAGCTACACATTTTACACATGAGTCAGTACCTGACATAAAGCACAGCGGTAATGGGGTAAGAAATTCCGTCTCTGTTAGAGAGAACCCTGATTTGGTCATTGAAGTAGGCAGACAGAAGGTCCAAGTACATAAATCTGTGCTAGCTGAAAAAAGTGACTATTTTAAAGCGAGGCTTTCTCGAGACATTCTGAAAGTGAAAGGCGTAAGCTACAAGACATTGTCTGTCTTGATAGATTATGTTTACACCTCCAGCATGAATGTGAACAAGGATAACGTTGTGGATGTTGTGACCGGTGCGAAGATCTTACAGATCCCTTGCGCAGTGCAGGCCGCGATTGACGCCATGTCTGCCCAGCTGACACCACAGAACTGCTACGAGATTCTAACCATCGCTAAAAAGCAGCGACTAAGCGAACTGAAGGAGACGGCATACCGTTTCATAAGTGACAACTTCCTGCAGGTACTGAGAGATCCCGCCGTTTACGGGCGTCTCACGGGCTCTGAGCGGGACCTGGTTTTGAGAAATCGTATGGAGGGACGCAAGTGCCTGATGGTGGCTGAGATCAATGACGTTTTTGAGCGAGTGGGCAGCAGACCCCCCAGCAGGGGCAACAGCAGGCCACAGAGCCCTCTCTCCGCTGCCTCGTTTGAAGACAACCACATGATCTACTACTACAACGAGAACACCAAGGATTGGCACACTTTGACCATAATGCCCGAGGATATTAATACAAAGGGCTGTGGCATCTGTTGCATGTATAACTACCTGTTTGTCGCGGGTGGCATTCGAGGATATGGGGAGAAAGGAAAGGCATCAGACAAAGTGTTCTGCTACAATCCCATAACAGACCGCTGGAGCGAGATACGGCCCATGAACCAAGCAAGGTCACAACTCAAACTAGTGTCCATGGATGGCTTTTTGTATGCCATTGGTGGGGAATGTCTCTTCACAGTGGAGAAGTATGACCCTCGTATGGACCGTTGGACCACTGTGGCTCCGCTACCCAAAGGAGCATTTGCAGTTGCCCATGAGGCTACCACATGCAACGGAGAGCTGTATGTATCGGGAGGAACTCTATTCTACCGTCTCTTGAAGTATGACCCCAAGAGGGATGAGTGGCAAGAATGTCCATACAACAACAGCAGGAAGAAGTCCACCGACATGGTTGCGCTGAAGAGCTTCATCTACAGGTTTGATGTCAACCGTGAACAAGGCATCAATGTATTTAAATACAACACCATAGTCAAGATGTGGCATGACTGTGCTTCCTATCAGCAAGGGAGCCCACTGCCGTTCAGGTGTGCTGTGATTGGCAATTGCATCTACTGCGTGAACAAGACCCAGACTCTGCAGTTTATCGTGGAGGAAGAAGGTGCTCGATTTGCAGAAGAACCTCTGAAAGCTCCCATGGAGGCTAAAGGAGTGTTATTCCCATTCATTCTGACCTTGCCAGACAGGAGTGATCGAAATGTGTGAGTGGGGACCTGAGTAGAAATGTGTAAGAAGCATGGTCAATGATTATGGAAAAAAAGAAGAAAGCTTTATTTCTTGCCCAGTTAAACTGCTCAAACCAGGATTGTTTCTCCTTGCATGGTGGATGGACATCCATGAGACACCTTAAAAGGACAGCTCTTTTGTTTTAATATTGTGGCACAGTGGCATTACTTATATATGTGTATATAAAAAATGCATTCAGGCTATATATACATATATATATATATATGACCTGAATGCATTTTACCATTTGTGTCGTGCACTTTTGTACTTGGATGGTTGGACAGAAATTCTGGCAGCAAAAAAAAAAAAAAATCAGATTTAACCAACGTTATAAAATTGATACAAAAAAGCACAACAAAAAATATAACTGCAAATAAAATAAAGCAGTCTAGGTATAATTAAGTGTATTAAACTGGAGCTCGATATAATGTAATGATAGCAGAGAAGTGAATATAGCACAGAGAACTAAAAATATATCTCAGATATTTAGGTAATGAACATGAACATTTGAGCACATGCCTTTGACTTGAAAACGAAGCCATCGAACGAGGAGAGGTTACGCTAACGTAACTTGGCTGGACGCTGTTTAAGAGCACAAAGCACTTGACTGTTCTCTTACTTTGGCGGCACTCAGTAAGGATACAGAAATAACACTTGAGGAAAGTCTGAATGTATGCATCTAAAACTTTTTAATTAGCTCGTAATTCGATACTAACAAGGGCTTGACCAACAGCAGGTGACCTGTGATTTGAGTTGCAGAAAAACCCGTACCGATAATATATTACATATATATTGGTGGGCTGTTCATGTGTCCTTTAGTTCAGTGGTTATCAAAGCGGGGTCTGGGGACCCCCCAGGAATCCATGAAGCATAGCCTAGGGCTCTTTTTTTTTTTTTTTAATTGTATTACAGTGGTGGAAATCACAATCCATCAATATCAGTGCTATTATATTTATTACCGAGTTCTCAATGTTATTAGCTGGTTTGACTGACCACTCGACTCGAACGGGTTTATTCAAAACCTCAACAACTCGGACGCTTTGGCTTGTAAATAATGTCTACTGGATATCTATCAAATCGTTCAAAGTTCAGGAATAAAAAGCTCTATGGCTCGAAAATAAATTCCAGAGTGTAATTACTGTACACATTTAAATAATGTGTAATATTTGAATGATTGGTCATAAAATAAATGTTTGCTGAGGGGATCGATGAAATTTATGTTACAGTTAATGTAGTCCCTGGGTGCAAAAAGGTTAAGAACCCCTGCCTTAGTTAAAAAATAGCACAAACACAAACAAAAACAAAAAAAAACCACCCCTTGTGGTAAATAAATGATAAAGCAACTGAAGCATTACCAAAGACAAGCAGGCTGATTATCTAGGGTTGAATCTGAAGCACAGTTTTCGGCGCTTTGCTGATTCGATCTCACTGTCTGAGAGAAATATGACACTTGTGAAAAAGAGCCAAATTAACAACACAGCACTTGCTAAGCAGTAAGCACATATAATCCTTTTATCATGATGCATGATTAGCCACCTGTCGTTACTGGATTCATACAAGCAACAATATTTTGCACTTTCTGATGACTTTTTCCAGTTTGCAATAAGATGCTAGAGTTAATGATGTGTATGCGTGTGTGCGTGTGTGTGTGTGTGTGTGTGTGTGCTGCTATCATGGAAGTAAAAGCAAACTAATCTCAATCCCAATCTGCTGCTGCATTTTTGTGAAATTTACAGAATACTGGAACATTATCTGTAGTGTAATTCTAAGTCATTCCAATAAGTCAGTAACTAAATTTGAAGCTACATCTGTCCAGTCATAATATTGCATTATTTTTCATATGGTGTGACCAGTTCAAGTTGAAATAGAGCCTTATAACTCTCACTATAAATGTCACTATGCTCCTTCTCGATGTGTGGTTATGATTATTATAAATAAACAAAAGTATTGTGCAAATCTGCCTTGCTCTACATCATAATTAACAACTATGCTAAAAGTGAGCCAGCAATTTTAATTAGCCAGAGAACTGCCAAGACTTTATTACCTCCTTGACCAAAACGTAATTTGTTCCACTCAGTTGATCCTCAGTTATTCAGGAATATATTAAAACTGACCAGTTTTTGAGAAACCCTCATATGTAACTCAAATCTGAACATCTGAACATCCTGTTTGCTTGTTTTTAATGTTGTACCTTCCTGACAATTTAAACTCTCTGATGACTAAACTGATTTTGAATAACTTGATTATAGATAGATAGATTAGATAGATAGACAGACAGATAGATAGATAGATAGATAGATAGATAGATAGATAGAAGCTTAGGTAAGGATAATGTGAAGATACCAAACGGAAGATCAGGTAGCACGTTGCTTAAAGGAAATGGTCGGTGAAAGGTCTTTTCCCTTTTCCCCTTCAGTTTGTGTGCTGGAGCTACAAGGCTAATGTTGCTAACAAGTTAAGTACGGTAGTCTAGAGCACCCAGAACCTTTTCCTCAAATACATGCATTAAGAGTCGGAAATTTTCACACTGTGATAACCCAGTCTGAACACATCACTGTTATGATAGTATGCAACCACTTCAAACCACGTCAGTGGTGAAAAATTAAAGACAAAATATATAATGAATTGTTTGAACCAAGGTCTATTTGCACATCATTCTACATACAGTGTAAACATGTCTTGCCTGACCAAGTACGCTACAAATGAACTAAAATTTCTACGACAACCTTAACAGCCTTGGTAGTGTAGCTGGACTGGAATCTGCCTTCTAAGTTGTTTTGGATAAAATAATTTGCCAAATGAACGACCTTCTGACCGCACGTAAAAATTATCTAAATGGTCCAGGTTAGTTAGCAGGCTTTATGTATAGTAGTTTATGTTTGTTAGTTAGCAGGCTTTATTGTGTAGCTGGACCGTGATGCTGATGTGCTTTTCGAACGAATATGCCTGAAATAAAATGTCTTTTGGTTTGCTTCGTATTTTCTAATGTTCATCTAGTTCTGTGATGTCATGTATGTGTGAGAACATTGTTCAGATGCTCATAATTCATGTGTAGGCAGTTTTATTGGCCGCAGGACTGGCAACACCAGCTGTGGGTTTGTGGCACGCACACACACGCGCACACACACACACTTTTCTGGAAGAAAAACACAAAAACATTGACCATACTGTTGAATACCATGTAACTCTGTTTTTTTTTTTTAAAAGCATATTAAGTTATTTAAGCAAAGATACAAGATTTATTACCAAGATTGTACAAGACAGTGGTGAGAGCGGCCATGCTGTATGGTTTAGAGACAGTGGCACTGAGGAAGAGACAGGAGTCA
>CM074983.1:2154692-2169202 GCA_037576825.1 Pangasius krempfi | reverse complement strand
GAAGATAGGGATAGGTGGAGAGTGATGATTCGCTGTGGTGACCCCTGAAGGGAAAAGCCGAAAGAAGAAGAAGATATTTAGTTATTTAAGCATATTTTATTCCTAAAAACAACAGAATCATGAGCAGTGAAAAAATAGTCAGTCTAGAGGTTTGATGTGATTTATTGTTAAACATTACCCAAATCATCCTAATGCTTATTTATTAAAGCAGTAATTGTGAATTGTTATGAATGGCCAGTCTGCCGTACCAAGCATTCCTACGAACTCATTTACTCTGGCCTCTCAATATCGGTTTTGTTTGCCTTGTCACGGTTCCAGTGGTCAATTCACGTTCCAGTCGAACCTGCCACCTGCTGGAAATGATGCACTATCACACAGTCTGCTGGGATACACCAAGACGAAATCTCACCACAAGGCAGAGATGACAGTAGTGAGGAAAAAGAAAACCCAGGTGATTGATAGTGGCATTATAAATCATTATATGTATATATGATTTCATGTCTGTATACTAGAAAGTGAGAGAGCATAAAGGAATCTTTAGTATGAGCACTAGCTACGACAGTATAACGGGCCAGAAGGTGACACGGACAATCTTTCTTATATTCCTAACATGAACTCTAACCTTCCCTGACTGACATTTCAGTGATGCAGTCTTTTCTAGGCTTGACTGTGTGGTTTGATAAGTCCATACGCAACAATGTCAGTTTTGTTTAACCTTTCCACGAGTTTTTGTGAGCAAGCTCCAATGGCCAATTATGTTGGACTACTGCTGCTGAACAGAGCTGTAGCCAGGTGAAAACTTTAGAGTATAGCAGTTGCACTTTTTGACCCCAAACTTCCTGCGTACTTGACCACAGATTCATCTGACTGACAGGGGGAGGGTGTATGCAAGGTGCTTCCAGGGAGGGGTCGTACCTATAGTAGGGGGCTTGCCATGTCTTTTTCAGGAGAGCTCACTCGCCTTTGATCCAGAACTGGCACGCAGCTTTCACCTGTGGCTCCAAGAAGCTATAGCATGCGCAGGAGCCACACACCAGCACACTGTTTTGGCAGGCAGGATAATCCAGGTGAGGGTAGCCAAGGGATCTCCAACCCTGGGTTAGGCCTACCCCAGCATGCCCCAGTCAGGTTCCACCAGGATGGATGGATGTGGCAGTCTTGCAATGCTATGTGGAAAGTGCAGAGCATGACTCGGCTCTTAACTAGGTCACCCACTGCAGCCAAAGACATTTCCATTTGTGGTGACTCCATACTTTCAGCTATCCAAGGAAGAACATCCACAGCAATCTTTAGGGTGTCCGTGTGGTACCATCCACAGTAATCCCATTAGTTAGCAGTGAGTGATTTCCATTTACATTTATGGCATTTGGCAGACACCCTTATCCAGAGCGACTAACACAAGTGGTTTGAAGACTTTATCAATAAATATATCCTAATACTGGTTGTTAGGGAGGTAATATTAACACCAAGAAATGTTTTAATTAATGTGCTAATTTAAGTACTTCAGGAAGAGGTAGATTTGAAGACTGCCAGTGACTCAGCTGTTCAGACATCTAGGGCAAGATCGTTCCATCACCTAGTTGTTAGAACAGAGAAGAGTCTTGATGCATGGGATGACTATGCAACAGAGTTCTGAAATATCATGATATCTCACTGACCACCAAACTCAAAATCTACAATGCTGTTGTCCTCACATCACTCCTGTATGGCTGCGAGGCCTGGAGTCTTTACCAATGCCATGTGAAACAACTGGACAATTTCATCTACAAACTCTGCTCCATCATGGGAATCTGTTGCCAGGACAAAATCATGAACACTGAAGTCCGTAATAGTGCAGAGTCAATTCCCATTGAGGTGACACTTCTGAAAAAAATGGCTCTGTTGGCCATGTCATGTCATTAGGATGGAGGACAACAGGATGCCAAAACAACCACTCTTCAAAGACACACTGAAAGACGACCTAAAGTGGTGTGACCTAAGCCCTGAAAAATTAGTGGAAGCAGCATGAGACAGTCAACAGTGGTGTGCACTCACATGGACAGCAGTATCAACCCAAGAGGTACGCCTCAGCCAGGCACAGACTACTCGAGGACAGCACCACAAAGTAGCAGCTGTCCCTGTGTCTACAACAGACTTCCAGTGACCTGTCTGCTCGCGACTATACAAGACTAGACCGAGACTCCAGAGCCACTCCCATACCCACAGATAGCTGCACAGACACGTCCTTCTAGAAACTCAAAAGACCACCACCACATGTCATCATACCCAAATGATAATCAAATCATTTCTCTTTCAACAGAGAATGCATCCTGATTACAATGATACAGTATATACCACAGTGTGGATAAATGATCAAATCAGAAGGTGTTGATTAATTTTCTAGCATGGCTTTAGCATAGCATTTCAGCATGGTGCTCACAAAAGTTACAACTGTAACAGAAATGTTGGGTTAAAAAAAAATTAGCTTGTTGTAATGCATTATCGTTCCTATAATAACAGCTCATTCACATAATCTAAACCTAATAGTAAATGGATTAAAAAACGTATTGTTTAACAAAGAAAAGTGTATAATTGTTGATATGGTGAAGTTTTATTTTAAGGAGACATGTAACATATACGGTCAGTAAGTTTCCCAACACAGAGGATAGTTCCTGATTATGCTAACTGGAGCTATATACATTCACTCTCCAGTATCTAATTTTTTCTCTCTTTTGAAATAAAACAGTGTAGCTTGTTATGCTACTGAGAAACCGGAAAGCACAAACTTAGAGACTTGTGTCTTGCAGAAATTGCACAATGTGTGTAAAAAGCACAATGTGTTGTTGATTAATAAATTAAAAATTGTTGGAAAATTGGTGTGGTATAGAGGAATAATTTTGCTGACATGCAAACTAAAAGCTACACAAAATTATTATTATTAATATTATTATCAAGATCAAGTGTATACGTTCAAATATGTAGAGGCCACAAGCATACCCCATGCCTTGGAAGTCAAATGTGTTGACGTACCTACAAAATAACAGAGCGACATCACATGCTACAACAGCCCTGACTCCACTTGAGCTTGCTAGGAGAGGAAGATGCGGACTGAATGCTCTCCCATCACAGAAACATCACAGTAAGCATAAGGACGTGTGGGAGAGAGTTGCTGAATGAACCATGCACCCGTCCCATATACCAGATAATGCAAACATTCCAATGGAAGAACCAGTTAGACCATCACCACTGGAGCAGGTAGAACCAACCTGAAACCTGAGTGAAAGGTGCCTGCCTTCATGGACAAAAAAAACTGTGTTGGAGTGAGGAACGTGACTCCAGTAGGTTGAGCCATAATGGACTTCCAAAACGTTATGGTATGTTATGTCTTTCTGAAGGCTTATGGTAAAAGAGTAAGAGACTGTAATTCCTTTAATAAGATGGGGATCTTGGCGCTGAGATTTATATTTGCCAGTAGACGCCACTGTATAAGAACAGCTACATACTTGATGCCTTTATATCCAGATCTCGTCCACTCATGGGGCATACTGACCATAAAGTCTACCTCCTAGACATAGCTTCACTAGGGCTAGTGTAATTATTTACACTTTACGACTGTACATGAAAACAATTATATCAAATAGTTGTCCATTTGTCTAATGGCAAGTTGTTTTAGAAGATAGAAATGATAGAAGCCTTTATTTGGCACATATTCATTACAGTACAATGAAATTCCTTCTTCAGATATGCCAGCCTGTTAGGAAGTTTGGATCAGAGAGCAGAGTCAGCCATGATATGGGGCTCCTGGAGCAGATAAGGTTAAGAGCCTTTCTCAAGGGCCCAACAGTGGCAGCTTGGCAGCATTGGGGCTTGAACCTCCAACCTTCTGATGAGTAACCCAGTGCCTTAACCACTAAGCTTAATGCCATCATTGGCATTAATTAAAGAATATGAAAACTAAAGGAAGTGAGCCAACAAAATCCCACGAATGAAGACAAATAAAACTAGTCATTCAATTATAACAAAAGAAATGAAGAAGATTAAACATCCTTTCCCTCATATGCGCAACCTTAAAGACCGGTAAGGATGAAAGCTGGCTTTTAAATTGGTCTTTTTTTTTCCGGAAAGGTCTTTCAACACTTCCAGCATCTTGGCCAAGACACCTAAACAGTTCTAAAATTGCAGGTTCCTCTTTGTGCATGATCACCTGGGTACAGTGTAGATCTTTTTTCTCTTCCATTTTCATGCCAAGCTATTTTCTTTTCACCTCACTTACTTCATACCTAATGCACCGTTTCTGTAATTTACCTCTAGATTTTGACCTTTTCAGGTGCTGTTACACTGCTAAATATCTTTTATTGGCAGAGAAGTGAGTCAAAATAACTTCCACTTCTGCCTTACTGCCCCTTGTGTCATTGTTCATTTTGTTTCCAGCCCTCGGTGTGCTTGACCTTTTGGGAACGTGCTTTGCATTTTATGGGTCATTTATTGACATACACATGCAAGTATGAAGAAAATCAGCCTTTCCAAAAGTTTAGTAAATCTGGTGGAATTTTGTTGTTGTTGTTGTTGTTGTTTTTACACATGACTTTACTAAAAGATTGACAAATGAGGCCCATTATCAGAATGAAACGAGCACAGTGGAACTCCTACAGATGGAGCTCCAGAGGAAGCAGGAGAGACTCATCACTTATTCTTCACATAGTCTATGAATTCTTCTTGATCATGAATAGAATGGTTAGTTAATGCTTTTGATACGAAAATCAATAAGAATGTCTATATACTATCTTTTGATGTGAGCATATAATTTTTCCCCTTCACCATCCATCTAATAGTGAACTACTTCTTATTAAATTTCCTGAGGAAATGTACTACTCAACAAAAATGACTAATGCACTACAGAATTACAGTATTTGAGACACAGCTATAGACTTTGAGATCTCCTTTTTCTATTGTATTATAGTTTCCTATTCCTTATGAACACCACTCTGTCTAGTTTTCCTCTCCATTTAACCATGATGTCCTCTTCCAAGCCATGGTTCTTCAGCTTCTGTTTGAGCTGGAAAAAACAAAATAAGACTTTTATCACTAAATCATGCAAAGTAGAAGCACTAATCTCTGTGAAAATTCTACAAAAACGGAATACAACAGTCAGATTCTTATTACAATACAGTGTGTAGGTGGCAGAGTTTGATTAAGACTCAGGTTCTGGCTGCAGTAATGAGGAAGGGAATGTATATTTTTTAGTGGGCTCTTGCGGAGGATGAGACTCACCTTCTCCAAGATGGTCGCATTTACTGCGGGATCATTCAAATCCTGATTGGACTGGATCTTCATCCTTACGATTTGTTGTTTTGTGATTACTGGATTTAGAAATGTAAACACACGATTACAGTTATGTTCGAAAAGCAGTGTTGATTTGATTGAATATGACGTTTAATAATACTTTAACATACCTGAGTAACAGAAGAAAGGCATAATCTCTGAGCACCGTGCATCCGCGGCCTGACCCATACACAAATAACCACAATTCTCATTCCACTTGCCATTATTAGGTTGTCCATACCGCCAGCTGATAGTAGAGAAATTGGTATGATCTATCCATTTCCAGGGATCTTTAAACAAACCAAACCAAGTCACGCTAGGGATTAGCCCCAGTATAACCGAGTTTTCTTTTTCATCTCTCACACTGGCCAGGTCTGTATGATACTGTCTGCAGTAAGCCTGAGCTTCATGCCATTGCGTCTTATTAGATATGTAAATGTAGCGGTCATTGCCAGTTTTTGTTTCTGTGAGAATAAAACAGAATAAAAAAAAAAGAAATGTTACTCCTTACAGATAGCATCTATAGCATCAAAATGCTAAAAGGTTTCTCAGAAAGCAAAACAACAAAAGAGAGAGAGAGAGAGAGAGAGAGAGAGAGAGAGAGAGAGAGAGAGAGAGAGAGAGAGAGCAAAAACACTGCACAATTTTGCCCTAGATAGACTTAACCTGTAAATGATTTTCTAAGTGCAATAAATGTCCAAGTTAATCAGATATTTTGATTTGCTGTTTAATATTTTGGCAGTTAAAACACACTAAAGTTCAATTAGCATGCTGAAAACTCACAGTCCAGAATTTTCCTTAAAAGACAACATTCTCTACTGACAAAATGGGAAGGTGAATAATATGTAGATTTTATCGTCAAAGCACATAATGTGGTGCATTTCAGTACAGAGCAGGTCGTTCCAACCCAATGGAGTTGTCACGGCACACTCTTGACGTCCGCCCCTGTTGTTTGGCTCTTCCACATCCCATTTTCTCATACTTCCCAGTGGTTCATTTTTAAAGGACCAGTGCCAGCTGTTGTCACTGTACAGTCCAATCCAAGCACTGGAATTGAATTGTTGACTCTGTGCTTCATTCTGAAGTTGGATCATATCATCATTACTTTTGATGATAGCCAGATCAGTGTGTGTGGCTTGGCAGTAAGTTTGAGCATCAGTCCAATTTCTTCCCTGCTTGACCAGATAATACTTACGGGTCACAGACAGGGCAAGGGGGAAAGCTCCTATGGAGGAGAGTTTAAAAAGATTTTATGCAATGTTATAGCTATGACAGAAATTCCACTAACTTCCTTGTTTAATTTTACTTTTCAGTTTAAAAGGTAATATTATAGTTTTCTTGGGTGGAAAAAAAAGGGAACACTGATTTTTGATTTTTTTTTTGAGGTATTTGTAAAAACATCTCCCATAACCCAATAATTTTGAAGCCATCTACCTCTAGTAATCTTAAATATTAACATTTCTGTTGTTAAAGGTGTTCTAGTGTAGGTGGCCTAAACTAGTAGTAGGACTACTTTTGTAAATCAGGTGAAGCCATCGCTTTAAGCCAGCACTTACACAGCACAGAGCAGCTCGTCTATGTTTTTCTCATGTGGAAGGTTGCTGTTGCATGCACGCACGCACGCGCACACACACACACACACACACACACACACACACACACACACACACACACACGCGTACACAAACACGCGCACACAAACAGCGCGCACAAACACACACACACACATTTCTCTCACCTGTGAAAAACAGGAGTATGAACAGATGGTGCTCCATTACTGGTGTTGTTGGAAAACTCTCTAAAAAATAGAAAATGGAAATAAAATCCCTCAGCAGTCCTGATCGAAATTGTGACTACAGTGATATTCACTACCACAACATATTAAAAGTCTTAGAATAACACAAATTGGTATACAGAAGGGGAGCTCTGGGTACCCACACATCTTCCCCCTTTGCCCCTTGATATCTGTAGTTCCCTTTGTGGAAAGTAATAGTGGAGTAATATTGAATTTCGTTATCATTTGCTTCATTCTTTTCTTTCCCTGTTTGCCACCGTCTCTTTTAAGAATAAATTTTTTTCATGGAACTTTTTTGTTGTTTTAAAGACAGAGCAAATAGAGACCGGCAACATCAGATTTGCCTGAAATCCTAACCAGAAAGCTATGACAAAGGGTAAGTTTAATACGTTTGACATGGCCAACACTGAGCTTGTTCAGTGTGTCAAGTGTAGGATATTTAGTCATCATTCATCCATTCTTATAGCTTTATTAGTGATAATGAGAGACGCACAGTTTCAGTAGGGAAAGTCTAGGTGTCTTAGGCAGTGATAGCAAACCCCCAAGTCTGGCATTAGAGCCTGTACAGAGGGGTGACGACTTAGCTGCATAGTTGGAAAGCCAAAGCTACCGTTAAACCTCACCCCCAGAAGCACCAATCCTCTCCCCATTTACATGTCAAACAGGCTTGCTTCTGAAAGAACTCTGGCTATAGGAGACTCTGTTTTATGGCACATGAAATTAGCTAGGCCTTTAGGGGCACCGGAAGCTTTAGTTAGCTATATACCAGGAGAACAGTATTTGCATCCATGCTAGACTCAGTAGGGGTCAATCAAAATATAATAAGACCCACTCATTATGGCGAAAAAAAAAAAACATACTCGATTTAATAATGTCATTTGGATTAAATATAGAAAATGGTCACACTACCCCCAGTGTGAGGTTATCTCAATTCATTACCTCGTTTCATTTCACATCAAGTGTTCAATCGTCAGCTACTGCACATAGTTTTATTGAAAATTTCTTAGAGTCGTTGACCTTGATTTGTTCACCATCTGAACCCACAGAACTCGATCAGGCGACTGAATGCTTCAACATTCCACTACATTCTAGATAATGCAACTCCACTGAAAAGAAAAATAATTAGAGAGAAAAAAACAATACCCTGATATAATGACCTTATTCAGACCTAAAACAGACCACTCAAAAGTTAGAATGCAAATGGAGTCAAACTAAATTGGTAGTATTCCAAATTGCATGGAAGAAGAGCAGTCTGTGGTAGCGACGACTTTATGAATGTTTTTCTATGACAAAATTGAGAATATTCTGAGTATTAACTTAAAGTCACACAATTTGATAACTATGTATAAAACAAGAAAATCTACATACATAGATGCCTTACCTACACTTTTCCTCCAACAGATAGTACCAGAAGCATTTGATCCTTTTAAAAATATAATCAACTCCCCCTTGACTATGTACCTTAATCATTTAAACTAGCAGTTATTAAACCTCTGATTGAAAAACCTGAGTTTGTCAGCTGTCTAACTGTAGACTAATATCAAACCTCTCCTTAATCTCCAGGATCCTAGAAAATGTTGTTGCTCAGTATTTAGGCTCAAACTTGCACAGAAATAACTTTCACGAAATCTTTCAGTCAGGATTCAGGCCTCATCACAGTACTGAGACAGCGCTGGTTAAAGTGGTAAATAACCTGGTGTAATTTGCATTGATTAATCTTTATAATGCTTTAGAATTAAAAAGTTTGCTTTGACCTGTTTTTAATTATTTTAGATCTTAAGGGAATATTTATTAGAGATGTATCAGTCTTTGAACATAAATTGAAAAGTGTATAAATAGTAGTAGTAGTAGTAGTAATAATAGTAGTAGTTCAAAGATGTAGATTTAAATACTTAATGAGCAAGCTAGAGGATAAAGTGCCAAAAAAAAAACAAACATTAAACTATCTAACATTAGTTAATTAGTGGTTCTCGTTCTAAATTTTACCCTATAGTTGGTGTATCTAAAATCTCAATCACCTGACAGTGTGAAAATTTCCAGCCCTAAAATACAAAATTATTCCACACATCAATAAATATTTTCCATTTATTGATGCATGGAATAATTTAGTGTTTTATGCATATATGTGTTCTTTAGGCATACAGGTGTTCTTCATGGTCCAGCCCTAAACAACACCTATATACCAACACCTAAAATACAAAATTATTCCACGCATCAATAAATGGAAAATATTTTACATTTATTAAGTGGTAGGAAATAAGTGAAGTACTGCAGAAGAGTTTTGAAACATACCTGAAATGTTAAGGAGGTAAACAATCAATGTTGCAGCGTTTCAGATCTCACTGTTCTGCAATATCTGCCTAAATGAGTTGCTGTTTGTCATTTTCATGTTTGACGTCTTTGTTCGCCTATCTTCGACAGAAATTTACATAAATCAAATCAGAGTAGATGGACTGACAGGTGACAGCCGCTGCATTTGGAGGGCGATTTTAACCCTGAAGAACATGGAGAAGGTACCCAGTGATGGAATGGCACGCCTCTAAATAATTCCCAGGAAGAGGAGACTTTCCTCATTGAGTGGCAGGTCACTAATGGCTTGCTGCTTGGAGGCGGCATATAGGAGCCAGTCGTGCAACTACAATAGTATCTTTTTGCCTCTTGATGGGGTCTGAAATTGGTGATGCCCTGAGCCCCAGTATGGTTGAGGGCTGACAACAGAACTGAAGTTTGTACCTCTGATACAAACATTGTCATCAGGACCCACAGGTCTGCAGTAGTTGCTGCCTATAACATAGTTTGAGTTTTTATTTTTTTTAAAAGTGCGAATTATCTGGAAAAAACCAGGAAACTTACACATTCTAACTCTTAGTTACACCTAAGAAGAGCCCTTTTTACTAAGCTAGGTTTTATCATCACTAGCTCAGAAAATCTCAGGAATCTCCATTTAATGCTTATCTGTCTTTAAGGCCTAATTAAATATTAAATATATCATCTAAATATTACAACTCATACACTGAGTTAGGATGTAGCTGCAGAAATGCTTAAAGTCTTTAAAGTAAAACTAAAACCATTCTCACAGTCAGGTGTAGTTATACACAGTAAAGCAGAATCCATGATAAAATATGACTTATCAAAAAAAAAAAAAAAAAAAAAAAAAAAAAATGTAATCAACAATCCAATTATCCAAGTATTAGTTTGTTAAAAGTCAGCAAAAGTGTTGATACACAGAAAAACACACATAGCACTCCCTTAAATTTAAACTGGAAAAATCCTAGAAGAACATGAAAGATCAGGATAGCCATATTATCAGAGTAAATAACGCCTGGGCCACACACAGCCTCCTGGCTCTCCCTCGGCTCCTCCTGCTCCTCGTTCTTGTCTCGCTTCCCTTATAATGAAAAATCCCGTCTCGTTACACCCGTTACTTCCACTCATCTCGGGACCATTTCTGAAGTGGGTTTGTATTGTTTCAAAGAATGAGGCAGTGTCCAAGACAACCTTCTCATATTGCAAATGGCTCGTAGGCTGCTATTCTATAAACTTCCCTGTCAATACTCATGTAATGAATTCAGTTAGTATAGCCTTTTTGTTTTTTCTTGGATCTAAGTCTTCCCATAAACCGTCCAGGGAGTCTTGTGCACATGATTCATTATACAACACCAAGAGATCTGAAATATTTTCCATGGCCTATGGCTCATGAAGTTGCATTTGTTGATAATGACATGGTTGCTTGGATTTAGGATTTCCCGGCTGCGTATCCTGTAGTTCTATGTACAAATGCAGTGAAGAATTGCCCCAGTGAAGTCGACCATTCCAGTTAACACAACATGCCCCTGACCCACTGCATAAAGGACCTGTAGGGACTCGAGTCCTTTTCTGTTTCTGGTCTGTGTTTTTTTTTTTTTTTTTACTTCTTACAGCAGCTTCTTTCTTTCTTTTGTTTTTTGCCTGATTATTTTGTCTTGTTGTTTTAATGTTTTTGTTCATTTATTAAATTTATCTGCAGGTTGCCAGTTGTGACAGACTTAAGCTTGAGCGTCGGATTTCTCCTGGCACTGATCATCCATTTGTGATGCGTGTCTGCTAGCCGTAGATCGATTGCCACTCCTGGTTATTTCTGGTGGGCTTCCTTTAATACTCTGTTTGCGTTGCATTGGTGCGGTCTTCTGAGCAGTCGGGCCTCTGTGCTGGGATTTGCCTGTGCTTGCTTTAGCTCAGCGGTGCAAACCAGCCTGTTGGTGTGCTCAATTACAATTTTATTTCTATCTATAAAATTGTAAAATGGCTATGGGATTGAAAAAGGCACTATATAAATTACATTTTTACTAATATTATGTGTAGCTGTGCTGCTGTTTAGTGCCAGGTCCAACTTTTGGAGCTAAGGTTGTAAAGACTTATTGCTCTTCTCTGATATTTGGATCTTGCATGGTAGTTTGTCATGGAGGGGGTCTCTCTTGTCTTTTACTGATGCCTAATGCTACCACTGTATTAAATTATTATTATTAGAGAGCTGGGCTGTGGTGATTCGAGGGTGCCTCATGGCTGTCCCATTTGGCTCTGGATTTTTTTGAAATCTGTGCTCTTCTTTCCATGAGTCTTTGGCTTCCAGGAGTATATGACCTCATGATAGTGTACAGATGGTTTGTAAATTTTCTACACTGTACTACTGGCTGTCTTATATTATTACTAAAAATAAGAAATTATCCAAAGAAATGTAATTTATCCAAAATTTACATCTAAAAACATTTCCCTTAAGTGATAGGAAATAGCTTAAAAACTGCAGCAGAGTATTGAAACATACCTGAAATGTAAAGAAGGTGAACAATGTTGCATCCTTTTGCATCTCAGTGTCCTTCAGCGGCTTTCTGCCTCTGTCCTTGTTCACCTACTTTCCATAAAACATTTACTTAAATCAAATGAGTTTGGACCTAGCGTATGTAAATAAATAAATAAATAAATAAATAAATAAATAAATGACTGAAGATATTTACCAATTTGTCCTTAAAAAGTAATTATAGTAATTATATTTGTAGTTAGTACTTGGTTTAGAGTTTTAGGGTGAGGTCACTGGCCTTAATTTAATCTTTTAGCTTTAATTGGGCTCAAGGTTGGTTTTATGTCTGAGTTGGAGAAAAAACTATATTTTGAGGATTATAGTGTTTGGATCTAGTGTTACATAATAATTTAATTAGAACATCAATGGTGTATCTTCCTGAAAGCATCAACCTTTTACTCCTGATTTGTCAGACTCATAGCCTTAGAAATCACTTGAACCAACATTTAAGAACAGACACAAATAAGTGCAGTTAAAGAAAGGCATTAACGTCCTCACACTAGCTTTGAAAGTTATTCATATTCACATCGTCATTTTCTAAAAAAAAAAAAAAAAAAAAAAAGATCAAAGATCAGGAAGTGTGCTCCAAGTTTCAACCAACAAAATTTTCAGTTCATCCACACTGAAGTGTAGACAATCAACAATTTCTTCTTCATTACACCCCATAGATGATCTACAGGGCTCTGGGAAGTATTCTTTCAAGATGTGGCTCGCATGCTTAGGCTCATTGTCCTGCTGGAAAATCCAATTCTGATGACACTGAGCTTGGACAGTATCCTCCTCTCCACCATCATCTCCATTGTGCCGTCTGGAACCCATGACTGATCCAGCTCTCTTAAGAATTTTGTTGGTGTCCTTTGTAGTGATGCCACTGCCCCAGGCTGTCCACATTCATGTCCCACCCCAGCTTGTCACTCTGGTCTGTAACACCTCAATGTTTTGAGCATCAATGGTGACCGGAGCAGGAGCAGATTTCTTCTTACAGAAATCCACCACAATCTCCTTTGTCTTCCTGGTGTTAAGCTGAAGATGATTGTGCTGACACCACACCACAAAGCTGTCAATCAGGCTTCTGTACTCCTCCTCATTCCCTTCCCTAATACTCCCTACATTAGCAGTATCATCTGAGAACTTCTTCATATGACAAGTTTCAGAGTCATACCTGAAATCAGAGGTGTAAAAGGTGAACAGGAAGGGATCTCCCGTGGAGCACCCATACCGCTTGCAGTCTTCTCGGACATACAGTACTGTAACCGCACATACTGGATACTGCAAGTCAGGTAGTCAGTGATCCAAGACACCAGAGCAGTGCTTCATGCAGCTGCTTCCCCTGGGCTGGAAGACATTGAAGGGAATTCAAAAACATGTCTCACGATGCTCCCCGTCATCTCCAGGTGAGAATAATCTGTGCAACAGGTTCAGCAACCTCCATCCCCTATGTGTGCAATAGGAAACTGTAGGGGTTCCGCATGTGTCCTGAGGGCTTCAAGCCTTTGTGTGATGTCAGCGCTACAGGTCTGTAGTCATTCAGCTCCCTTGGACTCTTCTTCTTGGGTAACAGAACAAGGCAGGATGTCTTCTAAAATGACGGGACCTTTTTCATTTTCAAGATCAAGTTGTAAATGTACTGTAGGACTTTACACAGCCAATCTGCTCAAGCCTTCAGTACTTTGTAGCTGACACCATCAGGGCCCAGCTCTTTTCCTGCATGTAGGTTTTATCAGCTCACTCTGAACCTGCTCAGCTGTGATGGATAGATTTGGGGGAGAATGTGACGGGAGGATGAGAAGGAGAGAGGCAGTCAAAGATGTGAGGTGACTGCGTTAATGGCCTGTTATCAAAACTGCTGAAAAAGTGATTCAGCTTGTTTGCCCTTGCCAAACATCTGTCTGGCTGCTCGGTGCAGGGCAGGGTGCAGGGCAGGTTGCAGCCTGAGATTTCATTCATCCCATTCCACACCTCTCTCACCTTGCACCTCTGTATATTACGCTCCAATTTCCTTCTGTAGTCCTCCTTACTGTCCTTGATTTTAACCCTTTTGTATTCTTCTCATGCTGTTACTATCACCTGCCCTAAAGGCCCTCTATTTCTCATTCAGTAGGGCCTTCAGTTCACATTGTTGTTAGGAAAGCAACACACAGTCCTAGCTGGTACAGTAATGTCACACAAAAATTGGTGTAGTCCATGATGCAGTTTATGAGCCCATCAGTGTCCTTCCATAGGGCTCATAGAGAACTCTCCAATCATTTGTCTCAAAACAGTCTCTTAGCATGTCCATGGCCTCAATAGACCACCTCTGGATTGTTTGATGGTAAACAAGAGGTTTATACAGAGACATGAGGTGCACCAGGTTGTGGTCTTGCATGGGGTAATGCTTGCATATAACATGTCCAGGATCCTGTTCTGCCTCGTTTTCTGTATAGCTACACCTGTACATTCATGCAGTCATCTATGGATGGCCTTTCTGTTTCATCATCAGTAAAAGATCTTGGTGTGATTTTCAACTCTAGTCTTTCTTTTGAAGCTCATGTAGATAATATAACTAGGATTGCTTTCTTTCATCTCAGAAATATTGCTAAA
>CM074983.1:2138203-2154592 GCA_037576825.1 Pangasius krempfi | reverse complement strand
TTTTTCTTAGGTACAGGGGCAGGTCTGGAGGGTTCACAGGCACAGAGTGTTGTGGTGAACTGGGATGTTTGGATGCTGTCGCCCCCCCCTCCCTGACAAATGTGATCTCAGTGACTTTAATCATGGCCTGGATGTTGGTACCAGATGGGCTGGTTTGAGTATTACAGAAACTGCTGATCTAGATCAAGACTCCAGTGCTATCATGGGCACAGGTTCACCCAAACTGAACAGTCGAAGAGTGGAAAAAGACCAGGCTTTGCTGGTTGGCTGAAAGGAGTGGAACCTGATGTGGTCTTCTGCTGCTGTAGCCCATCCACCTCAAGGTTTGATGAGTCCTGAGACGCTTTTCTGCTCACCACGTTTGTAAAGAGTGATTCGGTTATATATAGAAGTATATCCTTCCTGGCAGCTCGAACCAATCTGACCATTTCCTTTATGACCTCTCTTATCAACAAGGCGATTCCACCCACCGAACTGTCACTCATTCAGTGTTTATTTGTTTGTTTTTTCACACCATTCTGTGTAAACTCTAGAGACTGCTGTGTGTGAAAATCTCAGGAGATCAGCAGGTTCTGAAACACTCAAACCAGCCCATCTGATACCAACAATCATGCCACAGTCACAGAGATCACACTTTTTCCCCAATTGTGATGTCTGATGTGAACATCAGCTGAAGTTCTTGACCTGTATCTGCATGATTTTATGCATTGCACTGCTGCCACACGATTGGCTGATTAGATAACCGCATGAATGTGCAGGTGCATAGGTGCTCCTAATAAAGTGGACAGTGAGTGTATGTATAGTAGGGCACAGGCATAGGTCATAATATAATGGAGTTGTAAACCCTACATTGTGCACTAAATGGTGAATAAAACAGAATTTGGGATAAAGTTCCAATTAGTGACTGTGGGGGAAAATAATTAACTACCATTTGGACACAAATAGCCTGATTATATCAATATCAGAAAACACAAAAACAGGTTTCTAGTTGTAAACTAACTTTATTAAAATAGTGTACCGAGACAGTCAGCTGAACATGGCTGACCCAATGTCTAAAACAAAATATAGGCACCCAAAATAAGTTAGATAAGCTTCATTATTTTATAATGGGTTTAATTTAAACCCAGACCAAATAATCAGGAGCAAGCTTGTTTATCCATGCGCCAAATTCTTTGCTAACATGCCTAATAAACTAAACAAACCGAAGAGCTGAGAGAGAGAACAATCTGTTTTACCGTCTCCACGACACCCAGTTTAAACCTCATGACATCTTTTTAAATAAAAGAATATTTTTTAAATAAAAAATATTACTTTTTAAATAAAAGAAATATTTTAAATATCTTACCTGTTTTGGGAGTCGTGTCTTTGAAAACATCACGATGATGATGAGGATGAGAAAGACGACAAGGAGGAGGATGAGGAGGATTGTTTCTCTCAGCCGCCAGATCCTCCGAATAAACGCTCCAAGGAAGAGAAAAAAAACTCAAACACGCCGCAACAGGTGGATTTTTATTTTCAGGAACACTTTACTGTACCACAGGACAAAAAAAATAAACTGCAAAAGTCGAATTTTTTGTGTTTTTTTCCCCCCATTATAAAAACGTGTTAACTTCGCCAGCAACTTTAAGGTTAAAATCTAACCAAATAACTCAAATTTAATTTTTCCATTGAATCACATTTGTTGCAAATAGAAATCAAATGAAATCATTTGTTTTCATTCAATTCAACCCACTATTTCATGGTCATTAATAAAAAATTTTTTTTAAAAATAATAATTTTTTAATCATGAAAAAAAAAATTCTTTAAAAAAAAAACCCCAAAAACTATGATACTACCTTTACTTATGCTTTGATTTTGATGAAATGATGAGAAATTTATTCTGATGTGTGTCAGAATAAAATGCACTAAGTGTTTACTTTTAGTTTTCATAGCAGTAAGCAAACACATAATAAGACATAATCTGAGTCACTTCTGGCTGGCTACGTTTGTTTCGAGAAGGAATTTACCAAGTAATCTTACCTTACTAGTATCTCATCCATCTAACATCCTAAACACCAAGACATCATTTCTGCTTTCACTCGTCATGATTTCGCATCGTTTCATGTATAGATGTGTGCGTCTATGGTAGCGATGCGCCGCATTTGCTGAGCTGCATTACTGGAAGATTTGACTCGCGCCGTGCTCAGGAGGCGCTCCTTCGCCATTCAGTACGCTTGGCATTTATCAGCAAACTTTTGTAAATCCTGTGGGAACTTTTTGCTCCATTTGGCCTACAAAAACTTTTAGACTCACGTTTACTAAAGCATTAATAAATAAGGCTACTTTTGCTACTCATAATAACACTATTTAACAGGTTTCTTCCTGGAAAACATCCGATCTTTTAATACTGATTAGTCACACTTAGAAATCCTTAGAAACCACGGACTCTTTTTACGTCCTGACACTAGCTGTGAACGTGAATCAAATTCACGTTATCACTTTCTAATAATGACTGAAGATCCTGGTTAAAAATATAAGGCAACTTTCATTATAAAAATTTATTAGATATTTACAAATCCGTCACACAAAAGAGGCAACTGTTTAAAACAGAAGAGTTTGACTGAGTTGAGTGAGGTGGCGCTATTCCCACAAAATACACAAACACACATACACACACACACACACACACACACACACACACACACACACACACACACACACACACCAACTCACTCTGGCATTCAGAACACGCATGCCCCACACACACACACACTCCGCAGGTACAGGTGCTCAGACGTACTCCCCACAATCAGATATGATCACCTTCTGTTTGGGTTTGCCATCTTTACTTCCCTGAGCCTACAGAGAAAACACAGAAGCAGCCGTTAACGCCAAGTTTGAAATCTAACGCTCCTAAATTAAATCTAATTCTGCCTTAAAACAGTGCTCCAGAATTATCCTAAATGTAAATACATTAGCCAAGACATGTTCAGGGCATGAATTTTGCTTCCTTAGTCTTTCACTGGAGTCTCGCGCACACAGTCTTTTCCAGAAAATGTATATGAAGCCAAATCTTCATTCACTTTCCTTAAATAACATCATTACACAGGACTTAATGACTGTGTAAAAGAGCATACACTGAGAATCTCTCTCTCTCTCTCTCTCTCTCTCTCTCTCACACACACACACACACACACCTCCATGGCCTGCACCACGTCCATGCCCTCCAGCACCTCTCCGAACACCACGTGTTTGCCATCCAGCCAGTCCGTTTTGTCACAGGTGATGAAGAACTGTGAGCCGTTTGTGTTCGATCCAGAGTTGGCCATTGACAGCAGACCTACACACACACACACACACACACACACACACACACACACACACACACGTTCACCTTGTCATATACTGTTCGTTTTAATAAAGAAGATTCAAATGAGTTTATCCAGCACACTACATTTAGGTGATTAGGAAACGGCCAACTTTTGCTTAAAAGTCATAAAAATATGACTCGTCTCCTTGCTTTCATAACATTCTTTAAATTCATAACAGAATTATTACAAATTAGTAAAAGTAGCTCGTCAGGTTACTCGCTAGTTAATAATACGTGATCGTTTACTAACGATAAAGACGTCTGATGCTCAGTGTGAAGTAACAGACACTCATTCTTGTCTACACTTTATGTTCTTAACATCACTGGGTCTCTTATCAAACTGGAGAGGAAATAATTTACTGAGTATTTTTATTGGAGTAAATTTGAGTAAATTTAGAGGCTCACTAACGTGAAAACCAACCGTTCAGCTTCAAATCGTGCAGCTGACGAGTTACTGCGATTTTATACACGGATTACCCTGTCAAGTTTAAATCACTTATTTAAATTATGCACCGATTTAATGAACCTTTTATAAAACGCGTTCTGTTTTTCCATACACACAGTACTGTGCAAAAGTCTTAGGAACCCTATTTGGTTGTCTGTCAGTAAAGAAAGATTACGGAAGATAAGAGACGCTTTTCAGATAAAAACAGAATGAAGGCTGCTGGGTTTCGCTGCAGAAATAAGAAGCGAGTCGACAGTCAAAGTCTCCAGAAGAACTGCGGCTGCTTCTGCAAGATGCTCAGTAACACTTCCAGCTCATTTCCTTATCAAACTGCACACTGCACCTGAGACACTGTTTATTTATTTAAAGAAGTGAAGGATCCTCACATTAAACACTGACTGTTTCAGTTATTACTCTTTACTGCTCTTTATAGGAGTTTTTTTTTTTTAATGTAGAAACATTTAGTTTCACTATCTTTGAAGGCATCTTTGCTCCACAGCATTTCTTTGCACGTGTTTCGTTGCATGTAAACGAACCGACTGAAAGAAAGCAATTTCTATGCAAGTCCATAAATTAAGACATAAGACTAGACGTCAATCAGGCCAAAAGTAACCCAAAAGCGCCCTATTAAAGCTGGAAGCGTTAGTGTGTGCCTGTGGTAGGTGATGTGTTGCAGTGGCTGGGCTGCATTACTGGAAGATTTAGCGCACGTCATGCTTAGGAGGCGCTCTTTCACCGTTTAGTTATCATTTTGTCATTTTCAGCTCTGTGAGTATTCCCTTTTATGGAGATTTGTGGGCGTGGATAAATTTGAATTTGCAGCGAAAGCACTTTTTTTTGGCAGATTCGCATTTATCAGCATACACAAACACGAGTAGGAAGACAATCAGAGTAATTCTTGTGAGCCAGGTGAGAATTTCTGCTTTGGTTTTGGAAAACATTCACCTTTATCGGCTTTGATATGACATCCATGACTGAACTTACAGATTTTCACATCCATACGTTTACTTGTTGTAAAGCAGATCCTCACCTGGGCCGGTGTGTTTGAGCACAAAGTTCTCGTCGTCGAACTTGCGTCCGTAGATGGATTTGCCGCCGGTGCCGTTGTGGTTGGTGAAGTCTCCTCCCTGGCACATGAACTGAGGGATGACTCGGTGGAAGCTGCTGCCCTTGAAGCCGAAGCCTTTCTCATGTGTACACAGGCAACGGAAGTTCTCTACCACAAAGACGCACAACAAATAAATCATCGCTGAAGAGCTAAAGGTGCAGCTCTCTGCGAGTCTGGCCTCGATAAGAAAAAAGTCCCTGCTGTCTGTCCAGTCCGAAAGCTCCACACTGACTCGAGGGCTGGGTTTGTTTAGATTTTCAAAACTGATAGCTTCAGCTAACTTCTGGTTTACTTAGAAAATTAAATCACATTCCTGCGGAAAATACTAATTTCATCAGGGTTTGTGAAATCAAGAGAAGAGGGGAGAAAAGGAGGAGAGCGAGATCTGATCGAGAGGACGTGATAGCGACACCCAGTGGTCAAGCCGGGAACGTCGCTTTTAACTTTCTTAAAAACAGAACTTCGATTTTGTTTGTAAATTAATTCGCAGTTAGAAACGGCTCATGAGTCGCACTTTCAACACCTCTGACTTCATATTCATCGAGGACGACATTAAATGCCATGTAACGGTACAGCAGCAGTGTGAGGGTTCAGTTATCTGTTCGGGGAAAGTGCGAGAATGTTTTATAAATCACACTCGTACCTGCGGTCATGGGCACCACGTCAGCTCTGAGTAACATGCGCAGTCTTCCTGCAGGTTTGTTACCGATCTTAATGTCCATGTAGACCTGTGGGTTCGCTCTGCCCTTCTTAGCCGGTGGCTCACCCTGATCACAAACACACACACACACACACACACATCAATAACATCAGGTTATAGAAGTAATACATCTTATTCATCTGTATAAGCATTTTCCTACAAACTATTCTGTTAGCTAGTTCAAGTTATGTCATCTGTCGTAAATAGATAGCTTTCCTGGCTACATAAAGTCAGATTAAAGGACATCAATGAGTATGTCTTAAAAAATAAATTAATACATAAATAAATAAATGCAGGACTGAATCGATTTCTACGATTCCTCTTTGGATCGAATATATAATTTTAATATGTGCAACCCCAGCTTGTCTTTTTGTTTGTTTTTACCTCCTGGGCCGCGGTTTTGGTCGCCTCTCCAGCTGGCTCCGCCTCCTCGGCCTCCTCTGCCGTCTTCCCTGAGAACTTCTTCAGCCAATCGTCATCAGACCAGACTGTGAGGAGGAGAGGAAGAAAGTGACGCATAAACACTAAGCAAAGATGCTTACAATCATAAGTATAGCATCCACGCAGTTAAGCCCTATGAGTTTAAATGGAAAAATTAATCAAATAAAAAAAAAGAAGGCTTTTGACTGCCTGCTGTTCTGTTTATTAAATGTTGATCGAGTTGCACAAAACTAAAAAAGTACAGCTTTAACTCTGACTGTTCCTAAGCACTGACACTGGAGACTCCTTCCCTAAATAAACATATCCTTACAGAAAACTTCTCCATATAAGTGATTTTTTAATCTGATTATGTGCAGCGTCTGCTGTACAAGTCCCTGTGTATGTTTTTACTAAAGAAACGATACCTAATTAGAACGAGAGTAATCTGTAGCTGTCCTGCTGTCAGAGCTGCTGTTATAGAAAAATGTAATAAAATATCAACGTGGCATCAACTGAATTTGGGACAGAGCTTGATTAAAAGCATGTGCTTGCACTGACCAGGTCGAGACGAGCCCTCTTTAATCCTCATGGGTTTGGCGATGTTCACTCTGATGGTGCGACCAAAGAGCTCCGACTCATTCTGAGAAACACAGTGATAGAACTAGGATTATTTACTAACATCATGTAGCACTGTGGAAGTGTGGCAGAGTGGAAGTAGTACAGCTGTTGTGGTCTGGGGCTGTACACTGAACTTGTATAGTTCCTGTGATATAAGAGGTATAGGTGTAGCAGTAATTAGTGTGCTTTTCCACCTGTTAGTCCAGTTGCTGAGTCTAAATCAGACTGAATTGAATGATTTGGGTTTGTTTGCGATTTGGTTTGGTTTGGTTTCTCACTGTACATAATTTAAAAAACTAAAAAGTAAAAATGTTGGCTGAGGGGCACGCTGAAAACATTCTCCTAAAACTCTTTCGTTCATTGGTCAGAAATACAAAGATGGAAAAAGTGTGTGTGCAAAGCATTTCATTCAATCTTACCATGTTATCAATGGCCGCCGCAGCATCCTGTTAAAAAAACAAATACAGGTTTTAAAAAAGACAGAATAAATCTTCCATTACAGCTCTGATTACAATGATCAGATACAGAAACATCTGCAGCAGGCTGCATTTCCTTCTCATTTTTATTAGCTGAACGCAGACATGTACAGCAATAAACTGGCAAAACCAAAGTGCCCACCTCAGCCAGCTCGAACTCGATGAAGGCAAAACCACGATGCTTCTCTGTCAGGAAGAAAATCAAACACTGAATTCATCTCTAATAATCAGGATCATAACAACAATGCGATGGTTTTGATATAGTTTCTACACAAATACTCATATCTGGCTCGGATGAATGTCTGTGTTTGTTATTATTATTATTACTATTATTATTACCAGTTTCATAATCCAGAGGGATCTGAATATCTGTAATGTCGCCGAATGGAATGAACGCTGCATGTAACACTTTCTCATCCACTTCTTCTGCTAAACCACCTAAAAACACACAGTGGCATATTAGACACACGTTTCATTCCTCTTTTATATTTTACACACAGAGGTTACATTTCCAACAGGACTAAATCCCAAATCAGACATGTATTCACGTAATATATTTACACTGGAAATAGGAAACGATCTGCTTCAACCTAAACTCTCAGAAATAAAGATATTACACTGACATGATGCCACCTTTAGTATGCATCTTCAACAGGAAACATGAACTTAGTGCACCTTAGAAGTACCTGTTAATTAGCTTAATTATAAATAATAAAAAAAATAAGTACCTTAAGGTTCATTGTAAAAGCTAATGAAAGGTACATTTACATGCAGCGTCCCGGGTCAAAGAGAGGAAAGGGATTAAAGAGGTACGCTTGATGATAGCAAACCAACCCAAAATATCCACTCAACTAGCTATTAGTATTTTACATTTACACAAAAAAAAGTTTTTAAAATATCATAACAAAATCTAACACCAAAACATATACAAACTACCTAATAACAAAATGTACAATAAATAACAAAATAAACAAAAAATGTAAAATAAGTAAATAATAAAATAATAATTTAAAAAAATATATATATATAAATAAAATAAAATAAACTGGGCGATTTTATAAATCCAATTTTATATAAATAAAATTCAAATTTATTGTAAAAGTGCAATTTATCCTTTTTTCTATATTTAAAAGAAGCAAAAATAGTTGTTTTTGTCTAAAAGACTCTGAAAACAATCTTTGCTTTCTGAATTAAAAAAAATACATAAAATAATATTATAAATGCATATAGTCTGTGTTTTAACAAAACACAAAACACAGAAAACTACTGAACTACTAATGACTACTGAAACATAAAAACTAACATAAAAAAATTACAAAAATATTACTTACCGACATAAAGCACACGTTTGGCCGCCGCCATTTTGTTTTTAACCCTTAACCTCTGACCAGGGAAATGTAGCACTTTCTCAGCGTTTTTTCCCCCCACCCGTATTCGACAAATCCCGCCTTGTCTATGATTGGTTACGTTCCGTTAAGTGTTCTGCGCTGTAATTGGCTCATTCGTTTAAGCCTTTAGTTGGTTGGACAATTCAGACGTCGGTCACGTTACCTAGGTAGGCAGAAAAACGCAACAACAACAACAACAAAAAGTTGAATACGGTTATAAAGCGGTTATAAACAGAAAATGGCTTAAGTTTAGATTTTATTCCAGTTGTTTTAAATCATATTTTAACTATTTAATTTTCTTATCTGCTTAGTTTTTTTGAGTATAAATCAGAAAGTATAGTGTTATCTGCTAATGAGCGCTAGCTCAGGAGGCGGGGTTAGGCGGAAATAAGGTGTAGAAAAGATATCGCCGTGGTCTCCTTGTTGCTCTTCCGCCATCTTCTGTTGTGGCGTAGAATTTTTTGGGAAATTCATTTTTAGTAAACACCCTTTACACACCCTTACTTTGAGATATTAAAATTAAAACACACTAAATGCAGGTTAGGTTTTACAGATATTCCTTCCTTCGTTATCAACACAAGTGTTCCAAAAATCAGAAAATAATGAAAATAAAAATGGATAGTGAAGTGTTTCTTCTACTCTTTGGTTGTGTTTTTAATTTGTCTTTCTATTTTATTCCTGAATGATGGTTTTTAAATGTTGTGAATAGCAGCATGTTAGACTTTATATGACACTGAGAAACTAGTGCAAGCTTTCCTAACTTCAGCACTGTATTATTATTATTATTATTTATTTTACGTCTTGCTGCTTAGCTGTTTATGCTAGTTCTGAAAGCAAGAATCTGCATCTTCACCAGGAGAAAAAAAACCCCCAGTTTTTATCCCGTCTTCAACCACCCAATCTCAGAATTTTCTGCTGTTGTAGCCCATCCATCACAAGGTTCGAATTATTTTGAGTTTTGATATGCTTTTCTGCTCAGCACGGTTGTAAAGAGTGGTTATTTGAGCTACCGTAGCCTTCTTGTGTGCTCAAACTAGTCTGGACTTAATCTCCTCTGACCAACTCAAGGTTTGATGAGTCCTGGGATGCTTTTCTGCTCACCACGTTTGTAAAGAGTGATTCAGTTACTAGATCCTTCCTGGCAGCTCGAACCAATGCGGTTATTTTCTTTCATTCTGTGTAAACTCCAGACACTGCTGTGTGTGAAAATCCCAGGAGATCAGCAGTTTCTGAAATACTCAAACCAGCCCATCTGGCACCAACAACCATGCCACAGTTAAAGTCATACAGATCACACTTTTTTCCTTGTTCTGTTGTTTGATATGAAGATCAGCTGAAGCTGTATCTGCACCTGCATGATTTAATGCCACACGATTGCACAAATAGGCAGGTGTATATGTGGTCCCTGTAAGGTGGTGTGTATGTTTTATCTTAAGTAAAGAAATACACTGATGATCTGAAAAGATAAACACAAAACCAATTGAAATTGTCATCCCTTTATTTAGAAGGCCACACCACTCAGAGTTCGAGGAACCAGCAAAAACACACACACTTCTCAACTGATGAGAAAAACTCCAAGCTCGATGGCCTCATAGAAAAAAAGGGTTCTGTCCATCCTGGCCACACTTCCCCATGTTTAAATACGCTTTAAATAGGGTATGGGTGTTGATTTAAAAATGATTACAGAGTTATAAAATATAAGCCCTGCAAAAAAATGTTCAAGTATGTTTTTGACTTTCACTTTTACTCTTTTTTTTATATGTTGTTTTTATATATATAATATATGCGTATATATTTGAATGTATCCGGTTGTGAAAGGAGGCACCAGCCAGTGTAGGGTTCGCTTCTCAAGCCTTCGCTGCGGCCTGAAGAATAAAAAAGTAAAATAAAAAAAGAAATAAAGCCGTTAGAAGTGTTTACTAAAATAATAATTCAGACAAAAATGCAAGATACACAATGTCATAGGTCATAATGATGACGTCAGGACAGTTACCGTTTGGACCGTAAGGTTTCCACGTCAAGATGTAGCAGTGGCAGCAGCTACTCCAGCTTTTTGTGTCGCGTCTTTCTTCGCCTGGTGAGCCTGAAGCACAGCTACAGCCTCCTCCACCTGAAAACACACAGGAGGAAAGATTAGCAAAAGTGAACCAAACTGGAGGCTCCTGAGAGGTGCAATGGTGTAACAATTCTTTTTTAATGACTTCGTTTTTGTCAGGTTAATAAAGAACTTGGTTTAAGTAAGGAATAAAACTCTGTTAAAGGCAAATAATCAATTACAAGAAGGTGTGATGATGTGGAGTTACTCTTACCACCCCAAAGTTGATTATTTTTCGATTACAGCACATCCTGAAGTGGTTTATTCCTCATATAACACAGCAACTTGCCAACAATTATTAAAGAATGTGTCATCATAATTTTTTCGTAATCCAAGATTATGAAAAAAATCACATCATAATCCATTTACAGTTACAGTTAACAATGTGGAATGTCCACAAAACGAGTTAGTTCCTGTCACCACTTACATTATAGCAGCTCTGTTGTCATGTTACTGGGAACCTGTTAAGCCCAGAGCTCAGGATCTTCTCAACCGCAGAGATTAGAGCAGTGTTTACTGAGCCCATGCTGTCTTTATTCTGGACTGTATTGTGTGTGAATGCGTAGGAGATTCTGACCTTGGAGCGCAGAGACTCGTGGGACTCGAGCATGTGCAGCAGCTCAGAGTTATCAATCTCCAGCAGCATCCCCGTGATCTTCCCCGCCAGAGAAGGGTGCATGGCCTGGATCAACGGGAACAGACGCTCACCTGAGACAGGACAGAGAGAGAGAGAGAGAGAGAGAGAGAGAGAGTTAGGTAAGTGAATAGGGAAGTAAGGACAGAAGGAGAATGAGGAAGAGAGTATAAGAGGTGAATGTGAAACAGGAGAAGATGAAGGAGGGAAAGGGACGGGGGAAAAAGGAAAGATGAGAAAGACAGAGGAATAATGAGGTAAAATAAGGGGCAGAAAAGGTGAGAGAATGATCGAGATTAATAATAATAATAATAATAATAATAATAGAAGGCAAGCAGCAGAAGGAGGAAAAGAGATTAAAATGGGAGGTGTTGGACAGAAGAAAAAAAGAAGAGAGAAGAAGGGACAGAAACAGAAGAGAAGAAGTAGAGAAGGAGATGGAGTAAGAAAGGGATGAAAGTGAGAAGAGCAAACAGTAATTGGTGGTGATGAGAAGTCAGGTTTATTGAACGGCCTTGTGTGTCTGAAACTTTGAACTTTGATGTGTGTGTGTGTGTGTGTGTGTTGGCACTAAACTATCTGTACCACTCACCCAACATCTGCTTCTGTTCCTGTGGAGGAGCTGCAGCCAGCATGGAGGCCGTCAGGGGCTCCTGACCCTGTACATGCACCGCCGGCTGGGCCTGAAAATACAAACACAGATACACACACTTTTATACACAACTGCCAGTTCCTATTTTATTAAGTTTATTAAACACAGTGTGTACGGCTGCTTTCACACCTATTAGTCCGGCTGCTGATTCCGAATCACAGCGAAATTTGATGCTATTGGTTAGTTTGCGATATGGTACAGATTGTTTTCTCACTGCACATAATTAAACAAACCGAAAAGCAAAAAAAAAACCCAAACAAACAAACAAAAAAACAAAAAAAACGTCTGAAGGGTGTTTAGGGCTGAAACATACATGTAAAACTCTTTCATTCATTGATCATCATTGATATGGTGATGGAAAAACGTAAACAAAGCTTTACCAAGTGCGCGTAGAAACCAGGGCACAAAGAACACAGACCCAGGGCTGAATAAATTACTAGCTAATTACATAAAGAACTAGTTTAAAACATTGTGTGTCGCATTGAGTGTTTATTTTCTTTTCTGTTGGTCCAAATCTCCAGGCTACACGGAATTTCTGCAGTACTACAGCTCTGTCCTTTGGCTCAGTTTGCACCTCATGGATCATTTTTGCAGCTCAAGTCTACTGAGAAATGTTGCCTGCAACCCAAAAAGAACATGTTTGGTTTCCGAGTTGAATCGCTTTCTCACTGCAAGCTTTCTCGAACCACTCTACAGTAACTGGAACCACACTACAACGCTACCTCGCTCAGACACTCTCGGACCGGTTGCGTTTTTCTGATCACCTGAGGGTGATCGCTGTGTTCTCCACTGCCTAAAGAACCGCACCAAACGGGAAAACGGACCATTGCTCAATTTAGACAGACTGAAAACTGCGTATGTGAAAGCACACTAAAACTCCAACAGCACTGATGTAGCTGATCCACTCATACCAGCACCACACACACCACCAGGTCAGTGCTACTGCTGTACTGACAATAAACCACCACCCAAATAATACCTGCTTTACACTAGTCCCAAAGGGGGCCAATACATATGTACACCTGCTATGGCTAATACAAGTCCCTGTGAATGAGCTGTTACTATAGAAACGAGTGCATTAATATAAACCTGTGATTTGCAGCTGCAGTACAGTCAGAGTTGATTAGTCAACACCTTCGGACCAATCAGAATCCAGAATTCATCTGCGCTGTGGTTTAATGTGGGTTATTTTACCGTTAGTTTATCATACTGTTAAGTTCTGGAGAAACGTACCTGCTGTAAGGTGATGGGTTGGACTACTTGAGGCTGGGTGTTGCGCACGGCGGTGGCGTATTTGTAGGGTGGCATGGCGCGTGGTGTGGTTACGCCGAGTCCAGGGCGAGCACCCATGGGCTGACCGCTGCCTGTTGTAGAGCAGAGCGGAAGAAACGGTGTTAAATTCTAAATCCTCCTGATTTACCATTTCGTAAGCAGACCTGCATGGACAGTAACCCATGTTAGCATTATGAGCAGGTGGTCAGTGGGGCTCGCTCACCCCCTCTCTGGGCACCTGTTGGCATGGCGCGGGGTCCCTGGGCGTTGGCGCTGGGTGCGATATGGCGAATGTTGGCACGGGGGCCGGGTTGGCGCAGTGAGTTGGGCACAGCCTGGAAGCCTCCCTGACCTCTGACCCCTTGCTGCTGCCAACGCGGGTTTGGCCTCATCTGGGTGAGCTGGCTGGGGGCGTAGTACGTGGTTCTGTTCTGGGCCTGTGGGATTGTGGGATACATAACAAACAAAAAAATTCAAATCAGTTCCTATATTGATCTTTTCCCCTTGCTGCGCAATAAAATAATTCACTGGATATAGCTTGGAAAAATTAGGTCACAATTTGTATAAATCATTGATGTAATCCAAAATTAACGTCCTACTGTCAGATTAACAAAGCTGGATGATTTTCTTAAAACATGGAAAGCCTGAAGGAATACTAAAGCTATTCTCAAAATGATTACAAGGCAAACACATTACCACTTCTCTCAAGAGCTAATGCTAATACTCTTCACTATTCACAAGAGCTAATGCTAATACTCTTCACTTTTCACAAGAGCTAATGCTAATACTCTTCACTATTCACAAGCGCTAATGCTAATACTCTTCACAAGAGCTAACGCTAATACTTTTCACAAGAGTTAATGCTAATACTCATCACTCTTCACAAGAGCTAATGCTAATACTCTTCACTCTTCACAAGGACCAATGCTAACACTCTTCACAAGAGCTAATGCTAATACTCTTCACTCTTCACAAGAACCAATGCTAATACTCTTCACAAGAGCTAATGCTAATACTTTTCACAAGAGTTAATGCTAATACTCTTCACTCTTCACAAGAACCAATGCTAATACTCTTCACAAGAGCTAATGCTAATACTCCACTCAGTAATGAACACATATCGTTAGCTTAGTTTTATGATACCATCATCATACTTTTACTTATAGACTTTAAAATTAGTCTATTTTATAGATTCATAGCTGTTACAAAGCACTGACACTGGAGACTTCAACCCTAAACATCTCCTTACAGTAATCTTCACCATATCAACATTTATCTTTGTTAAATAACACGTTATTAAAACGTAATTTATTATTAGGCACGTCCTTGTGAATGAGCTGTTACTATAGAAACGATAACGTATTAGAACGAGTGCATTAATATAATAATTTTTTAAAAAAATATGATTTGCAGCTGCACTACTGTCAGAGCTGCTGTAATGGAAAATTAATCAACACCTTCTGAGCAGTCAGTCGGTGTGAAAGAGCTGTTTCAGCTCACCTGCGGCACGGCGGGCATGAAGTATCCGCTGGTGGGCTGGAACTGGTTGATGATGGCGTTAGCGGGCATGGCTCTCATGCCGGCGATGCGCTGCATGTACTGGTTGGTGAGGTGAGCTTTACGTTCCTCTTTGCGCTGCGCCAGCGCCACGTACAGCGGCTTGGAGCCCACAATGCGTCCGTTCATCTCCGTCACGGCCTTGGTGGCCTCCTCGGGAGAGGAGAAGCACACGAAGCCGAAGCCTTTAGAGCGTCCCTCCTCCAGCATCACCTAGTGCAAAAGAGACAAATATTTAAATAACCTAACGATTTAAAGAAGCAGCTCGGAGGATTGGTTCTGAAAGGAGGCGGAGCTCATTTCTGGGCCAGAAAATTGTAAGAAAAAGCCTGAAACAAAGAAACTAAAAAAAGTTCACTAAAAAAACAAAACAAAACTGTGAATCACTTTTTTTTTTGTAATGATTTAAAGAAGCAGCTCGGAGGATTGGTTCTGAAAGGAGGCGGAGCTAATTTCTGGGCCAGAAAAATGTAAGAGAAAGTCTGAAACAAAGAAACTAAAAAAGTTCACTAAATTAAAAAAAAAACTGTGAATCACTTTTCTTTTTTTTCTTTTTTTTGTAACGTAACGATTTAAAGAAGCAGCTCGGAGGATTGGTTCTGACTGGAGGCGGAGCTCATTTCTGGGCCAGAAAAATGTAAGAAAAAGCCTGAAACAAAGAAACTAAAAAAAGTTCACTAAAAAAACAAAACAAAACTGTGAATCACTTTTTTTTTTGTAATGATTTAAAGAAGCAGCTCGGAGGATTGGTTCTGAAAGGAGGCGGAGCTAATTTCTGGGCCAGAAAAATGTAAGAAAAAGCCTGAAACAAAGAAACTACCAAAGTTCACTTAATAAAAATTAATCATTATTTTCCTAATGTTCTAATTAGACTAATTATTATTCTAATTATTATTATTTTAATTATTTAATTCATATATAATTCTAAGTTCTAATTATTTAATTATTCCAATTTAAAAAATCCTCATTTTAATTCTAAATAAATGTAACTAACTATATAATTCTAATTTCTCATTTTTAACTCAATACAAATTAATCAATTTGTATTATTTCAGTCATTCCATTAATCTGAACACGTCTAATTCTTCTCATTCTACACATTCTATAATATTATTCTGCAAGAGTGTGAATCTTCTATTTCTGGTGAAAAGCTGACAGTAAACAGGTAAACAGGAAGTTAGTATATTTGCTAGCGCTGACCTTGGCGCTGGTGATGGAGCCGAACGGAGAGAATTCCTTGCGCAGTTTCTCGTCGTCGATGGTGTCGTCCAGATTTTTGATGTACAGGTTGACACCCTGTAAACAGGCGTTTATTTCATGGCTGTTATGTGAAGTAAGGGTAAGCGAGCGTTCGGGTTGCTGATGCGCTGCCCTGAGCTACCTGGTATCTGCTGATCCTCTCCTGCTTGAGCTGCTCAAACTTCCTCTTCAGCTCGGCTTGTCTCTCCATCTTCTTCTGAGCGCGGCCCACGAACACGGTCTTACCGTTCAGCTCCGTGCCGTTCATCTCCTCCACGGCCTGCGAGTGGAGGAACACGCTGCTCTGTTACGTCCATCCAGCCATCCTTTCATTCACGCATCCATCCATCCATCCATTCTTTCACTGATCCACCCATTCAGCTACGTATTCTTTCATCCATCCATCTGGCCATATGCTTCATCCATCCATCCATCC
>CM074983.1:2119616-2127116 GCA_037576825.1 Pangasius krempfi | reverse complement strand
TTATGGAAATGTTATGGAAAGACACTCCTATATGTCTGATGCTAGCATTAAATAGCAAGAATAATCTGACAAACAAAAGATCATTCTCAAGTAAACGACACCGCTTGTCAAATGAATGATAAGTAAGGCAGCTTGACAATTTAAAGACATGAAGAAACCCGTGAGTGAACAGGAGACGGGATTTTATAAACACAATCTGACTGAACTCTGTCCCAGTCTTCTTTTGATAGCTCCTTGGTCTTCATGATGTTGTTTGCTTTGTTTAGGTATATTCTCTAACAAACTCTGGGTTGTATTTTTAATGGGATCATGTCGCACTTTAATTGCACTCAGGTCGACTCCATTCATCCAGTTACATGACTAGTGATGGCAACAGAACTAATTCAGATGTTTGACAGCAACGGGGTGAATACTTACGCAATCACAACTTTATAATTTTGTGTAATTTCATGACATTAAGACTAAGTAAGTCCGATTCAGTTCCAGGTTTCTACACTACAATATGCGGAAAATTTCAAGGAGGGAGGGGGGGGGGGGGGTGAATATTTATGCAAGCCAATGTATTTAGTATTTCTCACCACACCAAAAAAAATAAAAAAAATATATATATGTATATATATGTAGTCCTGTTCAAAATTTCATGCCCATTCATTTTTCATGGGTAGTCTTTCAATAATAATAATAATAATGCAAGGGATTGTGGGATTGCGAGCAGCTCATGTAGTGTAGCTCTATCTGTGGTATGTTGTTTAACCATGGATGAAAAGTTCATTATGGCAGTAGCTGTTGTTTACCCACACTGTATGGCCCCGAACTGTATAACTGTAACAACAAAAAACACCCTGCGTCATGCTGTTATAGGAAAGTAATCAACAACTGGGTGCTGTGAAGAAGCCGAGTTACTGTTACCACCCTGAGGTTACGGTGTATTTTATTCCTCTCATACCACAGCAATTTGCCAATGCTAACACATCGTAAAGACATGTCATACTCTTTATAGCTGTTTATAGTTCATCGAAACAAATTAGTTACCGTTCTCACCTACGCTACGGCGAAAGCAAACACTCGTTCCCTCTCCAGGCTCTTATTATTCTCTCTTTTAACAATAATAAATGTAAATGTAGCTTGACATGTTACCAAGAAACTGGAAGCTCCTCTGTCCTGAAGACGTCGAAAAACTCAAACGTTCCAGCTTTACCTCGGACTGTTACAAAGCGCTGACACTGGAGACTCCTTCCATACACGTTAAATAAACACCTCCTTACAGAAAACGTCAATCTGTTAATCTGTTTATGTGGAGCGTCCGTCGTACAAGTCCCTGTGAACGAGCTGTTACTATAGAAACGATAACGTATTAGAACGAGGGCATTAATATAAACCTGTGATTTGCAGCTGCGCTACTGTCAGTGCTGCTGTTCTAGAAAATTAACCAACGATAATTAGCTGATATTCATAAAATATATGTCCGAAACCCAGGTGTTGATGATTAGGGATTAGGGATAAGGGATTAGGGAGTGGACAAGTGAGATTTGCACCACATGAAGTGTCCACGCACCGTCACGTCCTGCGCGTCCCAACTCGGCGTGTTTGTGCGTTTCACGGTTAAGCGCTGAACTTTTCACCCCGTACGCTGTGAACAGGACGTGTGGGGGTGAAGGGCCTCAAGCAGAAACAGCCAGTTGGTGTTGCAGCACCACACAGCACCATACGGCAACATGTCATTATGTTAAGTATGAATCGGACACTCTGTGTCATGTGACCTCACTATAACTGGAATAAACCAGTTGCTTTACTACTACACAATGATCTGTTTGTGAAGGATTTACATTACAGCTTTTATGCAGGAAAACCGTCCGAAGCGGTTCTGATTGGTCAGAATCTTAGTGCAGCTGCAAATCACAGGCTTATATTAATGCGCCCTTTGTGATACCTTATCGTTTCTATGGCAACAGCTCATTCACAGGGACTTGTACAGCGGAAGCTCCACATAAAGCTAATAATAAACGAATTAAAGATGTGTTATATAACAAAGAACAACGATCTTTGATAATGATGACGTTTTCTGTAAGGGGGTACTTATTTAACATTTAGGGAAGGAGTCTCCAGTGTCAGCACTCTGTAACAGTCAGAGGTAAAGCCGTAACTTTATGTTTTGAAACGTGGGAAAGTCTCGGTTTTAACTTTAAGAGAGAGGAAAGAAATGGGGAAATGACTGTTTAGAGCTGCTATAACGTAAGTGACAACAGGAACTAACTTGTCTTGCGAACAATCCACAACATTAAATGTAACTATAAATCGATCAATACTACAATCCGCTGTTCTGTAATAAATAAAACAATGTAATATTAGCAAATTGCTATGGTGTAAGATGAATAAAATGCCAGGACATGTTATTTTAAGAAAATAATCACCTTGTGGGTGGTACCAGTAACTCCGCCACGTTGTGTTTTATTCCTTATTTATCGTCTTACGAGAGTGTATTATTCATAGTTTGATTGACATCTTGGTGACTAATTTGTGCATCACTCCTGATTAATAGCGTTTTCCCCCCCGCTTAGCCCTGGCTCCTTCTGCGTCTGAGTCATCAAGCAATCGTTTTTACTACGAATGACACATTCTTACAAAAAAAAAAAAAGATGTTAACTCTTCTGAAAACTCAAAATATCTCTCAGGAAAAATCCCCCCTCGCCTTAAATGCAGCAAATAAGCCAAGAAATATTTGCTTCTTTAGTTTTCCACTGAAGCTACAAAGATAATGTAGCTAACAAATGGGGAAGAGAAGCTTATTAAGGTAAAAAAAAAAAAAATTCTCCTTTAATAGTCAGCTCTGTTACGCAATTTGTACAGAAACAGTTTTCTAAAATGGCAAAAAAAAGATATATTAGCAAGTCAAAATATCTTGAATATGGGCAAATTTATCCAATATTTCTTATTATGAGATTATTATAAATCAAATCTAATATTATTTAGCCTGTTTTAGGTGCTTATACATATATAAATCTCCAACAAGCATTTTTTTACTCTACATCTGAGCAAGACTCAAAAATTCAATCTTAAAAATGAGTAAAAATGAGTACAATGTCTAGAAATAGGTTTAATAATCATATATTTGCTTTATTTTAATCTTATAACAGGAAATATTAGATAGGTTCGTTTATATTCGAGAGGGTTTCTTTCACTTGCTACAATGTCAGTCTTATCCTCCATATCATTTCCAACACACATTTCTATCTACAAGCCTCAGGCCACGCCCCCTACCTCAGTCTGATGCTGGCGTGGCATCAAACTCTGTCTTTATCGCTATGATGTCATTTTATTCATTTTTGAAAGACAGCCACTGCAACGCCATGGGTCCGTATGTATGCGTCATGTGTGTAAAGCGCGTTTGAAATTCGCCCCTCTGATCCCAGACACGTCTCCTAACAGCCAGGGAGATGTGACCCAGCTTCCCCTTGACCTCCAGTGGAATTGTAACAGATCCTGATATCATTACAGGCCCCATTTTTAACGCCTCGTCTCTGCGAGCTGACACAAAGGCAGCAGAATGCTAATTTCACGACCGTGTTCTCCCTTGATCGCTCTTTAAATAGCGCAAATGGGTCACCTCGCGTTGCCAAATGTGGGTCAACGTGCCAGCCTTCAACCGGAGCCGTTTCTGTACACGTGCCTCAGGTACCACACACCTCAAACGCCGTCGAGCGTGTACAGAACAAACCCCTGATCCTCGACAAATTCCTCAGTAAAGCGTCCCGGGGTTCAGGTGATTCAGGTGATATGGAGGAAATGGATTCAGTTTGTCCATGTAGGACAAACAGCACATGCTTCATTTCTCATCGAACCCTTTCTCATCAGCCTGAATCGCTGTCAAGGTTAGAAACGATTAGAGTTAAACCGTAAAGCAAGTGTCACATCCCCTATGTTGTCATAATCATTACTCCTCAGAGTAGCAGCTACTCTTAAATCCATTGTACCACAATGCTGTAGAATTCTGGATTCTGATTGGTCAGAAGGTGTCGATTCATTTTCTAGAACAGCAGCTCTGACAGTAATCACAGGTTTATATTAATGCACTCGTTCTAACAGCTCGTTCGCAGGGACTTCCTCGGCAGATGCGTGCAATCGTCGATATGGTGAAATTTTCTGGAACAAGATGTTCGTTTAACATTTACAGAAGGAGTCTCCAGCGTCAGCGCTTTGTAACAGTCAGACGTAAAGCTGGAATTTTAAGGTTCCCGACACGGCTTGCTTCTCTGCTATGACGTAAGTGATACCAGCAGCTAACTTGTTTAATGGGTGTTCCACGGCATTAAATGTAATGATAAGTGGATAAAAAGTATGATACATAAAGAAATTGTCATTGTTGGCACATGTCTGCGGTGTCAGAGGAATAAAACACTTCAGGATGTGCTGTCATAGGAAATCAAAGTAACACCGCATCATCACACCACCCTGTTGCTCAGAAATGAAAACGCAGAATATCTTATTCCGTATAATATAATATAAAGATTAATAATCATTTTCTGTGATTTTATGATACTGGGCCACTTTTGACCACCGGTAAGTTCAAAACAGATACTTTTGAACTTTATAATTAAAGTTCTACTTTTAGGCAATATTTTGGTGTTATATTTCTGACACACACACTCTCTCTCACACACACACACACACACACACACACACATATATATACTATACTATACTATATGTAAACAAAATGTATAAAAACAAAACGGTTAAATAGCTACCAGCATTGCCAGGTCGCCGGCTGTATAAGGCATAAGGAACTCATAGATATAAGCTATAAGTTAAATCATTCTAATAAAGCTAAATAATATATAATATATAATATATCATTCTTTAATATAACTCGAAGCTCTCAGACTGTTAGACAGAGTTAATCTGTATCCAGCTGGACGTAATTCAGCCTGGTGTTCATTCAACACTGGGGATTTTACCGTGAATAATTCAGTGTAGTTACGATTTAGTGGATCATTTACACGATAATTCTTTTTTTTTATTATTATTATTATTTATAAAGATATATGGTATTGCATAAATAAAATGAGCAGAAATCTAGATTCACAAATCAATCCATATATTAGTTTTCTTCATACTCCTTATAAATAAATAGCAGCCTAATAAACAAAGTGTATGGTTTATAAATAAAAAATAACACATGACTAAGCAAGTGGTGGTTGGGGGAGCTCTTCAACGCACATGTGCTGTGTAGTGCAATGTCCAGGCCTGGAGTGCGGCCAGCTGAGGCGGGTTGCCAGATCGGACACTTCCACACACTCTGGAGATATTTGTTGCACACAAAATGTAATGTGTAATGTGCAAAATAAAGGGTGGAAAGTATATACATTTTTGCATGGTATATATAGTTTGGGATAAATATAAATAAGTTATAGTGTATATAGGAATAGAAACATGAAGGGAAGGGAGAAAGCAGGTTGCCAGATTGGACACTTCGATTCTCACTTGAGATTGGTTAAAGACAAAATATAACAGCACAAAAATGTTTAAAATGTTTTTTTTTTTGGCTTGTTATATATTCTTTCAGGTAAATATAAGCTAGCATTTGCTCAGTGGTGGATGCTGGTTGCCAGATTGGACACTTCCGTACACTCTTGAGATATTTGTTAAACACAAAAATGGAACAAGACTGGAAAAAGTGTACTTTTGGCTTGTTGTGTACAGTCTACTTTAGGGTGAATGTGAGTTAGACTGCAAAGGAATGAAAAAAGTGTTAAGGATTTTGATGAGTCAATCTGGCAACGCTGGAGGTAGCCATAGCGCAATATTACTCGAGCCAAAAACGTGGTTCTCCTCACATGTAGTCAAAACAGCAGTTACAATATGGTTACACACACACACACACACACACACGAAGGTTACACGGGATACACTCACACCACACAGTACACATGACACGCTACACACTACAGTGCTAAATAGTGCGCCACTGGAAGGTCACTCCGTGCGCTGACATTCCGGTTGCGCACTAGCTCTTATTTGTTTATATGACTTCAGAGTGCGCTAGTGTGTATGCGGGGATGTGTGTAGGGGTAAAGGAGACGCAGATCAGCGGTGTGTCCGGTCTGCCCGTGCGCTTACCGTCCGCTGGCTGCTGGAAGTTGACGTACGCGTAGCCCAGAGAGCGGCGCGTAATCATGTCGCGGCAGACGCGGATGGAGAGCACCGGGCCGGCCGGGCTGAACTTCTCGTACAGCATGGCCTCCGTGATGTCCGGGTGCAGGTCGCCCACGTACAGAGAAGCCATCGGGTAGCTGCTCCCCGCCGCGTTCATGATCCCTGTCCTGCTGTCCGAGTGCCGATCCCAAGTGCGCGTTCTGTATTTAACCGGAATAAAAGTTTGACGCGCGTTTAATTCTCAGTCGCCGGTGTGGTGCTGACGGCTGCGGCGTGGAAATCTGGACTGTCTTGGAGCACAGCGTCGGAAAACGAAAATAAAAAATAAAAATATAACAACACCGAGGCCTGTTCTAATTCTGGGAAATAGTGTTAAAATCAGTGATCTATTTTCTTTTCTTTTCTTTTCTTTCTTTTTTTTTTTTTTTTTTAAAGGTCCTGATTTTTTTTTTTGTGCGGTTTTGTTATTTTTTTAATTTTTTATATATTTTTTCTTTTTTTTTTTTTTAAAGAGACAAGAACAGTGAGTTGGACACTCACGGTTTGGTGGCCGGGGGGAAGAGAGCGCGAGGGGGGAACGCATGAGCACTTTATAACAGCGCCGGGATCGCACTGGAGGTGGGGGGGGAGGAGGAGGAGGATCGGTCCAAAAAAAAAAAAAAAAAAAAACGCAACCGTGACCATGCGCTATGAGAGACACCCAGTCCCAAGTACAGTGCTCAACTTCCAACAGCGACATCTGGGGGAAACATGAGCAGAGAGGCAGGCGAGGTTGCCAGATCACTCAGTTTCCCATCTAAATACTTGTAGTAAACTGCAGGGTTTCTTGTCTACCTCAAGCGTGCATCCTTTGTACCTTTAGTATGTATTTATCACTTGGAAACGACATGTTAAAGAACATAAACAGCCCTCAAGGACCAATGTTGTACCTTTAATTAGGTTTAATAATTAGTAACATTTTTAAAAGGTACAATACTGGCATCTTCCCAGGTAATCGGGGCGGATTAGCGCACAGGCTAACCTAAGCTGTATCCTAGGGGCCCACAGTGATCAGGGGGCCTCTGTTCAATGATCATTCAATGATGTATCAAATCCCACATATGTATTCGATTGATCCATAATTATTATTTCAATTCAGGATTGAATCAATTTCAACTGTAACCTCATTAAGCGTAGACATTGAGGGAGACATGTCAGATATCAGATATAATCAGATATGCCCAGTATTTGATATTTTTGATGCTGCTCTGCTGCACTCCATGATGCACTGCTATGTATGTTGTTAAGATGACAAGAAGTTTAAAAAGTCACATTGTTAGGGTGGTCTGCCTCGGCGGTCTCGCAGAG
>CM074983.1:2104541-2116332 GCA_037576825.1 Pangasius krempfi | reverse complement strand
AGAGGATTAACCATGTCAGCATGTGCTGTTCTAGGAAAATAATCAACTGGGGGGTGTTTTGTTCCTTACATGTTGCCTGGGGTACCCTTGAGATTCATCATTGAAATCATTGTTTTTGTAGTAAAGTTACTCTCACCTCAGCAGGTCCAACACAGATTGCATCAGATCTTTTTCCAGTTTCTTTGAACTTCCGCCTTTCTCCACCTTCGTCCGTTCCATCTCCAGCTTACTTTTCTTGACCTTCTGCTCACCCACGCTCGGACTCCTTTCTTCTTCCTCATAGCTGAGAGAACTGGACCCGTCTGAAGCCTGACTAAAAGTTAACTTTGTTTTCTTCATGTACTCTGGCTTTCCAAATTCATCTCCTTTAACCTCTTTTTCCATCGGCTCAAGGACCATAAGGTCATCATCCTTTTCCTGAGACTTCTCATTAAGCTTTTCCAGCAGAGGAGCATCCATATGCACTTTGTCAGAGGGGTCAGAGTGCTGCGGCCATTTGTAGTTCATAAACACGTCACCTCTCAGTTCCTCCTCCGAGGAGCGAAATCCCTCCAAAGCGGCATCGTCGCCCAGATCCCAGTCGTTCATCAAACCAGGCGACTCGGCCATGTACACTTCACTTATACGTTCTGGAATTAGAGCTTTCCAATCACGAGCGTCCTGATGCATTTCTTCAGAAGTGGTCTCCAAGTGCACTTTTTCAGTTGGAACACCATCCTGACTGGACACACCAAGTTTGGCTGCACTCTTCTGCCGTGGGATATCAATTACCATCTCCAGACCTGGATCAGGCACAACATCTATCAAAAGGTCTGGTAGCCACAGCGATAAAGCACTTCCTGAGTCTCGGCTTACAACTGTCAAGGTATCCGATAGTACAGGTTGAGAGAGCCACGGGGAGCTGTAAGGAACCTTCTTCTTCGAGTTACCCGATACAGTGGCACTAGCTACAATCAAGCCCTTTTCCATTGAAGATGGGAATGTTCCAGATACAATCCGATTCATTCCTGTGGAAGATCCAACTTTGGAGGTGGCATTAACGGAATTGGACGGTGATGGTTCTCCTTTCTCATTTTGCTCTTCCTTAAAGATAAGTGGACCTGTACTCACAAGTGCTTTCAATTCTAAAATGGAAACAGACCATAACTGGTAAATGCTATAGGTACAACTGAGGTGAGGTTTACAATGCCACTATGTCGCATATTGGTTTCAAAGCTACCATAACTACATAAAAATGTTCCCTTAAATGGCCCTTCAAGTTTCAGCATGCTGACAGATTAGATACTGACCATTTGATGGACCACCATAGGAAGGAGGACCTTTACATTTTGACGCACAGCACTTGCATGCACTTGTCTGGCCACCCAACTCAACCCAGCTGAAAAAAAAAATAAAAGGGAGATTACATGCCACGATGCTCAAGGAAGCCAAAGGAACGTGTCAAGCTTTTCCCCCCCAAGAAAGCATTACTGGGTGTTTTGGTGACTATTTACCTGGATTTGCTCTTGTTGTAGTTGCAGGATTTGGTGTCTGGAGTCACTGCTGAAGAGAAGACCACGCTGCAGTGTACATAAATCTGAAAGATCAATTGGCTTACTTAGATTTCTGATGTTCTTTATTTTCAGTGGAACTTGGGTAGATATTTCATAATTGGCTTATTAACATTTCAGATCATTAAACTTGTCCACAGTTACACTGCAGAAAGACATCATGGCAAGACATCTGAATGTAAACAAATTAGACAAAAGGTGCGTCGAAAGTAGACAAAAGCACACTTTTTTTTTTGGAGGTAAAAACCTACCTGGGAGAACTTCAACCTGGAGGTGTCCAAGAGCAAGTTAATGGAATCACGCTGTCTGGAGATAAACTCCATCACAGACTGTTTAGATGACACGCATCTGCCAAGAACCAATATACCAAAGTGAAACAAAGTTTGTTTTAAAATATGAAGTAGATAATTATGCTATACCCACCCCTTGTTGAGAATGAGTGCAGATCTGAATTTATCCATGGGGTCTGAAGATGATGTAGCATAGCATGACTGGATGTAGAGCTCCTGGTCTGGTCCAGTTGAAGCAGATACCTGCAAGTACACGGATTCTCCTTTTTGGTAGATATTAGTCTCAGCAGGACCACTCCAAGAAGCTGGAAAAATAAACAGGAAAAAAAAAAAGCATAGCTCAGATAATAACTAGAACAATGCATATATACACACTAAGCCACTCAATCTGCTCTCATTTAACACTTAAAGCTCATTTTAATGACTCACAATTCATCAGTCTTAGATCAAAGCTGCTTCTTATATCCATCAAGTTCCAGATTGGAAAAGGTACTGGTAAGCTCGGCCCAACTTCACTGAAACGAGGTGTCTGTAAAAGGCTTTCAGCTAAAAATCCACCACCAACTTCAGGCCAGACATCATGAACAACAGCCTGTAAGTCAAGAGACAGTGCTAGAGCAGGCAATATGAAATAAATACAACAGCCATCCATCCCCATTGTGTAAGGGAAACCCAACATCACCAAGAACCAAACACAGTTAACGTTTCACACCACTGTTTCGTGGTGTGTTAAATAATCAGACAACCAACCGTTGCACTGGGTACACATAGACTGAACAAATTGCAATCAGATGGTTTTAATTTAGAGTAGGTGGGGCTTTCTTTTTGGGGAAAAAAAAAAAAGATGAGTGCATCCCAAAACTCTAATTAATGGCTCCTTGATTTCTCAGGGCTACCTCCTTCATCCCGTGACTTGGAAATCATGGTAATGTATCATCTTAAAGGATGTAGCAATTCTTAAAATGCATTTAGAGGATTCAAGGAACAAGGATTAAAAGCACTTCTAGAGCACAGGTTCCCAACTCTGGTCCTGGAGAACCACCTGATGTGGACATTGTAGTTTTTCTGCTCTACCACATAGACTAGTTGAATCAGGTGTGTTGGAGCAGGGTTAGGACAGGATTTCCAGGACTAGCACTAGGGGTGAACCTGGGGCTTCAAGTATGAACCTGGTTGTTGTATTATGTTATTTACACACCTTGAGTACACAGTGCTGAAAATAATGGTCAAGGCTGCCATACACACTTTACTAAAAGGTCATTGGTCACATTTAGGAAGTCCCAGAGGGACATTAAGGACTTGTTGAGGCAGTGCTAATCTCTGAAGGACTGGGGTAAGGTTTGACCCCTGTAAGTTGATGGTAAATACAAAATTAGAGTTACAAAATTGTTTTTAGAGCGGTGTTGTTAAACAAGATGCTAATAGTGGTACTATTTTGTACAATTATTTAATTTGGTCCTCATAATGGTGAAATGTAGGCCTATGTTAATCGCTCTCTTCCTTGTTGTGCTTTACCATTTTGGTTACTTTTAAATAACACGTTGTAATATAATACTGTGCTGTTTATAACTGCTTATTATTGCAAATGAAGTGCTAATGTGTTTTTTAATTCTGCCTTTAAGAGCTCTCCAGCCTACAGGAAGTGACTGATAAAGCATAATAAAATAACATTCTCAGCTTTCACGTGTTAAAAGTTTTATTTTTTGTTGTTGTCTAGTTTTAAGGTGTGCTATTTTTTCCTACAGCACTGTGTCGACATCGTTAGATAAAATGTCAATTAAATTGAAGTCAATTTGGAAACTTGCCCTAAACAAAATGGCGTCGCCTTTGACGTGACCCTTCGGGTTTTCATATCATAACGGTCGCTACACCTGTGGAACGGAACTCCCCTTCAACTCCGGAAGAGTCCACATTGCAGGGGGAGCAGAGATTTAAAAAAAAAAAAAAAAAGAAAGCAGCGCTGTTTACATTTTGTTGTCAACTTTATTTTAGAGTATTATTTTCTTGATATTTTGGAATATAGCGTTAGAGTGATTTATTTGGTTGAAGAAACGGGAAACGGATTTTTGAGTGACCTTTACAGCAGACCCCCCCCTCTTCCCCCGCATCATGGACTGTTCCTCGGTAAAGCCTTCAGGTACAGGGTGTGAAGCAGGGAGGCGGAAAATACCAAGATATGGGACGTCTTTCTGTAGCCTAAACTGCCAAACATGGACGTTTTAGACGGTTAAAGATGACATGAAATAAAAGGCAGTCGGAATATGGTCAATATGGGTAAGGTATTTTGTCTGTTTGTTTATTTTTAAAGAACGTTAAAAACTGATCACTAGAGTGGGATGGCTATAGACTCAGTGCTGGTGCTACATTCAAGGTGTCCATGTTTCAATTGTTTACGAGTCTGTTTTAGTGAAAAAAATAAAGCCTGTAAGACTTTTCTAATACATATATAATGTCCTGGTAGTTTCATTTTATATGAAATGTTTTAGTAGGAAATGTAATTTATAGCAAGTGCATGAAATATATTTAAGAAATGTAGTGAATCAGTTTAAAGGTAGAGTCCGTTTTTAAACGTTTTAGCACATCTTGTCTTGAATATAACTCACTCCAGCCGTTTTAGGTGTGGTGGGATTGTATTTTTCTACAATGTCAGTGCTTTAATTTGTTAGTCAAATTACTTTTACATTAGCAATTACTTTCATATTACTCTGTGGACATTGCATGCATGTCTTTGCCCGCTTCAGGTGTTTTATTATAAGTGATTGATTGCAGTTCTATTAAACATGCATCATTATTATTATTATTATTATTATTATTATTATTATTATTATTATTATTATTATAGTTTGCACACTTGGTTATTAACAAGGTTATAAAGACATAACCTAATTTCTTCTACAAAAAAAAAGCCTAAATCTATGAACCTTTAAGGTTTCTTCAGCTTGTCACTTTAAGGGAACTCAACAACAGTGTACGCAACCCAATAGAGTTCAAATTATACTTTTTTTGAGGAATCATTAACTCTGCAAATCATCTTTCAAAGACAAAAAAAAAAGGGGTTAAGTTTAAAGCTTCTCCTTTCCGACTTCTCCTTACAACACGTCTGGAGGTGTTGATTAATTTCCTATAACAGCAGCTCTGCCGGTATTATGTCGGAGGATTATTTATATTAATGCGCTTGTTCTCATAAGTTATCGTTTCTATAGTAACAGGGACTTGTACGGCCGAATGCTCTACATAATCTACGCCTAATAACAAATGGGTTTAAAAATGTGCTGTTTAACAAAAAAGATAAGATAATGATAATATTAATAATGATAATAATGGGTATGGTGACTTTTCTGTAAGATGTCTATTTAACGTAAATGGAAGGAGTCTCCAGTGTCAGCGCTTTGTAACGGTCGGTTGTAAAGCTGTAACTTTTTTAACTAACTGTAACTAAAGTTTTCCGCCATGCGAAAGTCTGGAGGTGCAATAACTTTTTAATGCAAGGATGCTTAGTATTGTTTTTTTTTTTCCTGATTATTTAAATCGATTTTTATAAAATGCAATGCAAAGGAATGTTATTTTGTTCATTATCAGGTGAAGTTGGGTTTTATTCAACTATTTCAGCCATAGGTATGCAGAGAAGTTCGCTCACTGGTCACCTCATTGGTCTCGACATCACAAACCTTGTCCAGTTTATGAAAAAAAAGAAAAAAAAAGCCAATGAGTCGTTTTTTTAGGAAGTGACTGATTTGATTCCTACTGGTGAGCTGAGTCAGATGAAATGACTCCCTGAAAAGAGCCAGAGTTCTCAGATCAGCTTTTGCCTGCTGTTTTTGTTCGTGATGGGAAGAAGAATGATTTAGATGTGTTCCTGCGCTTTTATGTGGCTCAGCCAGTCAATCAGAGGGTGTTACGTGTAAGTGCTAAAAGCATATCGGGTCAAAATCAGTGATCTGAAGCGTTTTAAGACTGATAGGAGAAACGGTCTGTTATTGTATTATATTATATTGCGAATGACAGACAAAGTGCAAAGCCGTAATCCCCGAGGGAGGCAGATGAACGCTCCTGAGCACGTCGCAGTCATGAGACAAAAATCCAGTTTGGAAGTCCTGAGGGGGGAAAAAAAAAAAGCTGCGACAAAGCGCTGCTAGGACGGAGGATTTTCCAGCTTTTCCTCTTTAGCAGAGTGTGTAGATGACCGTACGTGACGACGATCACATCTTTATCATCTCTGTCTCTCCTTTCTTTATTCGCTTCACCTCCGTTTCTCTCGCTTTGTCCCAGAGTTCCTGTTCCTGTTTGATGTTGGAGCTCAGAACCTGCTCAGCAGCTTTCTGTTCGAGACTTGACATCATGCCTCTTCTCCACACACACACACACACACACACACACACACAGAGTAATGGACCGAGTGCATGCTGGTGCCTGTCGCCTCTTTGTACTAAAGTAAACAACACCAGTACCCTGTTTACGCTGCGTCGTCTAAACTCTGGACTAAACTCTACTCTAGATATAAGGTTAAAAAAAAAAAAACAACCCACTTGGTGTCATGCGGTTATAAAAACATAATCAACGACAGGGTGGTGTGAAGACCTGGAGGCACTCGTACATGTTCCTTTTATTTATTTTTTTATTTTTCTATAACTTTTTTTTTTTTTTTTAATCTACAGTTACAGGTCATGTTGTGGAATGTCGGTGAAACAAGTTAGCACTTGTGTTACAGCAGCTATAAACAGTTGTTTCCTCACCTGCCCCTCTGGGTTTTTTTAAATTATTTTTTAAGTTAACTATCTGTCTATTTTGGTTTAAATGTAAAAAAAATTACAGACGGCACGATGGCAGACTTTTTCTTTTCCGATACTGAGTATCACCTGATACCAATATTTATCCAGTAATGTGTTTTTTTTTTGTTTTTTTTAAATGACTAAGCTTAAAATTTTTTTTTAATTTTTACATTGTAAATATATTAGTCTAAATAAAATCAAGCGAAACAAAGGAAAAAAAAAAACAATCAAGTGTCTTTATATATGAACATCCATTGTTACAGGATCTGATATTTTTCTCTGACGTCCGATCAACCTTTTATTTTTATTTATTTATTTATTTATTTATTTATTTATTTATTTATTTATTTTGCTGGTATCGGCACGATACTGATACTTGGTCTCGGATCGGTGCCACCGCTAGTAAAAACTAATCATTTTTAGGTTAAAAAAAAAAAAAAGATTCACTGTCTTCCATTGAGCAGATAAATCAAAAATAAAACTGAAGTATGCTCACTTTTATGTAAAACAGGCAAAAAAAACCCCCTCAGAATCTCTTCTTTTCCGTCAGGCATGTGCTGTCGGAGCCTGAAGGATGCCAAGGTCCTGATGAAGATGGGTTTGGGCCTGGTGCTGGTGGGTCACGTGACCTTCCTGTTGGGGGCGCTGGTGCACGGCTCCGTGCTGCGAGACGTCAAAGTGAACCCTCAGACCGCCACCATCGAGTACGCCATCTCCAACATCATCGCCCTCGTCGCCGGCCTGGTGGTACGTCCCAGCAACTCCGAGGAGATTTTCTAACCATGTTCTCTTACTCCATTCCTGCACTATAGTGTCCGTTACACTTTACCATGTTATCACGATATTGCTTTGTATGTGTAGGAACAAACCCCGAGCCAGCGGATTTGTCCGTGTTTTAATATCGTGAACAGAAATGATATTTTATCTTTTATATTCAATGTTCTAGACCGTCATATTCAACATGTATAACACTGTACGGTTGAATTCTGGATTCTGATTGGTCCGAAGGTGTCGATTAATCCTCTATGGCAGCGGGTTTATATGAATGCACTCGCTCTAAGACGTTATCGTTTCTATAGCAACGGCTCACTCGCAGGGACTCGTGTAATTGTTGATATTGTTTTCTGCGAGGAGATGTTTGTTTATTTAGCAGTCAAGGAAGGAGTCTCCAGTGGAAAACTTTCCGTTTTGCGACATCTTCATCATCAGGACAGAAGAGTTTGCGCTTTGCGTTTTCTCTGTAACATGACAAGCTGCGTGTTTTGTTTTTTGGGGTTTTTTTTTGGTTTTTTTTTTCTTAACGTCTTAACTTCGAGAGAGAAAAAGAGGCTGGTGAGGGAGCTTACGTTTATAGAGGCTATAACGTAAGTGAGAACTTGTTTTTGTTTGGACGTTCCACAACATTTAAATGTAACTATAAACAGATCTAACTTATGATGTCATTCTTTTAAAAAAAATCAAAAAAAAAAATGTTCGTGTTGATAAGTGGTATAAGAGGAATAAAACACTCGAGGCTGTGCTGTTAGCGGAAAATAATCGAGGCAGTAAGAGGAACTCGGCTTCATCACGCCATCCTGTCGTTTTCCTACAACAGCGCGATACCACGTGTTTTATTCCGTGCTTGTCGTGCAGCTTCCTCTTGGCACGTGGTTAATCTTTACCAAAACCTGGCTCATATATCACTTATAAATACAGCGATGTTGTGCGGTCGGATGATGTAAACACAGGCCGGACGTCGGAAAACCCGGAAAACTTGATCTGGCAATTTGCCTGGAAGAGTTTTGATAAAATTCCAGGTGGGGTAAAGGAAAAAGACACAGAAGTCTTTCAGTTAAGGATGTGATGGCATTTTTAATAATGTATAATTATTGGCACCCTTAGTAAAGATTGTGTGTATGTGTGGGGGAATGTTGTCCTGAATAATTAATCTCACACTGCAAATATGAGACAAATCTAACCTTTAATTGAAGTAAACGTATTTTAAGGAAATAAACCGCCCTGATTAAAAATATCTATTTTATATCAAATGTGTCTCAATTTTTGGCACCTCTAAATATTCTCATGAGTGCAATGAAAACGAAGCTCACTCTTAAGCGGTCGTTCGTGACTTCCTGCGTCACTGGAGTATAAATCTGAGATGACAGGAAGTCCCCGTAGTCATTCATCAACACGATTCGAGGAAGATTAAAGAATAGGAAATGAAACGAGACGGATTCATGGCGTAGGAGCATGTTTTCGGCTGATCGTCCGGAGTATAGCGTGTAATGGCGAGAGCACAGGTTGGGTTATTCTGGCCTTTAGTTTATTTATTTTTTAATACAGATTACAGAGATTTCAGTCTCGGAGGCGTGGAAAGCTTTGAGAGCTCGATGAGATGAGTCAGATGGGGTTAAACAGACTGTGTGTTTCCAGGAAAAGGGTTTGGTCATCGCTCATCAAGGCTCTTTTACACAAGTCATTAAAGCTACTTACTAATGGTGTAATTACACACCATGGTGTTTCCATAGAGCGTCCATTTCCAGACTCCTGGTGGCGTAGAACCAAAAGAAAGCTGAGCAAAATTAAACACTCTCTGGCCAAGCTTTCACTGGTGTCTGAGCAAAATTTCTAGCCTAACTAAATCTCAAATACTGCACAAAAAGACCAGAAACTACCGAACAGTACGTACTAACACGAACACTGCACTAATGCTAACTGAGTGACTAATTCTTTCTGCTCTGCAGGCAGTTATAGGCGGGATATCGGCCATCACGCTGTCTAAAAACATGAAGAACCAGCCCTTGGTAAGTGAAACACACACACTTCTGCGCGCTGTAGCTCGCACACGAGTGTCTAAAGCGAGCTATGACGACGTTGTTGCTGATGCAGACGTTTTGTGTGAGCATCGTCCAGTTTAATGTGAAATTCTCTCATCCATACACACTCACCATACAGCTGAAGCTCATGGAGGCGGCCATTTTGTTTTTTGTTTTTTTTTCACTGTAAATGCAGCGCTGCATCACTTCCACCTTCCCCAGAGCTAAAAGTGATGACGCTAGAGTTTAACGTGGTATCTAAAATTCGAAATACAGACGATCTCTGCTTTTATTGCTTTTTTTTTTAAACAATAATTTATTCCAAAATGTGATTACAGGAAGCACATAAATGTATGGAGTATGACCGATTTGGGGCGGGAGATCGTTGTTAACTACATTAGCACGTCACCAAATGGGTCTTGGTTGATTGAATGCATGTGTAGCGTTAGAGAGAAGGAAATAAATCTCACAACCTTCCAGCTGCTAGCACAGAAGCTTTTAACTCTTCACTTTAATTCGGGTCGAAAAATGTTGCTGTATGTTTACAGAGTCACCAGGGTTGCCGTATATATCACAGTGTACAGTTTCATATGGCTGATTCGTGACATTATGTAATAATAAACATGATGGACAAGGAGGACAAGGTTGGTGTGTAAAGGCTGCTTTTATATCTGCAGTGTTTATTCGGGTTGAACAGAACCCTGGACCCGAGTCCGAGTGCTTCTGAGCGAGGCGGTGCCGATCCGTTCCAGCGTGACCTTGATTGTAGCGAGCAAATGATTCGACTCTGAATCGACTCATCTGTAGGAGGCGAATCAAATTCGGTTGCGTTGTTTAGATAATTATTGTATCAGTTATTACGTGTTCTCCTCGCTCGGCTGATTTTTGTGATTTGTGCTCACTCTCGCTAAAGACGGACCATATTTCGGCGTCGTATTTCTGATCAGTGAATAAAATTAAAGAATCAAATTCAGACAGTGATTTTTATTTATTTATTTATTTATTTATTTTGCTTTCATTTTGTTTGTTTATCTGCGGTGAGAAACTAAACCAAATAGCAAAGTCACTTTCCTTCTGAATCAGACTCCGCAAACAGACTAATAGGTGTGAAAGCACCATAAAGTTGTATTTCAGTTATTTAAATATATCTACAAATACACAGTGACCTCGATGATGATGATGATGATGATGTTGATGATTGTGTTGTTCCTTGATGTTATGTATTTAACCTCGACAGTGCTGTAACAGTGCCGTTCCGTGTGTATGTACACCTCCGTCCCTGCAGAAATGGTGGCTGCTGGTGGTGAGCATCATGACCTGCTTTTTTGGCGCAGCCTCTGCCATCAGCGTCTTCGTCTCCATGGTTACGGCCATCCACAACGACGGCTCGAGCCTGCTGAAGCAGTGCAAGCTGAACGGCACCGTCAACAGCTACAGCATCACCCACGAGTGTCCGTTCGACCCCACGCGCATTTACGTGAGCGAACTTCAACCGCCTGATCCGTCATCAGTGCTGTTCACACACACACACACACACACACACACACACACAACATTTCATAAGGTTCCCAGGACTCGGCTCACGGTTTCTCACATGCACAGCTTAATGTTAAAATATCAATTGAAAATATTTCCTCTGGACAGGGGACGACGCTGACCCTGTGGGGGCTGCTCGTCGTCACGTCGGTGGTGGAGGTGGTGTTTTCGGCTCGCTGCTTTGCAGCCTGCGTCGACTTCCTGTATCTCCCATGTCCCTGGAGGAAGAGACCGAAAAAAAACAGGGTAAAAAAAAAACAAAACAAACCTACACACACCACACACGCGCATCTTTTGGCTCAGAGGTTAACACGGTAGCTCTGACAGCAGTGCAGTTATAGTATATTAATTCACTCGTTCTAGCATGTTATCATTTCTATAGTAGCAACCTAACGTTTATGGAAGGAGTCTCCAGTATTAGCGCTTTGTAACAGAGGCAGTTTATAGCTGCTGTAACGTACGTGAGAACGCGAACTAACTTGATTTACGGATGTTACACGATATTAAATGTAACGATACGAGAATTGCAAAGGAACAATATGTGCAGCTGCAAATCGCCGGTCTATATGAATGCACTCGCTCTAATGCGTTCTCGTTTCTATAGTAACCGCGCACTCGCAGGGAATTGTACGCCAGACGTAGACGGATTAAAAACACATGTAACCGTTGATACGGTGACGTTTTCTGTAAGGAGACGTTTATTTAATATTTATGGAAGGAGTCTCCAGTGGCGGTGCTTTGTACTGTCAGGCGTCTTCAGGACAGAGGACGTCTTTCGTCTTTATTAGCTTAAAGAGAGAAGGGAAAAAGAGCGGGAAAGACTGTTTATACCTGCTGTACATAAGCGTAAC